>CM069604.1:28101714-28701714 GCA_035771175.1 Paratinospora sagittata | reverse complement strand
CATGTCTAACTTGAAATAGCCGGTTAGAACATGAATCATTCCAATAATAAGTCTCGCATGAATAATATATTATCTCATGGGATTAGTGGTTGTCTTGGAATTGATAGAATCAAAATTGACTATTGGGGGACAGTTAGGCTACCCTTGCTTGGGCCAAACAAGGGGTGAGTCCTGCACCATACTTAAAAGGAGGGAGATGGATAGGAATTTTGATGATAAATGTGTGTGTTTTAGAAAACTCATTGCAGGAAGCTTCAAGCTATTTGTGTGCATATATGTATTGTAATTCTTGCACTTGATCTCATGTATTTGAATTATGATTTTACTAGCATGTTTACCTATATGCATATGAATGCCCTAAAATGGAAAATATTTATTGAGCTTGATCTAGCTCACCCATTTTCTCTCAAACCTTTTAGGTAGATACGTTAAAAGAAAAGGCAAAGCGAAGGAAGAGTAGTTTACTCTTCATTGCTTATGTATGTATATTGTTGAGAGAGTTTTGTTCATACTATCTTTTGATATGTATAATTATCATGTTATATATACATAATCGCAATTCCTTTTTTTGGGATGAGGAAAAAACCCATGTTCCTTTTACGGGATAAGAAAGAACCGTTTTCCTTTTACGGGATAAGGAAGAACCATGTCTCTTTTACAGGTTAAGAACAAACCTTCCCTTTTACTGGCTGAGGAAAAACTATGATCCTTTTACAGGCTACAGAACAACCTTGACATGATTTCAACTTTGAAATCATTAAGTGAACTACATTTACTTTTCCTAGTTGCTTCATTCCAGAAACACACCCGTGTACCACAATTATAAAATAATGCTGGTTCTAACAAAGTAGAACACTTTACAATTAAGCTCATTATATAGCATTACAAAGATATGTAAATTTAAGTACGTAATGCTAAGAGAAAATACACTTATAGTCTTATACGTTTCAATGTTCGATATTGCTTAAGTGCAGTTTCGAAAAACGTTAATGATATGTCATTTGAATATGAATTCTTCTTTGAAAACGTTATAATGCAATTTAAACATTAAAGTTGAAAATCATAGGACTAGTGTAAAACATAAACACATAAGGTTTTCAAAATAGATAAATATATAAGCGTGAAAACTTCTGGTTCAATATGCAGTAGTTAACATAACTACTGATATAGTTCGATACAGTACTGAGATATGAAATCAAGTACAACTGTATATCATGAACTATCTCTCAAATTCTTTCATCAGCAATATTGATGGGAAGTATAAATCTGAGCTGAGAATTTGGGTAGAAACTAGTTCTACATAATTCAAATGGATTTTCAAATATAGAATATAATTTAAGCTCAGTATGAAAATATTTTGAATAAGTAAAATATCAGTGAAAAATACTTTGAAAACTTAGAACATTTGAGAACTTTTGAAAGATTGAAAAACGACTAACCTTCAAAAACTTTTTGGCACAATAAAAATTATCGACAAGTTGTTTGATTCAAAGTGCTGGTATTTATAAATTTAGTAGATAATAGCCGTTAGAAATTTAAAGTAAAAATACAATGTGAACGTTTACACACAACGGCTAGAATGTTATATGAAAATGAAAACTGCAATTTTCACTAACATTCTAGTTCTTTTCAGATTGCATGATTAAAGAAAGTTTCAAGAAACTTGATTCATGCATCAAAGAAGATCTCTGATAAATTCGAAAAGGATTATGTGCAAAGATCCGTTCTGAAAAAGTAGATTGATATAGTGTACCTGTCAGAACAGTGACGGTTGTTGAATTAGCGTCATGATTCTGTAATCACCGCATAATATCAACTTTGTCGTTTTCTTCTTTGAGGGCGCTCATTATGTATAAGCGTCCTGCTGAACAATTAAGTGAGGGGGCTACCAACTAGTAAGTGTCCTGACTTTCTTTGCGACAGAAATGACTCAAATTTGAGGGCGCTAAAGCACAGTTAGTGTCATGCTTACTTTTTAAATCAATTAAATGAATGCGGGCGCTACTTTCGGGTAAGCGTCCTACCTTTTAAAAATAAAACACGAGGGTGCTACTACTGTGTAAGTGTCCTAAGATATTTAAAACATTTGACGAACGGTACTAAGTACGCTGAAGGACAATCATCATCCTGAAAGTTATTTAGTTGGTTCCCAGAGATGAGGGCATTCCTATCCAAGTAGCTTCCTGATAGTTTATCCAACTTATAAACTATCAGCGTCCTCAAAGATAACATCTTTGAAGAACTTAAACTCTCAGAGATCTTTCAGCAAGTTGACTCACAATTAGTATCCTGACAACTTCAAAGGTTGATTCTAAGTGAGGCCCCTACTTGCAAGTGAGCGTCCTGATGAATCAGTTCTATTCAATCTTGAATGTTATCAACATTCTAATGAGTCATCAATGTCTTGACTTATCAAGTTCAGGAGAGCTGCTGCTAAGTCATTAGCTTCCTGAAAGACTCTAAAAATAGTTTGTGACGTTTGATTAAAAATACGATAAATGCGACTAAACTCGATAAATTTCAAATCAAACATAGAAAATTAAATCATTTGAAATACCGTAAAGCGTATGATCAAAACTTGCAAATTTGAAAAACATATGGAAGGGATTTGTGCATGGTATTGGAAAGTGTTTGAGCAATATCAAATAATGAAACATACCTTAAATACTTTGTGTATCCTTCTCATAATCTGTAAATTCAACTCTTCATTATGAGATCATCAAAATGAACTTCGCGCTTGAGTTGAATGTCTTAAACATTGATCGAATGATGTAGTCTTGAAGCTTTTGATTGAATCGTTTGTGAATGTGTGGTTTGATCTTGAAGTCCTTGATTGAGAGATCTTGAACGTATGATATGACCATGAGTTTTTTGATCAAATCATTCTTTGGCTTTTTGTTTTCCTGAGGTGCTGAGGTAGGTTCTTGATTAAAGCTCGTTAGCACCGAAAGATATTTTGTTATTGATCACCAAAATATACTTAATCATAGTATATTTAGGGACGTGCTAAGTGTTGAACAAATTATCCTCATGTCCCTTACGAGAATATATCCCTATTATGAAAGATTTTGATGATTACAAAACTACATTTTGTTCATCATATTACTCCACATATGTCATATCTAATCTTACTTGAAGGTATCAAAGATTCAATGATGCATGCCGAACATATTAAAAGATCTTCTTGAAGACCATGATCGTTTGAAGATGTTTGTTTGTATGATTAGATTATGATAGGTTGTAGGACCTTCTATGCCATGTGATTTAGCAATATGCATGCCTGCATGATTTAATCAATTGGTTGCATGTATTTAATCCGGTTACTTTCTGTTTTATCGTGTTTTAATTGAGAAATCAAAAACCACTTTTATAAAGTGTTTCAGGATGCTGATGTTTTAGCAGTGCCCTCCTGGACTTGATAAGCCAGGACGTTGATAAAATGTTAGGACGCTCAAGGTTTAATTGATCTGATTAATAAGGACGCTTACTTGTTAATAGTGACCTTTCGCTTATCAACCTTTGAGAATGTCAGGACGCTGACTTAGTTTCAGTTCGCTGAAAGATTTTCTTTTATCTTTAAGTGATTTCTATCTTTAAGGACGCTGATAAGTTATAAGTTAAATGAATTATCAGGACGCTACTTGTGTAGGAGCGACCTTATCTTTAGAATCAACTTAAATAATTTTCAAGACGCTCACCGTCCGTCAGCGCGCTTAAACATTATTTTAAAACTGCTTTTAATAGGTCATGACGCTTATTCTTGAGTAGCGCCCTCATGTGTTTTGTGTTTTAAAACAAAGCTGGACGCTTACTACGAAGTAGCGCTCTTATGCTTTAAGTCGTTTAATTGTCAAAGTAAGTCGTAATGCTTAATACTTAGTAGCGCCCTCATCTCATTGCTCAGTAGGACGCTCATGTTCTATGAGCGCCTTCAAAGGAACAAAATGACAGAAAAGATATTTTTGCAGTTCTGACTTTACGGCCATTTCTTTTAACCTTTTTCAGAAACGTACATATACTTTTCAGAACTTTTCAAAATCGTACAACTTTTAGAACTTTTTAAAAACGTTCTAAAACTTTGTCAGAATATTCCTCTTTCATGAAAGGATCAGATGATTCAGGTGCTATCGCCATAATATGCATTAAGCTGAATTAATCCATTTCTGGAAATAATGTTAACGTTATATTTGAAATAACTTAGAGAGCCAAAATTACCAAGTCCATTGCGTCTCTGTTATTCCTATATATACGTGCTGCCTCAGAACAAAAAACAAACTAATGTAATAAGAAACTTATATTCATTCAAAACGTATTGACAGTTTTCGTTTGCGCCAAAACACTTTTTGAAAGTTAGTCTTCTTTCACTTGTGTTTGATCTTATGATCTTTTGAAAGAAAAACTTCAAGTCTTCTGGGTTGATCGATCTTCTTTTTCATAATTTCAAAAACCCATTAACAAAGACAAAAGCTATTTGAACCTATTTTCAGCATAAACTTCATCATACATATTTCGATGAATCTGTGGCAACAGAAGGTTCAATCCAAAACGTTGTAAGTATCACTTTGATTCTGAGTAAAGGGAATCATATCTCATTCTATAATCATATTGTAGTGACCGGTAAGTCACTGAGTCAGAGCAAGTGTTGCTCAAAGTTGTAAGCGGTCTTCTCACACCAGTAAGTTGAGAATATGTTTTTTCTCACCTGTAAGTAGAGAAACGGTCCTCTTACACCTGTAAGCTGAGAAAGTGTTCCGGTTTGATCTTCACCTGTAAGAAGGTAAATAGTGGAGTAACTAAGGAGGTTAGGTAGTGGATGTAGGCGCGGTTGAACCACTATAAATCCTGCTTGCATTGTCCCATTTACGTTTACTGTATCTCATTGCATACTTTGTTTAATCTGCTTTCATTATTTCGCACAATTTAAAGAAAAGTTAAAATATGCTAAGTGTCCAATTCAGCCCCCCTCTTGGACATATCTGGGCCAACAATTGGTATGAGAGCAGGTTAACCATCAAATTATCTAATCATCTTTGATTGAGTATGGTAGGACAAAACGAAAGAAGCACTTATCTCTCAAGTGAAGGAAACTCCACCAGCCGACCACCACTGTTCAAGGGAGAAAACTATTCACACTGAAAAACTAAGATTAGGTATTACCTTAAAGCCCAAGATCTAGAGATGTGGGATGTTGTGACGCACGACTGTCCAACGCCTACTAAAATAGTTGATGGTGCTAATGTCCCAAAGGATATAGACGAATGGAGTGCTAAAGAAAAGAAAAGAGAACTATTGAATAACCAAGTTGTAAACATTTTGTTTTGTAGTTTATTAGTCGAAGAGTTCAATAGAGTTAGTGCGTGTGAACCGCTAAGGAAATCTTGAACAAGTTAGAGGTCACCCACGAAGAAACTTTGCAAGTTAAAAAGGCAAAGCTCCAACTGTTAGTTGAAAAATATGAAACCTATAGGATGAAGGAAACTGAGTCAATAGCTGAGCTATTGCTCGGTTTACAAGAAACATCAATGAGATGAAGAACCTAGGAAAAATCTATGACCAAGAAGAAACAGTTAGAAAATTTCTAAGAGGTCTACCCAGAGTATGGGAACCCAAGGCCACAGCCATAGAAGAAGCCAAGAATCTGGTTGAATACACTTTTGATGAACTGTGTGGTTCATTAATGGTTCATGAAATGAAGCTAAAAGAGACAATGTGTCCGGTCAAGATTGAGGAAAAAGGAAAGAAATCAATTGCCCTCAATGCTGAAACTGATGCTGAAAATGATTCAAACTTAGAAGATGACATGGCTATGTTATTCAAAGAGTCCAATAAGTTACTTAAGAGAAAGAGTAAGAATAACTCTTACTCAAGGTTTCACAAAGGAAAGAAACCCGAGTCTAAACCTGTAGAGTTAATATGTTACGGTTGTAACAAACTAAGTCATATAAAGAGTGAATGCCCTATAAAATATAAGAAGAACACCAGCTCTTACAGAAAAGACAAGAAACTTCTCAAAGCCACATGGGATGATTCGAGCTCAAGCGAAGATGAAGTGGATTCAAATCACACGGCTGCATTATGCTTATGGGCAAGCATAGAGGTAAAAACTGAACCTACTGAAAAATCGCATGAGTTCAACATTTATATTCAGGAGCTTAAGTCAAAACTTAGTAAAGAGATTAGGAAGAATGAAAAACGTAAGCATAGTCTTGAAGAACCTCTTGAGGAAATTGAATTCCAACCAGAAGAGCTAGACGAACTGTCTCTAGATAATGAACAACTTAAGAAAGTTGTTGGGAAACAAAAAAAATGAAAATGAAACCCTTGGAAAAGAAAAGGAAGACCTGCACTGCACAGTGATTAAATTCACAAATGGTCAAAAGATATTTGACATGATGCTAGGATCACAAAGATGTGCATTCGACAAGACTGGACTAGGCTACACTCATGGGTCTAAACAAAAGGAGTACGACACCGTACTGACCAAGAGACCAAAATGCAACAAATTTCGTAGGGAAGGTCATACAATACTTAGATGCAATGTCTTACGTAGAAAAAAAAAGAAATATGCATGGATTGAAAAATTTGTTCTTACTGATGCTAGCATGCATGGACCCAAACAAACATGGGTACCAAAGTCAAAAATATTTTATGTTGTGTAGATATGCAAAAATGAAGAAGTATGGTATCTAGACAGCGGTTGTTCCAGGCACATGTCTGGAGATAGATCTAACTTTTTGAGCCTTGAAAAGAAGAAAGGAGGAAAGGTCACCTTCAGAGACGATAACAAAGGTGATATTGAAGGCATTGGAACTATTGGTAACGATTCTCTATCCATATCTGATGTACTTTATGTTAAAGGGCTGAAGCACAATCTCTTGAGCAGAAGTCAATTATGTGACAAGGGTTATGACATTTCATTTGAGGCAAATAGGTGTATTGTAAAGTATGCTGATAAAACTGTTGCATTCATGGCATCTAGAATTAAGAATGTGTATTGCACAAAATTTAAGGACATGAAGAAACAAAATGTAACATGTTTAAGTGCTATCTCTGGTAATGATGCATGGCTATGACATAAGTGATTAGCTCATATTAATATGGACAACATATCTAGAATTGTTAAACATGATCTGGCCAAGGGGATTTCGAAAGGAACTTACTCAAATGACAAGGTTTGTGAACCATGTCAACTTGGGAAGCACACCAGATCATCATTTAAGAGCAAGAGGCATCAATCAACCTCTAAAGCTCTCGAACTGATTCACATGGATCTTTTCGGACCAACCAAAACCCACAGCTTAGGTGGTAAATCATGTGTTTGTGATTGTTGATGACTTTACACATTTTACATGGGTATTTTTATTAGCTCATAAATCTTCTGCTCGTGAGACATTTATAAAATTCTGTAAAAGAGTCAAAAATGAAAAAGGGTACACACTACAAGAAAAAAGACTTTTAGTCGCGAAATTTTTTCGTAAGTAAAAGTCCAGAATTCGTAAGTAAAAGTATTGCTTACGATGTTTAGGCTTATTCTTACGAATGCAATTTCGTGAGGAAAACACCGTAAGTAAAAGTTTTAGTCACGACATAGTTCCCGTGAGTAAAAGTATCATTTTTACTTACGACTCAATTTTCGTAAGTAAAAAGTTTCTTTCGCGACTAAAAGTTTCCAGAATTTACAACAAATCTAACCTTTTACTTACAATGAAATTCGTAAGTAAATGTCATTAATTCGTTACTAAATGTTATACAAAGCTATAAAATAAAAAAATAGCTAATAAAAACATTTTTCTGTAATATTTTTAAAATTTTAATTTTGACAAATAATAAAATTTAACACTAGAAGAAATGAAGATTTTTATTTATCAAATCTATAATTTTTACAACCATAAAGTTCTGAAGTAGTATGTATACAAAAATTAAAATTTGCACAAGGCAAAATTTACAAAAGTAACAAAATTTGCACAAGGCAAAATCTCTGGGAAATCTTCGTCAGCTATGGAACTGCTCAAATCAGCAGCAGAATCCAACTGAGAAACCTTACTAAACCACCGTTCTGCCTTCTCCTCATTTGCAGCCAACATGCTCTCAATCTCAGCTTTGTTTGGATTGCTATTACGAACCCATCCTAGGCCAGAAGTGTCAAATGAAGCCTCTCCAGGGCGCTTACAATTGCACCTCAAGCACAATGTGTTCCTTGCATAATTAAAGAAGCAACATCTGCAAAAGGTGAGTGTGAAAAGTTTAAGATGTGTCATAAGGAGTTCCATAGCACCCTTGAACCAGTAAGTGGGCTTATCCAAAGTCCGAAGATGAAAAAAATGCTTACTGAGGACACTCCCAATCTCCACCAGTAAGTTCTCTCTTTGGCCGTGCCTCATCACATTCACGGCATTTCATGTTCCTTGCAAAGTTCATGAAGCTGCACCTGCTCAAATACAAGGAATGAATTAGGGCAACAAGGCATAAATTGAATCCAAGAGGGATGGAAACAGCGGAATGTAATAAGGAGATCCAGTGGTTAACAAAAATTCATTACCATAAAGCAACTATTAGAAAAAAAAAGTTCAAAAAATAATTTGGATATGATAGAAAAGTTTGTGATTTTTAGATAATTATTGCAAATATCAAGAAAATTGCACAAAATCATATAAAGAAAAGTGGGATCAAAACTGTAAGTATGCTCCTCCTATTCATTCCCAGATTGAATATGAGAAGGAATCAAGAAGTAATTATCCTTTTGCTCTCATATGAATGTGCTTTCCAACAAAACAAGCCAATTTCCCTAGGGAATTCACAAGCCTAGCCTGGGATGTGAGCACAAGCACACCCAGTAATTTTGCAGGTGCATGTATTCTTAGTATAATTTGCAGACACCTTCCTAGATTTTCTGAAATGAAAAAATAGAGCGCTTGAATGAGCTGAACATTGAAAGCAGGTCTTTTGCGATGCCCTGAGGAATGGATTTGGATTTGAGTGGAAAATAAGTGAACAACATAGAAGGTTCTGTCCAGGAACAAGTTAGTTTAAAATTAAAAAGGCTCTACTACATATGATGGTTGTCAAAGCTTAAGCATGGATCAACATAATTCTCACCATTACAAGAATAAGAAGCAAAAGTGTTTGGTTTTGGACCATAGAACCAGTGCTTGAATGCCTGAAGCAAATAAGCTGAAGCTAAACAAGGCTAAACCAAACTAAGAAAAGATAATTGATAAAGGTCACAAACACATAGATTCATTCAACGTTCTATTGGTACCATTGTTGTTGAATTTATCAGGGCCAAGTCCTGATCTAAAAGTGTATTCATTTACTTGTACTGATTTTTCTTCTTACACAACCTGCATTGACAGTTTGACACAATGTTCTCTAAGCACAAAGCAGGTAAATTCACTAAGCACAAGCAAAAACTATATTTCCTTACATTACAAACTGTTTCATACCTCAATTATTCCACAGAAACGCCGGTAATCAGATTAAACGGTGCAAAAAAGCTACCTGAATTTCCGACTTCTTACTGTATAGCTTGGATTAATAAAAATGGAAAAGAAATAGAAAATAAAAACAAAATTTTATTTTGTGTTCAAGAAAAACCTTCAATTCCAGGTTCAAATCACCAGACTCTAACCAAGAACTAAATCCAAACTAAACCTCACAAAATTAAAAGAACTCTCAGATTCTCTCAACAACATCTCCAAAAAAAAAATCAATTGAAAAACACTCCAAAAACAATCAGAATCCCCAATCGCCTACCACATTAATACCCCAAACGATCCAAAATCACCAAAAATCCATCAAATCAAATCTCTTCCAAAAAAATGAATAACAATCAGAAGAAGAAGAAAGAAGATAATAATAATACCTTGCAAGAAATGAATAAAAAATGAACATATTTTAATTGCAAATCAAGTTGGAATTTTTCCTACAAGACAATAACAGTTGTAAGTGTTAATTATGTGAACTAATCAATATAAACCTAATAGAAATAAATTATTACCCTGCCAAGACTCTATAATACATGGGCTCATTCTCAGAAGGAGGTATCTCTTTCCAATCTTTCACTCTAACTGGAGCAAATTGTCGTGCGATGGAATCACAAAGATTGTTGAACCATGACGCATATTTTCCCAAAGCTTGATTCATAGAAGGGTCAAAGTCCACTACCAGTGTTCCATTCTCATTAACCTCTTTATCTAATGCCAAATTACGAGTGACTCCCCTTCCTCTCTTTTTGCTAGTAGTATTCCCTATGCAGAAAAATAAAATTTTGATTAAGAACCCTAGTATAATAATAGCAATATATAAAATAAAAAGCTAAAGCTTAAGCATGCATTCATAAACAACCATTCACTTATCAATAATAAAGATTATAAGGAATGAAAAAAATTCTAATAACCACAATGCAAACATACCACACACGCGTACCTGTGGATGGTGGGGAGATAAATCGTGTAGTGGATGAATCATCATGCCGCTGATGTGGGGTGGAGGATGAAGACATGTTTTCTTCTCACGAATACACCAAAAAGATCCTACATAAAGTGAAAAAAATAAAATATTAATATCTAGTCTTTTCTCTTTATGTCATCTCATATACTTTGCACCAAAAATATTAACCTGGAGGAGGAAGAGACCAACTAAGTTAACTAGAGGAGAAAAAGACCGAGTTAACCTCAACCAACTCAAGGGTTGGTGTAATGGTCAGGAACCAACCTCAATAAGTGGGAGCCCTCAATGTGAATGTCACCCCAAGCAAGCCAACCCTTATAAGATTTTCAATGTATGAGAATAGGCCCAATAGGGAGGTTAACACAAACCTCAAGAGACTAGCTGAAACCTCTAAAAGGATCATTGAATAAAAAAATAACTATAAAATCATGATGTATTTAGCTTTCTTCAAAACTGAACTTGCAATACAAGGATTTCTCAAATGAAATCAAAGAAACAACAAAAACGTGAGGTATTAGTTTCTCTTTCTTTATTTCTTTATCTCCCCTAGGTGGGATCTTCCCAACAATGACTGAGGAGCCAATTTGCAATACATGATTGAAGTAAACCTCTAATCCCCACATTAACTTTAGGACGCCTTCATAAATCAAATTTGCAATGAGGAAAAAGAAAGAAATCTAAATGTTCAAAAAAAATGAAAAAGCTAAACAAAGAGTCCATACACAAGTAATTATCAAATCTAAAACTGACATGAATATCTTCACGACAGAATGATTTTTTTGGGGTCATCCAGAATTCCAAAGATGCAACAAAATGAACAAGATGTCAAGATAAGCTCCAATTGCTCTGCTTTTTCTTTTTTTTCTTCTTCTCTCTATCTCTCTCTTTCTCTCTAAGCTCCCAAATGCTGAAACTCATAATTTCATAATGTCCACTCCCAACTCAAATCTGAACTACTAAAGGTTTATGGATCTGTTGATAAGTTCATATTTGCAACGCATGAAACAGAAAAGATCAAAAAACAAATACAAAGACGTACACCATAAACATTGAAAATTTAAATCGCCAATATTGCCCAAATCTGAAATTTCTAAGGCTTTTTTTCCACCAAGAATATCTTTAGAATTAAATATATTCCCAAAATCCATTCAATCATTAATCCAACCCAACCACTTCTGCCCCTCCACACTAACATCAAACTCAAAAACAATTCACCAATGCCCTCAGCTCATTTCCCATATTCAGAAAAATAAAACAACACATCTCACCATAACCACATTCTAACAGACATCAAATGTTTCAAGTCCAGACATTCAATATTGCCTTCTCAAACATCGATTAATCCACCAAGAACCACAAGAATCAAAGAAAAGGATTAATTAAATATACACATTAATCACAATTCTGAAAGAGAAAATTTCAACTTCATTCAACCTCACTCCTTCACAAATAAAAAAAGAAGCCTCCAAATCAAGACAACCATCCTATCTCTATTTTTTTTGGGCTCATCCATCCTATCTCTCCACTTATCAGTATATCCAACCATTATAGAGCAAGCAAGCCAACGCTCAATATTTGTTAAAAAATCAAAAACTCCCTCGAAAATTGAATATGGGTTTTTTTCCAACACTATGAATCAAGCATATAAACAAGAAAGCACATACCAAATCTTAACGCCCTAAACCCCTCAATCAATCCAGACCATATATAGCAATGAAAATAGTTTTGCAAAATCACAAAATCGAGTTGCTAGAAATAGGGGAAAATAAACAAGATTAAGGATACTATTTGATTGCTCACCAACAACAAACCAAAAAAAGATATGAAAAATGTATCGAGTTGCAAAAACACAAGATGAAGCTTAAAAATGCGGCAATTTCAAGGAAAAAAAGCTTCAATTGAGCGAATCCACAACCGTTCCCAATCGCTTCAACTACCAAGTTGAGAAATGGCAAGTTTCGTCCCAATATCTCTTCTTCGCGTCTTCTTCACAAACGGCGCACAGACGAGTGGGTGAAGAGATGAAACCCACTCGTCGTCTTTAAAAACCCACTCGTCTTCAACGAGAGAGAATATTGAGAAGGAAAGAAGACAAAACCTGCTCGTCTTCTTCGCAAGAGAAAACCTGCTCGTGCTCGTCTTCTTCGCAAGAGTTAATCATTAACGGCGCCTCAACCAGAGAGAATGAGAGGGAAAGAAGCGAGAGGATGAAACAGGGGAAAGAAGAGTTTTCGCGCGCCTCAACCAGAGAGAATGAGTTAGCGAACCAGAGAGAATGAGATGAAACAGGGGAAAGAAGGCGGGTTATTGATTTTTTTTTTATAATTTTTTTTATGCAATTACTTTTACTTACGACATAGTCGCTACTAAAACTTTTCACATTCGTAAGTGATAAAAAGTTAAGCGCGCCATATGCACCAAAAATGGGCGGGATGAAATTTAATATTTTTACTTACGATAAATATAGTTTTACTTACGACATAAAATTCGTAAGTAAATATTAACTTTTAACGACGACTTTTGTTTACGATTTTTAAAAATCGTGAGTAAAACATAGTTTTACTTACGAAAATTAAAGTCGCTACTAAAAGTCTCGTGACCAAAAGTCTTTTTTCTTGTAGTGACAAAATCAACATAATTAGGAGTGATAGAGGTGGTGAATTTGTAAATAAAAATCTCAAAGAATTTTGTAACAATCAAGGTTACACTCACCATCTATCAGCCCCTAGGACACCACAACAAAATGGTGTAGTTGAAAGAAAGAACATAACTTTGCAAGAGATGTGTAGAACAATGCTCAATGAGTATATCACTGCAAATCATTTTTGGGGTGAAGCTATAAACACTACCTGCTATGTGATGAACCGAGTTCTGATTAGAAAAGATTTGAATAAAACTCCATATGAACTATGGAAGGGCAGAGCACCCAACATCAGTTACTTCCGAGTATTCAGATGTAAATGTTTTATTCTAAATGATAAAATCAATCTAGACAAGTTTGAACCTAAATCTGACATAGGAATATTCTTAGGATATTCTTCTCACAGTAGAGCCTATAGAGTCTTCAACAAATCAAATCAAACTGTAGAAGAATTAATTCATGTAAAATTTGATGAAAGTGTTAATAAGAAAATTCTTGAGGATGAATTTAAGCAATTAAATTTTGATGACGATGTACCTAAGACAACCAAGGTTATAGATCTTGAACCTGAAGCATCTCTAGAATCTTCTAAAAACTTTAAACTACTTCATGGTCTTTCCCAAGATCAAATTTTAGGAGATCCAAAAAAAGGTGTATCCACTAGAGCCTCAATTCAAAAATATCAAGAGCTTGTTGCTTTTGTATCACAAATTGAACCAATTAAAGTGGACGATGTACTGAAAGATGAAAATTGGATACTTGCTATGCAAGAAGAACTAGGACACTTTGTGCACAACAAAGTATGGGAATTAGTTCCTAGACCATTTCATCAATCGGTTATAGGAACCAAATGGATCTTTAGGAACAAAAAGAATGAACAAGGCATCATTGTCCGCAATAAGGCTTGACTGGTTGCACAAGGCTAGAACCAAAAAGAAGGCATAGACTTTAAAGAAGTTTTTGCTCCACTAGTAAGACTAGAGGCAATAAGAATGTTACTTGCCTACGCTTGTTACAAAGATTTTTCCCTATACCAAATGGATGTAAAGAGTGTTTTTCTACATGGTTACATCAATGAAGAGGTATATGTGGAACAACCTCCAGGGTTTGAGGATGCTCAAGATCCGAAATATGTGTTCAAACTCCACAAAACCTTATATGGATCGAGACAAGCTCCAAGAGCCTTTGATCAACTGAGTTCATTTATTTTAGATCACAAGTTTCAAACAGGAAAACTTGATCCAACTTTGTTTGTCAAACACCACAATGATAATATGCTCATTGTTCAAATATATGTGGACGATATCATTTTTGGTGCATCAAACAAAGAACTATGTGATGAGTTTTTCAAAATTAATGCTGAAGGAATTTGAAATGAGTATGATGGGAGAACTTACATACTTTCTCGGCTTACAAATTAAACAAATGTCGAAAGGCACCTTCTTAAGCCAATCAAAGTATGCTAAGGAAATGGTTAAAAAGTTTTAAATGCACAATTTGAAATCGATTGACACTCCTTGTACTTTAGCAATCAAATTAGATAAAGATGAAAAAGGTAAATCAATTGATTCAAAACTTTATAGAAGCATGATTGGAAGTCTTCTGTACCTAACAACAAGTCGACCTGACATTATGTTCAGTGTTTGTCTATGTGCAAGATTTCAATATGAACCAAAAGAATCTCATTTAAAATGTGTCAAACGAATATTCAGATAGAAAAATGGCACAACAAATTTAGGAATTTGGTATTCCAAAGGTACTACTTTTGATCTAAGAAGTTATGTAGACTTCAACTATCCCGACAGTTTAACTGATAGGAAAAGTACCTCCGGATTTTGTCACTTTCTTGAAAATTCTCTGATTTCTTGGTTCTGTAAGAAACAACATTCCGTGGAACTATCCACAGCTGAAGCAGAATATGTTGCAGCTAGAAGTTGCTGTTCTCAGGTTCTTTACATGAAACAACAATTTCAGGATTACCAAATATTTATTCAATGTGCTGAAATTTTATGTGATAATACTAGTGCTATTAACATATCTAAAAGTCCTGTATTGCACTCTCGAACTAAGCTTATTCAAATAAGACATCACTCTTTACGGGATCATGTGCAAAATGGAGAAGTCGTACTATCTCATATTGGAACCAAAGAACAACTGGCTGACATATTTACTAAAGCCCTACCAAAAGACCAGTTTGTTCATATTTGCAGAGAACTTGGAATGTTTTCTGAATCTGATCTGTAGCACTTTGATTCTTACCTCCATATGGGGGAGATATATTTCATGTTACTTTACTCTTTTTGATATTTCAAAAAGGGGAGAAAGTACTATCATTGAAGCATCATAAACTCAGGGGGAGTATAACACTAAGGGGGAGTCTTAGTGATAGTTTATGTACATTCCTTGCTAATGCACTCATATCATATGAAACAAGGAACATTAGTACTACATCTCATCTATGCAAAATCAAACCTTATAAGGTTGTGAGTTCGAATTTGGGGGAGGCCCTGCACTATTTATGATGAATAGTATGGACAAATAATCCCGGGTACGAGACGTCCTTGTGTGGCGGGCTGTACCGGGATGGGACAATATTATGTGGTGCTATGGCTGGGGTACGCTCGAGTAGGAGGTACCCATCACATCCGTGGGGTGTGACATACATACATCACTTTATCAGCTTGCTTTAAAGCCTACAGTAATGTCTTCAAAATCATCAAAAAGGGGGAGATTGTTGAACCAATTATCCTCATGTCCCTTACGAGAATATGTCCCTATTAGGAAAGATTTTGATGATTACAAAACTACATTCTGTTCATGATATTACTGCACATATGACATATCTAATTTTACTTGAAGGTATCAAAGATTCAATGATGCATGGCGAACGTATTAAAAGATCTTTTTGAAGACCATGATCATTTGAAGATGTTTATTTGTATGATTAGATTATGATAGGTTATTGGACCTTCTATGCCATGTGATTTAGCAATACGCATGCCTGCATGTTTTAATTGACTGGTTGCATGTATTTAATCCAGTTACTTTATGTTTTATCGTGTTTTAATCGAGAAATCAAAAATCGCTTTTATAAAGTCTTTTAGGACGCTAATGTTTTAGCAGCGCCCTCCTAGACTTGATAATTTAGGACGCTGATAAAATGTTAGGTCGCTCAAGGTTGAATTGATCTGATTAATAAGGACGCTTACTTGTTAGTAGTGACCTTTCGTTTATCAACCTTTGAAAATGTCAGGACGCTGACTTAGTTTCAGCTCGCTGAAAGATTTTCTTTTATCTTTAAGTGATTTCTATCTTTAAGGACACTGATAAGTTATAAGTTGAATGAATTATTAGGACTCTACTTGGGTAGGAGTGCCCTCATCTTTAGAATCAACTTAAATAATTTTCAGGATGCTCACCGTCAGTCAGTACGCTTAAACATTATTTTTAAATTGCTTTTAATAGGTCAGGACGCTTACTCTTGAGTAGCGCCCTCATGTGTTTTGCGTTTTAAAACAAAGCAATATGCTTACTGCGAAGTAGCTCCCTCATGCTTTAAGTCATTTAATTGTCTAAGTAAGTCAGGACGCTTACTACTTAGTAGCGCCCTCACTTCATTGTTCAGTAGGACGTTGATGTTCTATGAGCGCCCTCAAAGGAACAAAATGACAGAAAAGATATTTTTGATGTTCTGACATTACTACAATTTCTGCTAACCTTTTTCAGAAACGTACGAATACTTTTCAGAACTTTTTAGAATCGTACAACAACTTTTCAGAATTTTTTAAAAACGTTCTAAAACTTTGTCAGAACATTCCTCTTTCATGAAATGATCAAATGATTCAGGTGCTATCGCTGTAATATGCATTAAGCTGAATCAATCCATTTCTGGAAAGAATGTTAAGGTTATATTTGAAATAACTTAGAGCACCAAAATTACCAAGTCCATTGCGCCTCTGTTATTCCTATATATACGTGCTGCCTCAGAGCAAAAAAAAAACTAACGAAATAGGAAACTGATATTCATTCAAAACGTATTGAGAGTTTTCGTTTGCGCCAAAACACTTTTTGAAAGTTAGTCTTCTTTCACTTGTGTTTGATCTTATGATCTTTTGAAACAAAAACTTCAAGTTTTCTGGGTTGATCGATCTTCTTCTTCATAATTTCAGAAACCCATTAATGAAGACAAAAACTATTTGAACCTGTTTTCAGCATAAACTTCATCATACATATTTTGATGAATTTGTGGCAACAGAAGATTCAATCCAAAGCGTTGTAAGTATGACTTTGATTCTGAGTAAAGGGAATCATATCTCATTCTGTAATCATATTGTAGTGACGGGTAAGTCACTGAGTCAGAGTAAGTGTTGCTCAAAGTTGTAAGCGGTCTTTTCACACCAGTAAGTTGAAGGTTCTCTCTCACCTGTAAGTAGAGAAACGATCCTCTCACACCCTAAGCTGAGAAAATGTTCTGGTTTGATCTTCACTCCTAAGAAGGTCCATAGTGGAGTTTGAACAAATCCTACTTGAGGAGGTTAGATAGTGGATGTAAGCGCGACCGAACCACTATAAATCCTGCTTGCATTGTCCCATTTACATTTACTTTATCTCATTGCTATACTTTGTTTAATCTGCTTTCATTATTCCGCACAATTTAAAGAAAGGTTAAAATCTACTAAGTGTCCAATTCAACCCTCCCTCTTGGACAAATCTGGGCCAACACTAAGTCATGAACCGTTTAGGCCAACAAATGGTATATTGGACATGAATATGTTGATATTGTGTTTTGAATGATGGTTTATTCGGCGTATTTGTGAGATGTCCATTTTATGGGGACATGCTGACGAAATTCTTGAAATTTGGGTATTTGCGATGAGGTTAACAGTATATTATACATTGTATACATGGTATGTACAATGTATAGTACGTTGTGCCAGTCATGACGTCACCCTAGGTAAGGGGCGCCATGACATAAGATCTGATCTGTGGGATGATTTATGAGTAACCTATGGTTCTTAGGAGGTTTTATTATACATTCAGTGCTATTTTCCTCACAATTCTTTTGATCCTCAGGTTTACGTATACGTTGTACTCACACAACATGATCCTGCACATCTCCTAAAGCGTTCGAGTCTTCCCTTCAACAACTCCGTTCTGTTGTGGAGTTCTAGGAGCTGAAAGGTGATGGGTGTATCATTGTCTGTTACAGAAGTCCTCAAGACTTTTGTTAACAAACTCTCCACCCCGATCATTTCTAATAATAGTGATTTTATGCCCTTTCTTGTTTTCAACATGAGAACAAAATTGTACAAACACATCAAATACCTCATGCTTATGAAGAAGAAAACACACCCATGTAAATCTAGTGAAGTCATCCACAATCAAAAAACAATATGATTTTCCACCTAGACTATAGGTACGTGTGGGTCCGAATAGGTTCATATGAATAAGTTCCAAGGCTCTAGATATAAAGTTCTTGTTTTTGCTCTTAAAGGAGAATTTCGTCTGTTTGCCCAATTGACAAGGCTCACATACTCTATCCTTCAAATACACCCCTTTGGGGATGCCTTGAGCAAGGTCGAATTTCGCAAGCCTAGAAATATTTTCCGTGCCTATATGAGCTAATCGCCTATGCCACAGCCATGCATCATTGTGATGAATAGCACTCAAACAAGAAAT
Source organism: Paratinospora sagittata (assembly GCA_035771175.1). Classification (NCBI taxonomy): domain Eukaryota; kingdom Viridiplantae; phylum Streptophyta; class Magnoliopsida; order Ranunculales; family Menispermaceae; genus Paratinospora; species Paratinospora sagittata. The sequence continues at coordinate 28,682,945 of CM069604.1, read as the reverse complement.
ATGTTGATCACCAATACCATGAAAATTTATGACATACACATTTTTATCTCTAAAAGCAACAAACATAGCATTATCATCACCATGCTTTACAATACATCTTGTTGCTTCAAACGAAATGGCAAACCCCCTGTCAAACAATTGGCTTATGCTCAAGAGGTTATTTTTCAAGCCATCAAGAAATAAAACATCAGATATAGTTAAGAATTCATTACCCACTTTGCCAATGCCAATAATCTTTCATTTGTTGTTGTCTCCAAATGTGACAACTCCTCCATTTTTATGGGTGGGACTCAAAAATTTTGATCTGTCACCGGTCATGTGCCTTGAGCACCCGCTATCCAAATACCATGAGTTATGCTTGGAGCCATCCTACACCACATAAAATATCTTTGATTTTGGTACCCAAACTCCTTTGGGTCCTTGAGGGTTAGCATCATTTAAAGCATATTTCTCAATCCATGCTAATTTTCCATTTTTCTTATTTTTTATAGGACATCTTACTACGATATGGCCTTGCCTATTGCAAGAAATAGGTCTCTTGGTCAATACATGATCATAGGTCCCTTGTTTATACCCTACACTATGTCCTAGGCCAGCTCTGTTGAATGCACATCGCTGTGTAACCAACATCATGTCAAACATCATCTTGAGAGCAGTGGTGCTCTACAAGTGGACCTAGAAAAGGTTAGTGAGGAGAGAGCCACACTTAGAAAAAGTGTGGAAGACCTGACCTCCATAACTCTCAAGATGCGATTCTATCTCTTCTAGGGTTGTGATTAATGCCTTTTTCAACTTTTTTTTTCCTAATTTCTTTATCTAATTGACATTTAACAAGATCAAAATCATTAGCATCAACTAAATCATCAAAGTCATCAAAACTTTTAGGGTTAGAAAGTTTTACCTTCGTGTTTGCCATCAAACACAATACAACTTTTTCATCACCGGATTCTGACTCGTTCTCATTGGAGGATGTATCATCCCATGTTGCTTTGAGAACTTTCTTTTCTTTTCTCTTATTGTTGAAGGTACTATTTTTCTTGTTTGGACATTCGCTCTTCACATGTCGGGCTTGTTACATTAGAAACATATCAGTTCATTTGGTTTTGCACCAAACGTTTTATTCTTGTGAAATTTTGAGCTTTGTCCACTCTTTCCTCTTTTCTCATGATCTGACTGAGTTTCTTAGATAGCATAGCCACTTCATCATCAGTATCATTTCCAGAGCTTGATTCTTCTGCAGGTTCTTGTGTAGCATTGAGAGCTAGATCTTTTTTTGTTTTGCTCTCTTCTTTCGACACTGTCTTTTATCTTTCTTTCAATTTCATCTGATGCACCATTAGTGATCCACACAGCTCATCAAAGGTGTACTCTCAAAGATTTTTCACCTCCTCTATGGCTGTCACCTTAGGATCCCATTATTTGGGTAGTCCTCATAGGAATTTTCCTACTATCTTACCCTGAGGATAGCTTTCACCAAGGCTCTTTATTTCATTTATGGTCTTTGTAAATCTGGTGATCGCTTCAGAAATCTCTTCACCTTCCTTTACCTCGAAGGTTTCGAATCTCTTCAAGCATACGAAATTTTGATTCCTTTACTTGCTTGGTAACTTCATGAGTAATTTCTAGCTTGTCCCAATTTTCTTTGGCTGTAGTGTTTTCACTCACTCAGTTGAATTTATCGATTGACAAGCTACAAAACGTGATGTTTATAACTTGGTCATTTAGTTGCTCCCTTTTCTTTTCATAAGGTGACCAATCATGTCTTGCCTTCATCACGGTTTCACCATCCTCAATCTTGGTAGGTGGGTAATATCCGTTTATTAAGATGTCCCACATTTTCACATCTTGCGCTCTAATATAGAAGCGCACTCGAGTTTTCCAGCAGTGATAATTATCTCCTTCAAATAGTGGTGGTCGATGGGTGGATGATCCTTCCTTGAAGACACTTTTAGCAATGTCATTTCTTGCCATGATCTCTAAAGGATTGTTAGAAACTTTTGAGTGAAAAACCCGCTCTAATACCACTTGATAGACACCCAATGTGGGGGTGAATTGGGTGTCACAGATTTTTCACACCTTTCTTCAAACAATAACAGTAAAATATGCAGGAATATAAGAAAAGCAGTAAATGAGACAATGCACACGTATTTTGAGTGGTTTGGCTTTCCAACAAGCCCACCTCCACTACCCGATCTCCCCTATCAGGATTTTCTAACACTTCACTATACCGATCCTTCTTCACGGGTGAGGATCAAACCGGTTACAAACACCGATTCTCAATTAGAGAATCTTCCCAACTAGCGCAACTGTTAGTACTCGATAATACATCAATAATTGAAAAGAAATTTTCTCAACGTGGGAAAAAAATTCCGAAAAGAAAGATTACAACCTTGTAAATGATCTTATCAAGATTTCTCAGCCACAAACAATTTTAGAACACATGCACAACAAGAAATCAAATATCAAAAAGATATTACCTCAAAACAATCTAAAAATTATATATGTAATAAAGCTCAAGATCGTGAACAAACTTTGCTAAAAATGATTGATTAAAATCTTAGTGTATCACCATGAAAATTCTATCTCTCCAATGACAGTTGTCTTTTTTAAGTTCAGTTGCAGAGAAAATGCTTGGAGAGAAAATAATAAAAGTTCTTGTTATTTCAAAATAGGGTTTATTGATTGTTTAAATAGAAAACCATGTTCTAAAACCTTAATCCCATCATGGACGGTCAAGATTAAAAGATTAATCATGTATTAACGTAAATCAACCTCCCATAATGAATGCTCAAGATTAAAACTCGAATATTCGCAAAAACAGAAATCTTTCGATGGAGTGCGCTTCAGCTGTTGGAGTGCGTTCCACGAAAAACTTGATTTCAAAGTTCACCAGCTTAAACGCGTTCCACAAGACTCGAGACCAAAACATAGTGTTTTGGGTTTGAACTGTTGGAACGCGTTTCACACTGCTGAATCGCATTCCACAAGACCCGAGAACACTTGACCTTTTTGCGCTTGCCTAAAACGTGTTTCTGTTTGTTGGAGTGCATTCCAGCATGTCTGAGGCAAAATAGATGTATTTTGACTACTGGAGTGTGTTCATATAGAGAGGAGTGCAATCCACAGGTTCTTGGGAAACGTGTGCATGTCAAGAATACAATTCTTGAACATATCTTAGTTCCATAATCGATAAAGCATTAGAATCACATTTGGAACAAGATTTTGAAACTCAAAATACAATCGAAAACTTGAGTTTTCGAATTAAGATGTTACAGAGTGAGTTTCTCTATAAAGGACAATCAGTTTGGTCTCAATATGATAATAAAAGCATTCAAATTTTGATTTTGTAAAAGCGTGCATCAAAATGATAATATCTCGAAGAAATCAAAGATGATATGATACGATAAAAACATGAACGAGAAATCAAGTGGTTGATCAATTAAGAAAAGACCTACAACCTAAGAGATCAAAATAATTACACTGATGTATATCCTTGAGCTCTTATGCCTTGATCTCCGATTGACTTAGATTGACTTTTAGCATGACCTCAGTTGACATGATTTATTGACTCGTGTTCCACATGTACTTTGTGTTCTATATCCGAACCTCAGTCTTGATCTACACTTGGTGAGTATTGTCTTTGTCTCTGTTCTTAAGATCAATCATACAATATTATACTGAAAGATACTAACCAAATATGTTAGATCACATGATATATCATTTGGAATCATAAAAAAAAAAGAAGGCGAGGGTCATCAAACCAACACTTTAATGTTTTGCTTAAAGTGTGGAAACTCGCTGGGGGACCCACTAGGCTTAAAGCTCACCCAATTGAAATCTTATCTCCAGGAAATTAATGTGGACGGAAAATGGTAGGATAGAAAAGGAAAGAGAAGGAAAGGAGAAGATCTAGTCATCAAATAATGAAAAAATTGTAGATACACTACTAATAAGCCTATCTTACCCACGTATGACTCTATTTAAAGGTTGGGATGTTCAGGCCCTTGTGTGGGTTAGTTGAATCATAAATATGTCCAAAGTATAGTATATGCAACAAGGGCCGAATAATCTTGTAAAATATGATATAAGTTGTGCTAATAAAGTGAAGTTTTTGGGAATTACCAAACTTGTAACCTTGAAATTTCTCTTGTTGCTATTTATTATCAAATCACCTATTAAAGTGATTTGCGAAAAAGAGAATATTTGGGGGCGTGATAGTATCTCTTTCTTCACTAATTTTGTCTTGGCTTTCTTGAAGGGATTCCATAGCCTCTTGATGTGATTCAATCTCTTTAAGAGTTGTCATTAAGCTCTTTTTAAGTTTGACATACTTTCTAATTTCCCTATCTAATTTAGCCTTAACAAGCTCAAAATCAGACTCATCATAAAGATCATCATAATCACCAAAGTTTTCAAGTTCAGAAAACTTTACCTCTTTGTTTGCCATCAAACACAATACGACTTTTTCATTACCAGAGTTCGATTCTTCTTTACTTGAGTTGAAATCATCCCAAGTGGCTTTGAACACCTTTTGTCATTCTTCTTGTTATTGAAGCTTTTCTTCTTCTTATTAAGAGATTTTCTCTTCATATGCCTGAGTTTGTTGCAACCAAAACACATAATCTCACCACTCTTGGTATCAAATTTCTTTCCCTTTTTGAACCTTGGGTTTGACCTTGATATTTGTCTTTTCCTTACAAAGTGGTTGAGAAGTTTTGATAACATTGCCACTTTGTCATTAGTATCATTTTCCTCTGATGATTCATCAGATTCATTCGTCGCATTCAGAGCCAAGTGTTTCTTGCTCTTTTCTTCTACCTTAGGTGGATTACTCTCTCAGTTTTGTAAATTCATTTCATGCACCAAGAGTGACCCACAAAATTCATCGAATTAATATTGAGCCAAATCTTTTGCCTTTATTATGATAGTGACCTTGGGATCCAATACCTTGGGAATTCTGCTAAGAAATTTGCTTACCATTTTCTATTGTGGATAGGTTTTACCGAGATTTTTCATCGCATTTGTGATCTTAGTGAACCTAAGGTTGATTGCTTCGGGGATATTTTTGCCTTCAAGCATCTTAAAGGTCTCATATGAATCAAGAAACATATTTAACTTAGTCTTCTTGACTTGAGAAGTTCCCTCATGAGTCACCTCTAACTTATCCTAATTTTTTTGGCCGAATTGCTTTTACTAACTCTATTGAACTCATTGGCTAAAAGACTACAAAATAAAATGTTAATGGCTTAATTGTTCAATTGCTCTATTTTTCTCTTGGAGAATTTCATTCTTTAATTCCCTATCCTTGGGTACTTTTACTCAATCCTCTACTTTTGTGGGTGTTGGTATCCATTTACCACAATATCCTACATTTCTACATTTTGTGCTTTTAGATAAAAACACATTCTAGCCTTCCAATGCTCTTACGTAGTTGTCTCATTTGAAGAGAAGGGGTTAGTTAATCGATTGACCTTCTTCAAAGATACCCTTAACACTATTTCCTACCATGGAATCAAAGAATTGTTAGAAACTTCGATAAAAACGTGCTCTGATACTACGTGGAGATCATATTTAAATCCAAGAGGGGGAGTGAATTGGACTTGCAGGTTTTTCAAAAACAACATTTCACAAATCAAAACTTAAATAATCGAAATAAAAGTGTTGAAGAAGTAAAGAGATGAACACAATTGATTTAGAATGGTACAACTTCCAAAGCCTACATGCACTACTTGATCTCCTTAATCAAGATTTCTTAAATCACACTATAATTGATCCTACTTCTGGTTTAGGATCAAAACCAATTACAATCACCGTTTCTCAATTAGAGAAACTTCCAAATTAGCTAACTAGCTAACTTTTAATAAAAAAAGTGAAGAGAAGGATGGTTTTTACCAAACAATCTTTTGAAATACTTACAGTCTAAAACAAATACCTCCTTCGATTAATCAACCAATGATGATGAAAGTGAATGCACAACTAATGAACATAAGGTTCTTGTTGATATTTGAAAGATTGAATGTGGGTTGAAGCTTAAAATGAAGATCAAATGAAATCAACAAAAAACTTTTGAGATTGTTGAACACCAAGAACTCTTACAAGCTTGAAAATCTCTCAAATGTAATTTTTCTCAAAACCAGAGAATGATTGAACAAAAGTTGAAGAGTACTGAAGGAGATTTTTCAATTTGAGTGATTAAAAAGATGGAGATCTTGAAAAATGTTCAAAGTTTTATTTAAATAGTGCTAGAGCAAATAATCCAACATTCAGTCCAAGTTTGATGATCCTAGTGATTTGTCCCAATGATTGCAATGAATCTTTTTCGAAATTAGTGTATTGCCAAACTAGGGAGAAACATGTTTCTTTAAATATAAGTGTGTTTCTGAAAATTTTAGAGCATTCTGCTAAAAATAACAAAAGCACGCTTCTTATAAAAAGCATTTCTGGCCATTTTTGTACATTCTGCTAGAAAACACAAAAGAGCGCTTCTACAAGGAGAAACACGCTTCCTATAAAAGTTTCAAAAACATGCATTCTGCCTGTTTCAGTAGAAGTGCGTTTTTGGCTATTTGAACAAAATCTTTACTTAGACAAATAAAAATGTGTTTTTGAAAACAAAAGGACATTTCAAAACTTTGAAAAATAGTTTTCTTCTAAACTCTAAGTTGAAGAATATTTATCTCAAGTATTTTGGTGAAAATACACTAAAATGAAGTACAACAGAAGTATCTGATAAAGATCAAAAACATTGAAAACTAGTTTAGTCAACTTTGATCAAAACTTTGATTTTTTAAAAACATTTTTACTTTGAAAACATGTGTGCATGAATGATATTGACTTAATGATCTAAGAATACTTCTACAACCCTAGATTGGTCTATGCAAATACAACAAATAAAGAATTAATTTTGAAGCTCTATTTGCCTTAATGAGTAATCTTTTATTTTTTGCTTTGACTTTAACTTTCACTTGATCGTTATAAACTGAACATATAAACTGAAACACTTGATCAAGATAGTTAGAAATATGGAATGTTGTTTGTAATAATCAAAATCCAAGTGGTGGGGGTCATTAGACCAACATCCATGATAAGAATCAAAGACTAAAATGAGTGTAAGGCATTTAATCTATCCACCTCATTAATTTATAACCTCCCCAAACTTAGCTCTCTTATTCCATCTAACTTGCATTTTTCTAGAACTTCACCAACTTTTAAGAAGCTCTATAAAACAAGCAGCCTTTATCTAAAATTGGTACTCTTCTTAATCCCTAAACATAGGAGTTAAAGCCAAAACAAGACTCCATAACAAAATTGCAAATGATATTAATTGTTTTACGAAGATCACCAAAATTTACGGTCTATTACACCAAAATACAAAATCTATCATTTTCTATTAAATGGGTATAGTATTAAGTTGAATCCTAAATGCTTCCAGGAGAAACATAGTGAATCAAAACAAGAATAAGAAACAAAAAACAAGAGGGAAAGTGTACCATCTATTACACCCAAAAATAGACAAAGAAGAAAATAAGCAAAAGACAAAGAAAAGATGGGAAATTGGTAAAACAAACCAAAGGAAACCCGATCAACGATCCCCGGCTGCAGTCTAATGGTGCTTCCATTGAGCTGCGGCCGAGAGATCCCACTTGGCCACGATAGAGGGAAACCCCTCGGCCATAGCCAAAGGACGCCCCCCTTTCCTCGGCCATGACCAAGGGCAACCTTTGGCTCTAGTAACTCACGAACTTTGTCAAGGCTATTCCCACCCTTGGCCAAAATACCCTTCCCAACACATTGATTGCGGCTCAGATACCACACAGAACAGATTTTGAGACAAAATTGTAAGCCAACTGTTGAGCTTAGTGGTTTTCCACTTCGTATTCTCCTACGTGTTTTGATGCTTACAAACAATATAATCATGGTACTAATCTCTTTGACGTAGTTGTTTCAGTGCTAACTAGCTATATCAATTGGATTCAACTAGTCTGTTAAAGCATGTGGAAGGAATTGCACTGTACGAAGATTCAAGAACTCCATGGTTGTATTTCTTAATTAAATCTTAGTGTTGTAGAGCAACATTTACATGTTCCAAGCACAACATGATTTGCATTGTTTCAAAAATCATACATATAGTTTGTCATACTCATGCATATACATTATTATATTATCAATCATGCATGCACACACATTGTTCCTCCTTCAAGAAGGAACACGCTCCTATTACCAAGGGCAAAAAGGAAAAAATTATAGAGTCAATGGTTCTTGATGAAGGAACCCGTTCTTGTGCCCAATGAACATATTGAGGAAGGTGCTCCTTAAGAAAGGAACGCACTCCTGTGTTAAGGAACGTGTTCCTGTACCTCAGTGTGGTGTTTTTCTATAAATACCACCCTTGCTCATTTGTTGAGCAACTTTTGCAAAACTTAGAGAACTTGTGCGTTTTTCATCTTAGTCTGCAAAAGTTCACCTACTTTTGTTCATTTGATTCATACTTCCAAAAAGTTCTCCAAATCTTTCAAAACTTTGAGAAACTCGTTTGAATCTATTGAGCAAGTGTTCAAGAGCTTTTTCACTATTTTATGTCATATATATTTGAATCGATTGCAATTGAGGAAAACCTATTTCAACACTTTGCATCATTTATAATCATAGTGGTTGGAATAATATTGTTGGCTCATTCAAGATTGTAAGCTTATATTGTTGAGAGTGTTAGTGAACACTTCTCTATATCTTTTGTAATCTTGATGTATTATTGACTTGATTAAGCCAACCGGGATATTACCATACTTTGTACGACACGCAACCACGCCCGTAAGTGGGTTACAGTTGTGGCTTTTTAGCCAAGCACTAGTGTAGACTAGTTTGTGGCTTTCTAACCAGGCTCTGATGTAGGTTAGTGGTTCTGGCTTTTCTAACCAAGCCCTTGTGTCGGTTTGATAGTTGCATATTTAGATAGGTTTTAGAATATGTTTAAGGTATATTTTAGGACATTTCATGCATTATTTTGATTTGTTTATGTTAGTTTTGATGCACTTGTTAGTTTAGGAATAAATTGGTTTTTATGCTTTAATTCGATTTTTAATTTTATAAGTTGATAGATTTCATCATTTAAATGTTTTATTAATTTGATTTGCTTTGTTTTGTAGGTGTTTAGATGTGTTAATCATGGATTTGGATGACAGAAACATGTACAAGAAGATACAATAAAGAAGCATGAAGAATACAAGTCGAAGCGGGATCGAAAAATGGCTAAGTCCACAAAAGTTCGTCAATTAAAAGGGTTCTGGGAGCAGCGGCGCCGTGATGGTGAAAGACAGAGAAGAAAAAAAGGGTTTGGGCATTGCGGCGCCAGGCAACGACGCTGCTAGGTTGCCAGTTTGTGAATTTTAGGGATTTGTTAGAGCACCACTTTCTAATTTCGATTTCATACGACTTGAGGTCTTATAATATATCAAAATTTTATGGTTTTTGGAAAAGAATACATTGGAGAAGAGAGAGAGAGAGAGAGAGAGAGAAAGAGAGAGAGACGACTAGGAGCGAAGGAACGCGAACGAATCTTCATTGGAGACAAGAGAGAAATCTACAAGTTCGAAGAGCCTAGTTTTATTTTAATGTTTAATATCATGCTTTTCTTCATGTATTTAGTTTCTTTATTCCAAGTGACGAACTAAATCTTTTTTCTAGAGAGGAAATGGATCCTAAACTAGAGATCATGGTTTGATTTTAGGTTTTGCTTATTATCAATAATATTTTCTTAAGTTTATATATGTTTCTCCATGTTTAATGGCTTTAACCTTTTGGCCACTGATTAATTGATCCTAGACATGGGAGGCGGCACTTGAGAGAGGGTTTCCTAATTTGGAATAAGGGATTCATGACTTGAGATTGTCGTAGAATCGAGAGATTTACTATACCTCTTGAAGTTGTAGGAAAATCACAAGGTTTAATGGGTTCTTGAGAATACAGGTTTTATCAAGAAATTGAATCCTATTCTTGATGATACATTTTAATTCGGCACTCGAGAGAGGGAATTAGAGACTTGAGGATTTTGACTGATAGACTAGAAAATTAATTTGATAATAAGCATGTCTAAATTACATAACTGATAGTTTGGTGAAATTGATTCTCTAGATTTTCTCATACATTGATATTTTTCATAGTTATTTGTTTTGATTAAATTAATCTACTGTTTATATACTTGAAATCCTACAATTTGAATTGCTAGATAAAGTTAAAGATTGGTGAACACGGTAATTGGTATGGCAAACAATCCCAGAGGATGACAACCCGATTTTCATCGATTATTACTATTTATTAACACCGTACACATGAGGTTTGCACGTAACAATTTTTTCGTGTTGTTGTCGGGGATTGTTTCATCTAATTTTCATCGATATCGTTAGTAATTGATTTTAATTTTAATTTAGTATTTTTCTGAATTTATTTCTTTGTTTTTATTTTAAAGATTGATTGAAGTTTATGCGGAGATCTAGAAGTGTTGAATTCGTACCTTTGGATCCTGAGATTGAGCGCACTTCGGGACAAAGACGAAGAGAAAGAAGAGTGGAACAAGAGGCAATGGAGCCTGAGAATAATCAATTACTTCTTCGGGACTACTTCAAGCCCGCCATTCATGATAACTACTCCGGGATAGTGAGAACACCTATAGCTGCAAATAATTTTTAGTTGAAGCCACGTTAATCAAAATGGTTCAACAACATCAGTACCGGGGCTCTCCAATAGAAGGTCCGATGATTCATATACAACATTTCTTGGAAAAGTGTGATATGGTCAAGATAAATGGTGTGACTGAAGAGGTGATTCGATTGAGATTGTTCCCAGTTTCTTTGAGGGACAAGGCCAACGCATGGTTGCAAGGTCTGCAACCTGAAAGTGTTGCCACATGAGGGAATTTAATTCAAAAATTGCTTCAAAATTTCTTCCCACCGGCAAAGACAACTCAATTACTGGTAGAGATTGGTCAGTTTAGACAGTTGGAAACCTAGTTACGTTATGAGACATGGGAACGGTTTAAGGAGTTGTTGAGGAAATGTCCACAACAGGGTTTCCAAGTGTGGATGCAACTTTAGATATTTTCTAATTGGATGAAAGTTTTTACACGTACTTTGGCAGATGTTGTAGTTGGTGGCATTATAATAGGAAAGACGGTTGAGGAAGCTCTCAACTCATTGGAAGAAATGTCTTCCAACACGTATGAAGCTCCTAGTGAGAGATCGTTGGTGGAAAAGATTGTTGGAGTATTTGAGCTTGATCTGATGAATGCGATTTCGGCACAGTTATCCACATTGTCTCACCAAGTAGCTTTGCTACAAGGTGCACAACCTTCCATTAAGAAAGTAGTGGCGATAAACATGGGACATTTAGGTGGAAAGAGGATTGAAGAGCAAGCAAATTATTTGAACAACCGGGGGTTCACTTACAAAAATAATGCTCCAATGCAAAACCAATAACATCCGGGGATAAGATATCATGAGAATTTCTCCTACTCTAATAATAGGAATGTTTTGAATCCTCTACCGGGCATACCTAGGAGACCACAAGAGAAGAAACCATCTTTGGAGGATCTTTTGAGTGGATTCATAATCTGTTCTAAGGTGAAGCAAGATAGAACCAAGTCAAGAGTAGATGGTTTAGAAGCTTCGCTTAAGAACATAGAAGGGCAAATGGGGCAATTGGCTTCAGCAATTAGTGCCCAACTAAAAGGCTCCTTCCCTAGCAATACTCAAGTCAATCCTAAGGAGCACTACAAGGCCATTACACTCTATAGTGGAAAACAAGTTGAAAGAGTTGAAGTGAAGAGCAAGGATGAGACGACCTTGCCATCATCATCATCAAGCAATTCAGAGAATGAGGCACGTCAAGAAGAGCACAAGCAGGAAGAGCCTAAGGAGAGGCCATACTAACCGAGTTCCATTACCTTCCCAGATAACCCTTCAATTTTAAAACCTCCTATCCTTTTCCCTCAAAGATTTCAAAAGAAAAGACTTGATGAAAAATTTGCAAAGTTTTTAGATATGTTTAAGAAAATTCATATAAATATCCCTTTTGCAGATGCACTGGACCAGATACCCAATTATGCAAAATTTATTAAGGACGTCATGTCAAAGAAGCGGAAGCTTGAAGAATTCGAGACGGTGAAGCTCACAGAGGAGTGTAGCGTCATCTTACAGAGGAAGCTACCTCAAAAGTTGAAAGATCCAGGGAGTTTCACTATACCCTGCATTATAGGTTTTTCTACTTTTGATAAAGTCTTAAGTGATCTTGGTGCAAGCATTATTTTGATGTCATTATCTATTTTTAGGAAGTTGGGACTTGGCGAGGTAAAGCCAACCATTATCTCTTTACAATTGGCGGATCACTCTCTCTCCTATCCTCGTGGGATTATAGAAGACATTTTAGTGAAGGTGGACAAATTCATCTTTCCAATAGACTTTGTGGTGTTAGACATGGAGGAAGATTGAGTTGTACCATTGATACTTGGCCGACCCTTTTTGGCTACTGGTCAAGCTTTGATAGATGTCCAAAAGGGTGAACTTACACTAAGTGTGAATGACGAGGAAGTGCTTTTCAACATCTACACCGGTGGATGCACTAAAAAGATGTCTTGTGAACTTAGTGGCTAGAGATGGGGTACTCGATGAAAATGTCCAGCATTATGTGATGTCACTTGAAGCTTCTCCATTAGATTCTTCTCAAAGCAAGCAAGAGAGTATGGATGATTCTACTTCAAGTGAAGAAAGTGAGCCTACACCTAAGTTGAAACCTCTTCCGGATCTCTTGAGATATGCATTCTTGGGACATGAGTCTATTTATCCGGTCATTTTTTTTTCATCTCTATCTCATGTGGAAGAAGAGAAATTGTTGAGAATATTAAGGAAGTGCAAATCAGTTTTGGGATGGTCAATCAAGGACATCAAGGTAATAAGCCCTTCAATATGTATGCACAAGATACTGATGGAAGACACTTACAAGCCTTCCATTGAACATCAAAGAAGGCTTATCCGGTCCAAGTTGTGCCTAAGAAAGGTTGGATTACCGTGATCAAGAATTAAAATGATGAACTGATTTCTACAAGAAAAGTGAGGGCGTGGCGAGTGTACATAGATTACAGAAAGTTGAACAAGGCCACTAGGAAGGATCATTTCCCCCTTCCATTTATTGATCAGATGTTGGATCGATTAGTAGGCTTTGACTACTCTTATTTCTTGGATGGTTATTCAGGCTATAATCAAATAGGCATTGCACTGGAGGACGAAGAGAAGACCACATTCACATGCCCATATGGTACATTTTCCTTCCGGTGGATGCTTTTTGGTTTATGTAATGCGCCGGCTACCTTCCAACGGTGTATGATGGCGATCTTTGTGGATATGGTGGAAGAGATTATGGAAGTCTTCATGGATGACTTTTTCAATATTTGGCTCTAATTTTGATCAACGTTTACATAATCTTGCTTTGGTGTTGAAGCAGCGTGAGGAGACTAATCTCGTACTCAATTGGAAGAAGTGTCATTCCATGGTACAAGAGGGCATTGTTCTAGGCCATCGAGTGTTTTCAAAAGGTCTTGAGGTTGATCGGTGATAAGTAGCAATTTAGGATATGTTTTGGAGTATATTTTAGGTGTGTTTTATGGTATTTAGTTCATATATTAGGTTAGTTTATCATAGATTAGGTTATTTGATAGTTTTGTCAAGTTTTGGTGGTTTTGCATTATTTCAGTTTGAGTTTTTATAGGTTAGTTCATGAGACTATAAATGCATGATACTCACTTAATTTGGTTTGTTTTTAAGGTGTTTTGATGGACATAAAGTTGATTTAGAGGTTTGAAACTAGTTGAAAGAAGTTGGAATAAGATACATGTGCAAGAAGGTGTGAAAGATAGAAGAAAAGGGAAGAAAAACATAGAAAAAAACCACGTTCTGCACGGCGCTGCACAAAATAGAAATTGCGCGACTTTTGTATTTCAGTCATAACTTTCTTAATTTAACTCCGAATTAGATGTGGTTTGTTTTTATGAATTTCGTATTTGAAATAATATAAGATAGAGGGGCTTTACGGTTTATTTGGAGTAGAGAAAAAGAAGATAAACGGTGAGGAAGATGACGGATGTGCGATTCAGAATTATTAACTTTCTAATTTTGTTGCAAACCTTCCTAATTCGACTTGGACTTCTAGTGGACGACTTCCTATGGACTTGTAGCTATATAAAAACTATTGTGTAGGGTTTTCAAAGCATAAAGGAGAGGAGAAAAGAGTGTGAAGAGCAAGGAAGACGGTTAGCGTTTGGAAGCGAGGAGAAGTGCATTATGGAAGATCATTGAAGATTTCTCCTACACTTTCCCTTCCTTCTACTTTGTTTTTTTGGTTTTAGATTTATGTCCATCATGTCATTTCATGCTTTTATCTCTCAAGTTATGAACTAAATCCTCTATCTAGAGGTTTAGATTGATCCAAGCTTGAAACTATGCTGTAGGTTTTATTGATTGATTATTGTTAATGAAGTTTTCTAGTTTATTTATATTTTTCTGAGTTTAATGCTTTTGATCCCTTGGCCACGGATTGGATGATCATAGACTTGAGGTAGATGCTTTACAAGAGGGTACCTTGGGTTGGAGAATAGGAAATATAACCTAGGCTATCGTGAGACTCACAAGGAGATCGAGAACCTTTGAAGTCGTTAGGTGGAAATCATAAATCTTAATGAGTTATTATTGTTTTTGGTTTTCATTGAAAGAGTTAAACCAAGACAACATCAATATGCTCTAGTTTTGCTTCAAAAGAGGGAATTATAAAGGTTAGGATTTCCGACTTATAAACGAAATAATTGATTTAATGATAAATATATATATAAAGGCATAGTTGAGAGTAAGGCGATATTGAACCTCTAGACCATTCTACCATTGATTTCTCATTAGTTTTCTATTGCATTGTTAGTTTAATACTTAATTCCTTTCATCACTGTTTTTAATTATTTGAACTCTTGAATTTGATTTTCTAAATAAAGTTAGAGTTAGTAAACGTGGTATTTAGTGTGAGTATCAATCCTAGAGGACGACAACCCGATATCTCATCAGTTATATATTATAACTTGACACCGTACGTTTGCGGTTTGCACATAACAAGTTTTTGGCGCCGCGGCACCCAGAACGCTGAAATCCTCTTTTTTTGTTCACCACCATGGCACCACGATGCCGTTTCTTGGCGCCGCTGCACCCATAATGTTGAAATTTGTGCTATTTTGTGGACTTAGCCAATTTTTGTCTCTTTTCTGACTTGGGTTCTTCATGCTTCTCTTTGTCAACTTCTAGAATATGTTTTCATCATCCAAAACCATGAGTAACACATCTAAATACCTAGAAAATAAAACAAATCAAATAAAAAACACTCTCAAATATATAATGAATCAAATTATAACTTATTGAACTAAAATAATGCGTGAAAACCAATTTATTCCTAAACTATCAAATGCATTAAAACTAACATAAACACATGACAATAATGTATGAAATGTTCTAAAACATGCTCTAAAACATGCTATAAATCCTATCTAAATTTGTAACTATCAATCGGGCCAAGATTGTTACTATTGAAAAGCTTCCACTTCCAAAATGTGTCAAGGACATAAGAAGCTTTTTGGGACATGTTGGGTTTTATAGGAGATTTATCAAAGATTTCTCCAAGATCATGAAGCCACTTTGCAATTTGTTAGAGAAGGATGTTCCTTTCTGTGTTAATGATGAATGCGAGAAGGCTTTTGGGGTGTTGAAGGATGCATTGATTTCGACCCCTATTATGGGGTTGTCGGATTGGAAGCTACACTTTGAGATCATGTGCGATGCTAGTGATTCTGCTGTTGGAGTGTTGCTTGGACAATGACATGAGAAGATGTTTCGGACTATATATTATGCTAGCCATACCCTAGATGCAACCCAACAAAATTACACTACTACCGAGAAAGAGTTGTTAGCGGTTGTGTTTGCATGTGATAAGTTTCGATCGTACATTATTGGGTCCAAGGTTATTGTTTACATGGACCATGCGGCAATCCGATATTTGTTTGAGAAGAAAGATGCTAAGCCAAGGTTGATTCAATGGATTCTTATCTTGCAAGAGTTTGATTTAGAGATTCGGGACAAGAAGGGGAGTGAGAATGTGGTGGTCGATCACTTATCACAACTACAACTTGAAAGCAAAAAAGATGTAGTTCCTATTCAAGAGTCGTTCCCGGATGAGAAACTATATAGTTTGGGAGTAAAAGCCCCTTGGTATGCTGATTTTGTGAACTTCTTAGTGTGTGGGACATTACCCCCGGATCTCTCTTATTCAAGGAAGAAGAGGTTCTTGCATGATGTGAAAGCTTATATTTGGGATGAGCCACTACTATTCAAGCGGTGTAATGTCCGAATGGTTAGAAGATGTGTCTCGATGGATGAGTTTCAAGATATTCTTCAAGGGTGTCATTCTTCCCCATATGGGCGTCATTTTGGTGCTCAATGGACGGTGACAAAAGTACTTGAATGTGGGTTTTATTGGCCCACCTTATTATGAGATTCTTATGTTTTTGTGAAGACGTGTGACCGTTGCCAACTGTTGGGTACCATTTCGAGGAGACATGAGCTGCCCTTAACCAACATTATGAAGGTTGAGCTTTTTGATGTGTGGGGCATTGACTTTATGGGCCTATTCCCTTCCTCTTATGGTAAATCATACATCCTTCTCACGGTTGACTATGTTTCCAAGTGGGTCGAGGCAATTGCTACACCAACCAATGATGCAAGAGTGATGCTGAAATTTCTGCAAAAGAACAGCTTCACTCGTTTTGGCGTTTTGGCACCCTCGAGCTATTTTAAGTGATGAAGGTGTTGGCCTAAGTGTTTTTTCACTTAGAAATCCCCTAAGTGTTTTGATGCTAACAAACAATATAATCATGGTGTTAATGGTTAAATTGAGTATATTTCAACACCAAAGATCAAGATCAAGGCCAATGCAAGACTCAAGCTCGTTCTGGATCAAATATATCAAGTTAAAGTCAAGAAGACATATTTGGCTTGCATAAAGTAAAGGCAAGGTCGCAAGTCAAGCAAAGTCAAGAAGAAGACAACCGGAGATCAAACAATGGATTGTAATTAAATTTCATATTGTAATTGTTTTAGATTCTCTTTAGTTGTAGGTTTCTACCTTGTTTGATCAGCCACTTGATTTTCGATCGATTTTTCTCAAAACCTTTATGCATTTGATTTTTGATTTTTGTAATTTTCTGTTTACTGATTTATCATTGTTTTAACTTAGTTTTCATGCAAGCATGATCAAAAGTGTTTCAAAATTAGCTTTACTATAAAAAAAAATGCATTATAGGCATGACAAAATATTTTGAGCATGTATGCTTATTTTCAAGGAACTCACTTCATGATATCTTTTTTCAAGGTTTTTAACCCTTCGATCTTACTTGAAGATTTAACCGTGGTTTAACTAGGATTCTATCATTTTATTTCCCATAGAACTTAAGCGGTATTCTGGATATGTACACAATTCTCAAGAACCCGTGGAATGCACTCCTACTCTGTGGAACGCACTCCTGTAACGAAAACAAGTCTCATTTGCTTCGGACATGCTGAAACACACTCCAGCAAGGAGAAACACATTTTAGGTACAAGGCAAAGAGTGTGCATAACTCTCGGGTCTGGTGAAACGCGTTCCAGCTATACAAAACCCTTTTTAGTGTGTTTTTACCTCGGGCTCTCTGAAACGCGTTCTAGTTGGGTTGACAAAAATTACTCATTTTTTTCTCAGGTCTCGTGAAACGCGTTTCAGCTGGGGTGTGAAAGTTTGTTTCTTTCTCTCGAACTTCATGAAACGCCCTCCACTTTCCTGAAACGCACTCCAACCTTTGTTCTATTTTTGCTCATTTTTGAGTTTCAAACTTGAGCAACCATTGTGGGCCATTGATTTCACTAATACATGATTAAATCTTTTAATCCTGGCCACTCATAGCAGGTGTAGGGTTTTGAACCATAGTTTTCTATTTAAAAAATCATTAAACTTTATTCAAAACAAATAAGAACTTTTTATATCATTCTCCAAACTTTATTCTCTGCAACTGAGCCAAAAAGGAGGCAGCCGCCATTGGAGAACTAAGATTTTCATGAAGTTATACTGATGTTTTGATCATATTCACCTTTCACATAAGTTGATCATGATCATGAGCTACATTACATACTTTTGTTTTTGACCGAATCATGGTGTTTTTGTCTTCTGCTTTATTTTCAACTGTGCACTATTTTTCAAATTTGTGGCTGAGACATCTAGGAAGAAACTATCTTTGCTCTGTAAGTATTTCGAGGTTTGTTCTGTAAGGAACAACTTCTCTCAATCTTCATTGGTGTTTAGGTTACTTATATCTTTGACCTTTATTGTGCTTGTTCTAAGTGTTTAGAACAAGATAATCACTTCTTTGTTGATCTCCTTGATTTGTTTCTAGTTTGAACAGATCAAGTCAAGTGATTCTGATTCACTTGAGATTCCAAGATTGGAATCAAAGTTCGATTCATCCTTATCCCGCAAAATGATATTGTAGGTTCATCCTTAGCCCGTAAAAGGATAGGTTTGCCTTGAACTTGTAAAAAGGTTTTGTAACGATTTGATTCACACCCGTGAAGTGAATCTGAGATACTAAAATCCTAGAGAAGGTTTCTCTAGGCGTGGAGGTAGGAAATGGATTTCCGAACCACATAAAAATGCTTGTCACTTTACATTTATTTCCTGCACTTCACTATTGTATATGATATATCTGATAAAATGTATCACATAATTTAAGGAACATGCAATATAAGTTAATAATTGTTTTAAATATGCACATGTATCTAGATATTGATTCTAACAATGATAAGTTTAAAGCATGAGAATCAATATACTATGATGATAAAAACATGATGATTCTAAATGAATATGTGATTAAGATCGAGAATCAAACAAATCAGGTATTGGTCTATAACTTCGATTCAATAAAATATAACATTAGCACCTGAATCGATATCACAAACTATTTATGAAACCACTAAACAAGATATTATGATATGAAGATCAAAGTAGGGTTACAAACAATACTCAAAACAAAATCAGTTTTAAAGATGATAACGTAAGCACAAAACTAATTTGGACAAACCAAAATCACAAGAATCTAGATATAGAAATGTATACCCTACTAGGTAAGGTTGAAGCTCCAAGATTCTTCTTGTGTGATGTTGGATGAAAGAAATCACGAACAACAAAGATCAAGACTCAATAGAATATGTAGATAACATCAAAACGTTTTGAACACTTACACAAGATAAACTCCCAAGTTTCTTAAAGTTTTGAAAGACTTGGAGAATTTTTCGAAAGTATGAATCAATAGATCAAATGTGCTTGAACTTTTGCTTTGAAAGAAGATTTAAATCATTCAAGAACTTGTTTTTGGCTTATATAAAGACTGATATAAAAAATACATAAGTTCTCTAAGTTTTGAAAAAGTTGCTCAACAAATGAGCAAGTATGTTATTTATAGAAAAACACCACACCGAGGCACGGGAACACGTTCCTTAACATAGGAACGTGTTTCTGGTTTAAAATCTTAGATTTTCCTTCAATCAAGGAGCACATTCCTCAATATGTCCGGTGGGCATAGGAACGGGTTCCTTTAACAATAACCACCAACTCTACAAGTTTTTTCCTATTTTGTCCTTGGCAACAGGAGCGCGTTCCTAATGGAATGAGCGCGTTCCTTTTCCCTGATCTAAAACTTTTGTCTCTCGGGAAAAGCCACAGGAGCGCGTTCCTCTTACAAAGAGTGTGTTCCTTAAATCCTGAGAAAAAATTACTGAGTCTCGAGAAAATGCTTAGGAGTGCGTTTATTCACTAATAAGTTAAAGAAACTCGATTTTTTTTTTATCATAATGGGTTTAGGACAATGTCAAAAACATAGATTAACATTTAAAAACAAGTTTTGACAAGGATTGAGGTATAATTAACAAAGTAAAACACGAGTAATTCAGTCGATTAAACCAATAATCAAAACAATAAGAACAATTGACGTGAAACGATAAAACCATGCAAAGTTGACAAGATGAATGCAAGTTAAACACTGATTAATATATGCATGATAAAAAAATTTAACTATGTGAAAGCATAATTATCAAACTAATGTGTGTGCATGCATGATTAATCATATAATAATGTATATGCATGAGAATGATAAACTATATGAATAATTTTTGAAAAGATGCAAATCAAGTTGTGGTTGGAACATATAAATGTTACTCTACAACACTAAGATTCTAAAAAAGAAATACAACCATGAAGCTCTTGAATCATTGTAAGGTGTTGTTTCTTCCACACGCTTTGACAATGTAGTTGAATCCATTTGATATATTTAGTTAGCACTGAAACAACTACTTCAAAGAGATTAATTGTCACAAGTATGTTGTTTGTAATCTTCAAAACAAAACCGGGTGAGAGTAGTTACATTAACAATCTCCCCCTTTTTTATGACTTCAAACAAATTCACTATTTGCCTGATTGAAGCAAGAAACATGATTTCTCAAGTAAATGAATGAGTTAAGTCAATAATTTTTTCACGCCACTTTTAAGAAATTACCACTTTAGTAAATGATTTAACATTCAATACCATGTGGAGAATAAGCAATCTGATACCAACAAAAGCATACTCAAAATATGATCAATAAGAAAAAAATGTACATGTATATCAATATAGTCAAATCAAACATATACATGTGATCATCATAAATGTGTACATAAAAAAAATAAAGCACAAATATCACAAGTACACAAAGAGTACAAAAGTGTAAACAAAAAAGACAAAAAATCTCCAAAATGTATATCCAAACTCCAAACACGAAACACTCCCCCTGAGTGTATAGACTATATAGACTTTCCCCCTAAGTATGTGCACAAAATGATCTAGTCAATCAGACTAATCATACTTATCTCTCCCCCTTTTGAAACATAAAAAGGTGGGTGTGCCTAGGACGGAGGTGACGATCGTGGATCAAGAGATCCTAGCCTAGAAAATATGTCATCGACTAGTGAAGTCAAGGCATCGTCCTCCGCAGGGGTAGTACCAACATTTGCGCTAGGTGAGGTAGCATAGGTGGAGCCAGAGTGGATAACTAAATCACGGTCAGAAGTGGTGCAGAAATGCGTGGAAGAGATAACATCAGATCCAAATAAAAGTCTGCCATAGCAAAAGAAGGATGCAACCTAGGAGGTGCTGCCGATAAAGGTATCAGAGCTAAGGCAGTAAATTGTGGAGGAGAACTGGAGGAGGGATCAGAAGTTGTTCGAACAGGCAAAGCTGGCTTCCGAAAAACTCGATGAAGGTGTCAGGACCTCTTCACAAACCCCTAGGGCATCCGGACCGGCACATAAATTTAACCATCCTATCACCCATAGGACAATTAGATCCCTGTTAAGCCTCAACCTAGACTCCAACAGAGTCTCCCCTGTAAACAAGACCTCTCACACAAATCCAATTCTCCTGATAATCCATCCAACACAAATATTTATATATCATCCACATCCATTAAAGTATATCATCACTCAGTCTATTCAAGTTCAAACCTGTTAACATCTAATAGTATTTATCATTTCATTTCATATTAACATCTTTCTCTAACTCATTATAATTTTAACTCTAACTAATTCATTCAACTAAGTTCTGACAATTAACTCATTATAATTTTATATGAATTTCTAACTTCATAATTCATTCCCATAATTATATTCTAGTCTCCCATACATGTGATGGTCAGTCTAAATAATTTCTACCACCCTCTAAAATATTTTCAAAGTGAAAGATAGTAGAAATAAGCTTTTTAACCTTATTTCTACAAGTCTCCAAGCCCAATGTACTTAATGACCCTCACCCATTGCACTTTTGATGATTCTAAACGATATTTTATGTTATCTAACTTATGTGTTGAGCATGTTTCAAATTAATATGTTATAAGTCTTAAAGTTGGAAACAGAAACAATACATTCATCTCATAGTAGTTCTAAAAGCAAAACCTGAAGTACAACTACAAAGGAACTCTAATGTGCAAGCAATACAAGCCAGCTAAAGATAACATAAGACAAGTCAAAGTCAAACTGAAGTCAACCAGAGATCAAAGCAAATGGACTGTAATAACATTTCATTTTGTGATTGTTTTAGATCTTCTTAGGTTGTAGGTTTCTTTCTTGATTGACTAGCCATTCATGTTTGATTGGTTTCTCTTAAGACTTTTCGTATTTAATTTTTTTATTTCTTAAATTAATAACTTTTCGGTTATTTATTCTTTCGATCATCATCATAACCGTTTTATCATTATTTTTATTTTAAAATGATTATGTTGCATGTCTTTGAAATTGAATCTCAGATGTATGCTTATTTTCAAAGAACTCAATCCATGATATTTTGACTTTGAATCTAGTTGATCGCGTTCCAAATAGTTTTCATCGTTTTATCGATCACAGAACTTAAACATGTTCAAGAATGGTATTCTTGGCATGTAAATGTTTTCCAAGAACACGCGAAATGCATTCCTACTTTGCAGAACGTACTCCGGTAGCGAAAACACGTCTTATTCGCCTCGGACAAGCTGAAACGCACTCCAGCAAGGAGAAACACGTTTCAGGTACAAGGCAAAGAGTGTGCATAACTCTCGGGTCTGGTGAAACGCGTTTCAATTTGAGTGAAATGCATTCCAGCTGTTAAAATCTCATTTGGATATGTTTTTTCCTCTGGTTCACAGAAACACGTTCCAGCTGGGTTGACAAAAATCAGTGTTTTTGTCTCGAGTCTCGTGAAACGCATTTCAGCCAGTGTATGGAAATATACTAATTTCTCTCGGGTGTCCTGAAACGCACTCAAGGTTTTTGAAACTCACTCCAACATGTTTTTTTCCATATTTGCTCTTTTTCGAGTTTTAAGCTTAAGCAATCAATGTGGGCCATTGATTCACTGATGCAAGATTAAAACTTCTAATCCTAGCCTTTCATAATAGGTTTAGGGTTATGAGACATGTTTTATTATAAAAACAACCATTAACTCTTGTTTTCACATCAAGAACTTTAATTATCTTTCTCTGAAGTTATTTTCTCTGCAACTAGAGGCAGGCTCCATTTAAGATTTGAAAATACTTGCTAATGCACTGAGATTCTGGTATTTCTTACTTAACGAAAGTTGTTCATCATCTTGGGCTTTATCACATATCTCATTTCTGGTTTATTTTGAGGTAATATTATTTCAATTTCTCGATTTAATGTTGTGCATGTTTTCCATTACTATAGTGGCTGAGAAATCTTGCAAGAAATCATTTAAAGTTGTAGTTTACTTTTCTCTTAGAGTTTGTTCCCTTGTTGAGCAAATTTCCTGTTGACAAACCAATGTATCATTGAAATCTAGCAAGTGTGCTAGTTGGGAACACCTGCGGAGAATCGATGTTGATATCTGATTTGATCCTCACTCGTGAAGTAGGATCAGTTTAGTGAAGAGTTCTAGAAATCCTAGTCGGGGAGACTAGGTAGTGCAGGTAGGCTTATTGGGAAGTCGAACCTCTATATATCGTTGTGCATTGTCTATTTTGTTGCTTTATTTATATTCATGTGTTATTGACTATTCATGTATTTCAAATATTTGAAAAAGATCCTGATTAAAAGACTAACACCCAATTCATCCCCCCTCACTTTACAAGTTTTTTCCTAGTTTGCGCTTGGCAACAAGAGTGTTTTCCTAATGGAAGGAGCGTGTTTCTTTTTCTCTGATCGGAAATTTCTGGGTGAGGAAAAAAGCCATAGGAGTGCCTTCCTTATTAGAGGACCGCATTCTTTCACTAAAAAGTGAAAGAAACTCAATTTTTTTTTTATCATAATGGGTTTAGAAAATTGTCAAAAACATAGATTAACATTTAAAAACAATTTTTGACAAGATTGAGGTACAATTAACTAAGTTAAACACGAGTAATTCGATCGATTAAACCAATGATCAAAGCAATAAGAACAATACACATGAAACGATAAAACCATGCAAAGTTGATAAGATGAATGTATGTTAAACACTGATCAATATATGCATGACAAACAAATTTAACTATGTGATAGCATAATTATCAAACTATATGTGTGCATGCATGATTAATCATATAACAATGTATATGCATGAGAATGATAAACTATATGAATAATTTTTGAAAAGATGCAAATCAAGTTGTGGTTGGAACATATAAATGTTATTCTATGGCACTATGATTCTAAAATGAAATACCACCATGAAGCACTTGAATCTTCGTAAGGTGTTGTTCCTTCCATATGCTTTGACATTGCAGTTGAATCCATTTGATATATCTAGTTAGCACTTAAACAACTACGTCAAAGAGATTAGTTATCACAAGTATGTTGTTTGTAAACAACTATGTGGTGAGAGTAGTTACATCAACAAGCTCTTGACAAGGAAACGCACAGATCATTACCACTAATGGAGCACGACATTATATGCCAAAAGCACCCCCCACTATAAAGAAGGACTTCATCCTTCTGGAACAGGTATGCTCTAAGCCTCCACTTCTCTACACTTCTACTTTTCATCCAACATTGTCTAACTTAGGCATTGGAGGGGTTTTGGTGACATCCAACCTGTGTCACCACCTTTTGTAGGTTCAAACGAGATGATCCCACAGGGAGACCTTGGGGGAGGAGCATAAAAAGTTCATCCTTAGTCAGCGAGCATCAGCTCCCGGCCGAACATTGGAGATTTTTTACTGAAACATTTGGCACCGTCTGTGGGGAGAAAAAATATTAGAGTTGTTCTACCAACAAAAAAAATGAATGATGTCGACCCGAGAGATAAAGAGCAAATATAAGGTGAGGCCGCCTACGAGATAGAAGAAATCGTCATACCAAGAGAACAAGGGAGATCTATAAAGATAGGAAGAAACACTAAGCCTGCGTTCAAACAAAGCTCGGTCCATTTTTTGTTACAAAACCTAGACATGTTTTCTTGGTCACACAATGATATGCCAGGGATCTCACAAGAGCTCACATGCCACAAGCTTAACATTGACCTGAGCACGCGTCCTGTAAAGCAGAAACGAAGATCGTTAAGTCAAGATAGGGCCTAGGCGCCGCGGGAAGAAGTAGACTGGCTCTTAGACGTTGATTTCATAAAAAAAACCTACTACCCTGAGTGGTTGGCATACGTTGTCCTGGTAAAAAAGTCGAATGGGAAATGTCGGACATGTGTAGATTTCATCAACTTAAATAAAGCATGTGTAACACCCCAGAAATTGAAGCAACTCGATAATGCATCTTAAATAACATAAAGCAACAGTGTTCGCATGAACACTCGACTCAACATGAAACAAGAACTGAGGATGGAGGTTTCTCGAATTAAGCCCAATGACTGCCCAATGAATGTACCTAGCAAAGTGCCCGAAAAGGTGCCCACGTACACAGAATATTTTTTAATTTTTCTATAAATAGGCTTAGGGGGCACCATTTGGAGGGCAGACAGTCGACCCTACGCTTCTCTCGTGATGTTTGGAGCACCGAAACATTGTTTGCGACGCTTGGAACCCAGCGTTGCGCCCAAATACCGTCTGCTGCTTTTAGGAGTCCAAGGATGAGCTGAGATGTTATCTTCAACGCCTGAAGACCCACTATGCACCGAGATGCGGTCCACCGACTGCAAGTTCCAATGATGTGTCGAAATGTTGTCCAATTCAAGGCAGAGGAAAGCCATGGGCGCGATGCTTCTCAAACGACTGCATAATGGACGTCGTGAAATCTTGCGAAGCGGCGACAAGATTCCTGAGGTAGGGATGAAGGCTTTGGTTTGCGTACCTTTTACATAATGATAATCATAACATTGCATTGTTCATATTCATGATACCATACTACATTACTCCATGCATTGGAATATTGAATATATGTGAAGGGGTTGGCTCCATGCATGTCTTTGTGACTTTGGACCATTAGAACTCCCTGTGACAAAAAGTTAAGCCCATTGCTTGCGGACCTATAATTGTTTTGCACTCAATCTGTGATTTCAAGGGAACCGTCACTTTGTGATATAAGGTTGAGCTCTTTGCTTACGGGACCTGTAGTAGCATTGTGCTCGGTCCTGTGATATCGACGGGGAACCATCACACGATGATACTAAGTACACAGCCCACGGTGCAATCTGTTGTTACTTTATGATATTGCATTACATGATTGCACTGTATTGTTGTAGTTTGATATGCATTGATCTATGTACTGCTGTCGTTATCTTTCTGTAAACGATGCATTTAACTTGCTAGATCCACTGAGCTGTTGAGCTCACCCCATTAATATTTTCCCCAGGCTCTTAGACTTTGCATACTTGAGCGAGAGCCATTGGAGCTACGTGCGAATGAGGAGCTAGCGAGCGGGACATTGACGTAGATCTAGGTGTTGTAGATGTTTTTGATGTATTTTCGTTGTGTACTCGTGTATGTAAAATAATGTACCATTTGTACTTGTGCCTTCCTTAATTAAAGGAGGATAAGTAAAGGATCTATGTTGATGTCCATAATTGTTCGTACTTCAGTTCTATGATTTGTTGTGTATTATTTGGAGGACAGAACGGGGTGTGAAAATTAAATGGTATCAGAGCATGATCTTACAACCAATGTCATACGCACGTCGGTCCCTTTCAATATGTGTGTCTACCACCTCGGTACAATTTTAGTGCCTCAGTGCGCGCGTCGATCCCTTGGTACCTACGTCGGTCATTTTCCACCTTGATGCGTGCATCAATCCCTCAGTACGCGCATTAGTTGTTTGGCACCTTGATGTGCACATCTGTCGCCCGATACTCGAATCGGTCATTGAAAATCATGGTACGCGCGTCAGACGCCTTGATGTGGGCAATAACATCCTTAGTATGTGCATCGACCCTTTGGTATGCGTGTAGTCTATTGTCCTAGGAATTAGACTTAGGTCAAATAAGTCCTATGAGGAAGGTTTTGTAAGAAAAATTCCATTAGAAGATTTTTTTTTTTAAATGTGGGCATACACGTGGCACCCTCTGCCGTGTGGCGTCTATAAATGAGATTTTTTTTTGTTTAGTTGTCATGGAGGTGGTGCAACTATATCTAGAGAAAAAATGTTGGGGTAGTTTTCATTTTGAAGGATTGTCTGGATCTTATTTGGATATGATGTAATTTGATGATTACTGTGAACTACAGACCTAGCTAGACATTAATTAGGATTGAATATCCTTTTCTCTGTTAACTTATGGGATGGTTACCTTTTCAGCCAGGTTATTGGAAGAATAGTAAGATATATTGTATAGGATGAAGGTTTGATTCGTAAAGTTTAAAGTATTAAATCATTAATTGAATAGTTAATGAGTATATGAGAACAATAAGGTCCATGAATAATCTAGATAAATTTATGTACTTATTGGGACTTAAGATTTGAGGATCTTATGATTTGATCAATGATTAGTGTTGACTTTAAGGTCTTTGGGGCTTTTCAAGCTCATGATCTTGTATGTGCAAATAATGATTTGTGAGGATTATTTTAATGCATATTGCCACATGGGCATTAAAGTGAGTGCACAATATGTATGCTAGTTTTTCCATGTATGGAGAGTATGACCATATAAGGATGGATTTGTAAACATTGATGTGGCTGAAATATTTGATCTTGATATTTCATATGATGAGTGATTTTGACAAGGAAGTGTACTCCTTGATTGGTATTAGCGTTCCTGATTTTAGTTTAATGTTAAGGTGATCAAAGGATTGCATTACTTGATATTAGTACTAATATGATCACTTTGAGCATGTTGATTTTGAGTATTGGTATAATCAAGGTCTGAGAAGCCAAATTAGAGAAATATCATAGTAACCTTCGGTTGAAGAGCCTTATGTGGCATGAGAGAGTGACCTTAGGGAACTCAACTATCAATAATCATCACCCCATTCCGTAGGGGGGGTGGACTTTTAAGTTGATTTACACTAGAAGGATCATTATTCATGGGGACAACTATGATTCACGCAGGCAATTGGGTATCATTCATGGAAGTAGACAAAATAACCACCTACGGACGTAATTCGTTCGTAGCCTTTGGATTTTTTATTGGGGCATGTGAGTCGCCCGTGGTGCATAAATGTCCACCTGATTGAGTCAGCCATTGGTGGTGCACCTCTGCTGTAAACTTCATGTATCAGCCAAAAAGAGATGCACGGACGAGGTTGTACTTTATTAAAATGAGATCAGTTGGTTTTATGTAAATTCTCCCTGGATATGGACGTATAATACGAAACCAGGATGGTGATAGGCCACGAAACCTTACGAGACGGCGTGTTATGAGTTTTTACTGGTTGCTAGTTATATAAGATGTTGATGTTTATGCTGTAAATGATTGACAGGAAAATCCATGACCATTGATATCCCTTTTATCGCTGCATTCGAGGTGAAATAGGATGCAACGAAGGCCGAGGATGACTGGAATATTTTTGATCTATGGAGGTCCTGTGGCCATGTTAGGTGAATCCTCTAAGAGCCTAGGTTATACCTGTTATTGCCAAGTTTGTTCGGAATGGGACAGACAAATTTGGAGGATACCAGTTATAATTTAGGCATCATGTAGGATAATACATGAGGTTAATAAGTGAGAACAAACACAGAGGTACTTTGGTCAATGATTCAAAGTTTTGGAGCCCAATCCAAAATTGAGAAAAAAATTTCAAAAGAATTTTGAACTGAAACCCTGTTTTAAGACAAACTGTCAAATTGTTTTCAAATTGGCCATCCCAACGATCCATTTTGATTTGGGATTAGAATGCCATAATCGAGTCAGGAACAATGAGGTACCTAAAGTCACAACTCCTGCCCCTCACCCTAGAAAAGCTAGGAATGTGACCTACAACCACCAAAACAGAACGCCACATAGAAATCAAAACTTAGGCTTCCATTTAACTTAAAACATAAATGCATCTAGAAGAGGAGGTCCGACTTCGAGCCTTACCTTATTGTGGGTAAAGAAAATCATTAGCACATGATGACATCATGGGTGCTAATGACGGACTATCACTATACCCACTAGGGCAATTGCATGACGAACGATCATGATAGAGTCCTCGTTGCAAATTAGATACTTGGACTAAGTCAACTGGGTCAAAAACCTCAAGATCGTTTGACTTTTATTGTTAAACGAGAAATAGTAAGTCTAGCATGATCACAAATGATGGCGATGACTAACTTTGAGGTAATAACCTATGGGGCAAACGTGTTATGCACAAGAAATGATCACAATAGAGTCTTCCACAACTCATACGTTGCAATCGGAGTCCATCACGAACGACAAACACAAACCAAACGCAATGGGTACCATTAAGAAAGGGCCAAGGAAATTAAATAAGTCCTCCAAATTTGACGCTTGGGCTAAACAATTAGGGTCGTAAATTGTAACACCCAAACATTAAAGTGTAACCCCCATACAACCATTGCCGAATTTTGAGGATGAAATTCCATTTAAGGGTAGTAGAATGTAACACCCCGGAAATTGAAACAACTAGTCAATACATCATAAATGACATAAAGCAACAGTGTTCACATGAACACTCAACTCAAAATGAAACGAGAACTGAGGATGACGGTTTCTCGAATTAAGTCTAATGAAGTGCCCAACGAATGTACCTAGCAAAGTGCCCAAAAAGGTGCCCACGTACCCAAGGAAGTGCCTAAGCACGTGCCCAAGCAGTTTTTTGATATTTTTTTTTTATAAATAGGCTAGGGGGCGCTATTCGGAGAGCAGACGACCGACCCTACGCCTCTCCCATGATTTTTGGAATGTCGAAACATTGTCTGCGACGCTTGGAACCCAGCATTGCGCCGAAATACTGTCTGCGGCTCTTGGGAGTCAAACTATGCGCCAAGATGAATGATGCGCCGAAACGCTGTCCACGACGCTTAGAGTTTAAAGATGAGTTGAGATGTTTTCCGCGACGCCTGCAAACCCACTATGGACAAAGATGTAGTCCACGGACTGTATCATCCAACAGTGTGTCGAAACGTTCTTCGATTCAAGTCATGGGCGCGATGCTCGTCAAATGACAACATAAATGGACGTCAAGCATTCTCGCGAAGCGGCAACAAGATTCGTGTGGTGGGGATGAAGGCTTAGGTTTGCGTACCTTTTGCATAATGATAATCATAACATTGCATTGCTTATATTCATGATACCATGCCACATTACTCCATGTATTGGCATACTAAATATATTTGAAGGGGTGGGCTTCATGCGTGTCTTTGTGACTTTGGACCATTAGAACTCCCTGTGACAAAAGGTTAGGTCCATTGTTCACGTACTTGTAGCTACTTTGCACTCAATCCGTGATTTCAAGAGATCCGTCACTTTGTGATACAAGGTTGATCTCGTTGCTTGTGGGACCTGTAGCAGTTTTGCGCTCGGTCCCGTGATATCAAAGGGGAACCATCACACGATGATACTAAGTACACGACCTGCGGTGTACTATGTTGTTACTTTATGATATTGAATTACATGATTATACTGTATTGTTGTAGTTTGATATGCATTTATCTATGCATTGTTGTCGTTATCTTTCTGTAAACGATGCGTTTGACTTGCTAGACCCACTGAGCTGTTGAGCTCACCCCGTTGATATTTTCCCCATGCCCTTAGACGTTGCATACTAGAGCGAGAACCGTCGGTGCTACATGTGAAGGAGGCAGGTAGCGAGCGGAACATCAACTTAGATCTAGGTGTTGTAGATGTTTGTGATGTATTATCGTTGCGTACTTGTGTATGTAAAATAATGTACCATTTGTACTTGTGCCCTCATTAATTAAAAGAGGATGAATAAAAGATCTATGTTGATTCCCATAATTGTTCGCACTTCAGTTCTATAATTTGTTATGTATTATTTGGAGGAAAGAACGGGGTGTGACAGCAAGCCTGAAAGATAACTTCCCTTTACATCACATTGACCAGTTGATAAACTCAACAACAGGGGATAAAATGTTGAGTTTCATGGATGCTTACTTAGGCTATAACCAAATCAAGATGCATCACGTCGATTAAGAACACACCACATTTATAACTGACCGTGGGCTCTCCTATTATAAAGTCATGCCTTTCGGTCTCAAGAATGCGGGAGCGACGTATCAACGCCTAGTCAACAAAATGTTTGATAGTTGCATATTTAGATAGGTTTTAGAGCATGCTTTAGGACATTTCATGCATTAAATTGATGTGCTTATATTAGTTTTGATGCATATGTTAGTTTAGGAATAAATTGATTTTTATGCATTAATTTGGTTTATTAGTTTAGAATTTAATCCATTTCATAATTTAGTGTGTTATTGATTTGATTTGATTTGTTTTGTAGGTGTTTAGATGTGTTAGTCATGGTTTTGGATGATGAAAACATCTACAAAAAGTTGTAAAGGAAAAGCTTAAAAATTACATGTCAAAATGGGGCTGAAAAGTGGCTAAGTCCACAAGAAAAATGCCCAAAATACGTTATGAGCACCCCAGAGCTCAATTCTAGCGCTGCGGCGCTACATAAAAGTCAACTGCGTGACTTTTTTGTTTTGGCCATAACGATTTTCAATTTAACTCCGAATTGGACGTGGTTTATTTCTATGGATTCCTTACTTGAAATACTATAGGATGGAAGAGTTTTGAGGTTGATTTGGAGTGGAGAAAAAGAAGAAAAACGGCAAGGAAGAAAGCGCATGTGCGATTCAAAATAGAAAGTTTCTAATTTTGTTGCAAACTTTCCTAATTCGACTTGGACTTCTCTTGGATGACTTCCTATTGGCTTGGGCACATAAATATATCATTGTTTAGAGTTTTAAAGAAGGAGAATACACTGGAGAAGAGAGAACGACGGCTAGGAGCGAAGGAACGTGAAGAAGACGTGGATGCAAGGAGGATTCGATAAGTTCAATAGCGGCTAGTTTGAGTTTATATGTTTTATTTCTTGTTTCTCAACATGTTTTGGATTTCATTGTTCCAAAGTATGAACTAACTTGTTAGTCTAGAGAGAAGATGGATCCTATATTAGATTTTATGCAATAATATTAGTTTTTATTTATTGTCAATGATTTATTCATGATTTATTTATATTTCTCTACGCGTAACGTTATTTATCTGTTGGCCAAGGATCGATTGATCACGGTCTTAGGGGGTGGCACTCAATAGAGGGTTCTCTAGGTTGGAACATGAAAAATATGACATGAGGTTGTCATAGTATCGATAGGTATGCAATGCCTCATGAAGTTGTAGGAAAATCATAGAGCGTAATGCATTGCTATTATATGGTTTTTTATCGATAGATCAAAATTATATTTTGATAATAGATTCTAATGCAGCACTCGACAGAGGGTGTTAGAAACTATAGGATTTTGACTTATAAACACGGATAAGGATTTGATAATAACCATGATTAATATTTCATAATTGATAATTAGGTGAAATCCAATCTCTAGGTATTTTAATATTGATTTTTCTCCATAAAATTATGATTCATTGCTATTTTATTCATTGCTTTAGTTTAAACATTAGTTTAGTTTATTGATCATTAAAATCTGGTTTTCAAGATAAAATTAAGGCTAGGAACGATATAATTAGTGCAGTAACACTATCCCTGAGGACTATACCTGATTCTCATCAGTTTATATTATAACTTGGCAACCGTACACTTGCGGTTTGCACCCATCAATGTTCGAGGAAAAGATAGGTACGACAATGGAAGTGTATATCGATGACATGACTCCAGACCATGAGGAAATATCATATGAAATTGAATTTGACGAAGTGTGTCTTAAGAGTCACAACAGGAAAGTTCCTAGGCTTCATGGTCAGCGAACGGGGAATGGAAACAAACCCGGAGAAGATCAAGGCTCTGCTGAACATGAACCCCCCCCCCAAGAACCATAAAAGAGATTCAGAGGTTGAATGGACAGATAGCGACCCTCAACAGGTTCGTATCCAGAGTAACAGCTAAATGTCTTTCGTTTTTCGCCATACTGAAGAAGAAACGGGTGGAATGGACTGAAGAATGTGATCAAGCTTTTGAGGGATTGAAAGACTACCTTGGACTACTGCTCATCCTATCCCAACCCATGGCAGGTGAATCCCTAGACTTTTACATTTTACATTGTGGTCTCACCCTCCGTTACCAGTGCCACCTTGTTAGCAAAGCCTTTCAGGATGTCAAGACAAGATACAAAGGGTTGTATATTATGTCAGCAAAGCCTTTCAGGATGTCAAGACAAGATACTCTGAAGCGGAAAAGCTGGCTCTAGCCTTAGTAATGACAGCAAGAAGACTTCGTCCATATTTCCAGGCCTACCACATTGTTGTTCTCACAAGCTGCTCCCTTTTCCAAATCTTGCAGAAGTTGAATACTTTTAGAAGATTGGTTAAATGGGCCATTGAATAGCGAGAATTTGACAACCAGATCAAACCAAAAACATCAATCAAAGGGCAAGCGGTGGCAGACATTTTGGTGGACTATTTGTTCAAAAACGAGGTAGGAATAAAGCCTTAGAAAGACGCAAGGTTCCTATTTGTTGATGGCTCAACATGCAGACAGGGTTCAGGCACACGGATGGTGTTAAAAGACCCCTGGCACTGGCAATATTGCAAAGCCTTCTGATTCGGATTCCAAACCTCAAATAACGAAGCATAGTACGAAACATTGTGGGTTGGTCTTAGATTTGCAAAAGAGCTCGAAGCCACTCATTTGGAGGTGTTCAACGACTCACTGTTGGTGGTAGGGAAAATCAACGGGGAATATCTAGCGCGGGAAGAAAGGATGGCATGTTATTCCAAAGAAGCCCCATGGATGATGAAAGATTTTGAGCAATGTAGCCTCACACAAGTTCGTCGACCAAAATATTGCAAGGCAGACGCTCTGGTTAAGTTGGAATCAAAAGATGACATCGACCTCATAAGGTCAGTCTCGATCAAACTTTTGAAAAAGCCACCCTTATCAAGAAACATGGAAGAGGCAACGTTCGTCATAGAAGGAGGAAGCAGCTGGATGGACCTGATCGTCACATACTTGAAAAAAGGTGAACTTCTGATAGAAAATATTGAAGCCAGGAAAATCAAACGCAAGGCTGCACAATACACTCTCAAAGGTGAAAATTTGTTAAAAAAGGTATTCGCCCTACCCCTCCTCATGTGTGTGGCCCCGCCACCCTCAAACGTTATCATCAAAGATATTCACGAGAAGACATGCAGGAACCATATGGGTGCCAGAATCTTGGCCTAAAAAGTGATCAGGCAATGATACTACTAGCCTACAATTCGAAGGGACACAGAAAAATACACTCGACGGTGCGTTAAATGTCAGAAATTCACACAGGTCCCACACCAGCAGCCCAAATTCTTCACACCGCTTGCCAGTTCGTGGCCTTTTGCCCAATGGGGAATAGACCTTATAGGGCCACTACCCACAAGGAAAGGTCAAGTGAGATTTGCAATTGTGGCTATAAACTATTTCACCAAATGGGCCGCAGCAAAACCATTAGCCTACATCATTGAAAAAAAAGACAATCGGTTTCACATGGAAGAACATAGTGTGTCGGTTTCATATCCCAAATGTTATCATATTCGACAACAGAAGGCAGTTCGACAACAAAAAGTTTCACGACTTTTGTGACCAACTGGGCATCAAGCATTACTTTTCAAACCTGACACACCCCCAGGCTAACAAACAATTTGAAGCTGTGAACAAGATCTTGAAGCACGGTTTCAAAACTTGACTCGAAGAAAGAAAGGGGGCTTGGGCAAAAGAGTTTCCCCAAGTCCTATGGGCCTACCGTACTACCTCTTGGTGTGCAATCGGAGAAACTCCGTTTTCCATTGCCTTTGGCATGAAAACAATACTCAACTACAATCTTGAAGAGAATGAAATGGAATTGCGACTACACTTAGACTTCTTGGAGGAAAAGCGAGACGACGCTCAGTTGCGTGCAAACGAAAAGCAATGGCAGATGATAGAAACTTATGACTCGGGAGTCTAACTTAGATGCCTTAAGGAAGGTGATTGGGTGCTCAAGAATGTCTTGCCCAGTCAACATGAAAAGAACTCGGGCCCGCTCGACCCAAATTAGGAAGGTCCCTATCACATAACAAGAATTGGGCGACCGAAATCGTACCAACTCGAAGATGTAGGCAGAAGGAGGTTGTCAAGACCTTGGAGCGAGGAACATCTGAAAATGTATTTTCAATATATAAATAACACATGAATAAAATTCTTCGTTGTCGTGGTAAAGCGACGAATGAGTTACAAATGTAATAAACGTGAGCTATACATGTATCAAATTGCCAATGTCATAGGCCCACTGTGCTATAAACGTATCAATAGCAAAGGTCGTAGGCCTAACACCCAAAGTGAGCTAAACACGTATTAAACTAGCGAAGGTCGTATGCCCAATGTGAGTTATACACATATCAAAATAGCAAAGGTCGTAGGCTCGACATGAGCTATACACGTATTTGTTGACCTAAGTGGTTTTCCACTTGGTATTGTCCTAAGTGTTTTGATGCTAACAAACAATATAATCACGGTACTAATGTCTTTGATTGAGCTGTTTCAGTGCTGACCTGCTGTATTATATGGATTTAAATGTCTCGTCAAAGCGTGTAGATGGAACAATAAAGCGCAAAGATTCAAGAGCTTCAAGTCTATAATCTTTTGTCTAGAATCTTAGTGCTATAGAGTAATCCTTACTCGTTCCAACCCCAATATGATTTGCATCTTTTGAAAATCATGCATATAGGTCATTCGATATTCATGCACATATACTATTATCATATTGATCATCCATGCACATACATTATCATGATTATCATGCAATCATATAGTTAACACTGTTTATCATGCACTCATATTACCAACTTTGCATGATTTTTATCGTTTTACGTCTATCATATCGAAAATCTTGATCATCTGTATTAATCGATTATTTTACACATGTTTATCTTCGCAAATTGTGTTTCAATCTTGTCAAAAATGTTTTCAAAGTTGGTTTATGTGTTTGACAATGTCTTAAAGTCATTTAGATCGAAAAATCGGGTTTATGTCACTTCAATGTGAAGGAAAGCACTCTTGTGGTTTTTCTCGAGACTTAGACTTTTCTGATCAGGGAATAAGGATCGCGCTCCTGTCGAAAAGGGAAAAATAGAAATGTTTATAGAGTCAGTGGTTCTTGATGAATAACCTCGCTCTCATGCCCAACGAACATATTAAGGAACACGGTCCTTGATTGGAGGGAAATCTAAAAAGTTTTAGATTTCAAATCTTAAGCGCGCTCCTTCATTAAGGAATGCATTCTTGTGCCTCGGTCTGATATTTTTCTATAAATACCACATTTGCTCATTTGAAGAGCAACTTTTGCAAAAACCTTAAACTTGTGCCGATTTTTACACTTTCGTTCTTTTAATATCAAAAGTTCACCTACATTTGAATTTTTTATTCAATTTTTCGAATGGTTCGCTTAATCTTTCAAACTCTTTGAGAAACTTGTGAGTTTCTTTTGAGCATAGATCAAGTCGTTCTTGAGTGAGTTCATCACATATCTTGTAGATCTTGATCTTTCTTGATGGCGAAATCACTTTCAATCACCTTCCATCTTGGAGAATCTTGTGAGTTTCATCCTTCCCAAGTGTTGGGTAAAATCTCTATTTAAGATTCGTGTGATTGTGTTTGTGATTGTTAAACGGTTTTTTTTTGTGTGTGTTTGATTTATCTATCTTTAAAACTATTTTGTTTAAGTGTTTATGAAACCATCCTTGATGTTCATATAATATTATCTTGATTAGTGGTTTCATACATCTTATGTGGTATCGATTCATGTGCTAAACTTACATTATTTTGAATTGATTTCATTGATCATTACTTGAGCATATTGATTTTTGAACTTAACCATTTATCTATTTATATAATCAACAAGTCTTGATCATTTGTGCATATTTATTCTTATGCTTCGTACATATCATCTTTAGAATCAATATTTGAATGCATATTCGATTCTTGATCTTACCTTATTACTATTTGAATCATTTGCATGTATTTGAAAACAACTATTTCAATACTACACATTAGTTAAAATATTATGGTTGGAATATTAGTGATTATTCATTCAAGATTGTACACTTGAAATTGTTGAGAGTGTTTTTAGAACATCTCTCTTTATCATTTGTATCTTGACGTATTGTTGACTTGTTAGTCAACTGAGACAATACCATATTGTTGTACGGCTTGTAACCATGCTCGTAAGTTGGTTACAATACGGCTTCTAGCCAAGCCTTTATGTTGGTTAGTACGACTTCTAGCCAAGTCTTTATGTTGGTTAGTGTATAGGGCTTCTAGTCACGCCCGTAAGTTGACTAGCTAATAGTGGATTGGGAAGTCTTGATCGTGGGTGGTTAGGTAGTGGAGTAGATTCAAGGGGAACCAAACCACTATAAATCGTTGTGTCCATGTATTTTTCCCGCATTTGATTATTTGGCTTGTTACCTATTGCGCATGCATATTTTAAATTAATTAACCGAAAGTTAACGTGAAAATTCGCCAAGTCCACTTAACCCTCCTCTTGGACTATAATACTGGGCCAACAGTATCAATTAGCAAAGGCTGCAAGCCCAACTCAAGTTATACACGTATTAAACAACAAAGGTCATAGGCCCAACGTGAGTTATACACGTATCAAATAACATAGGCAATAGGTCCAACGTGAACCATATGCACATCAAATAACAGAGGTCGCAGGCCAGATGCAAGATGTACACGTGCAATAGCAGAAACCATGAGCAATCCTTAAACATAACACAAGAAAACTATTTAAACGATAGGAAGCGGAAAGATCATTGTACACAAATAGGCGAAAAAGAGTCTACATTAGAGAAAGCTGAGTAAGAGTATCATTACATATACACACAAATTTACATAAGAAACCCAGATTATGAAAGGGAACGCTCAACATAGAACCCTCATGAAGTAAAGAAAGTACAAAGGGCACGGCCCGAACTACCCTACTCATCATCATTATCGAACCCTGCGTCCTCATCCCCTTCATCGTCATTCAGAGACCACGCATTTGCATCAAGCCAAGGGCGAAGGAATGAAAGATCCCAACTGGGACAAACCCGTTGGATCTCCTTAGTCATGTCACGAACCCCCTCAGTATAACCAACATTGTGATCCCGACGATGGACGACCTCTAAGGTATTGAGCTGGGACGATTGAAACTTCTCCATCTCTTCTAGAAAATAGGATAACGACATGGCACAACCCTTCGAGATGGCTCTACATTCACGGGTTTCCTTCTCGACTGCATCTATCTTGGTGGTGTTGGTCTGATGACCCCCATCCGCTTTGATTTTAATGACTACAAACAAAATTTCATATGATCTAACATCTTGACCTAGTGTTTTTCAATTTGACTGTCTATTTTGAAATGTGACAAAGACAAAGCTAATGACTACCTATCAAAAGTCAAAACTGAAGGTTAAGATCAATAATAAATCAAGTTGAAGTCAAGAGCATGCACTTGGTCAACCTGTAGTCAAAGCAAAATGTCTGATCAACCAATGTCAAGCAAAAGTCAACCAGAGGTCAAAGGATTTGAATGTAATTTATTTTGTATATGCTTAGATCCTCTTAAGTTGAAGGTTTCTTTCTAGATTGATCAGCCACATGTTTTCCGATGATCGTTCCTTAAAATTCTTTTTTATGTTTGATTTACAATTTTTGATTATTAAATTATTCAACTTTTGGGCTTTTCTCTTTCGATTATGTTTTCAAACGTCATTTCAAAACCAATGTTGTTTATGCTCATATTGTGAAGTTTTCAAAAATGAATTTTTAGTTATGTGTATTTATAAGTCGAGGAACTCACTTCTTGATAACTTTTGAAGTAAAATTACTTTAATGAATTAGTTCCTTGATAAATAAAAAAATTGATTTCTTGAATGTTTTTTTATGCATCACGATCCAAGGAACTCATACATAGTCAATAAACACATTTTTGATATGTCATTGTTTCTCAAGCACCAGAAGTGTACATTCCTCCTTGAAGGAATGAGCTTCAGCAGGACAAAACACTCAAAATTTGTCTAAGGGAAAAGTTAAATGCAAGGGAAAAATTGTC
Organism: Paratinospora sagittata; assembly: GCA_035771175.1. NCBI lineage: Eukaryota > Viridiplantae > Streptophyta > Magnoliopsida > Ranunculales > Menispermaceae > Paratinospora > Paratinospora sagittata. Next base: position 28,643,732 of record CM069604.1, on the reverse strand, counting down.
CAATGTTCTCAGGTCTTGAGGAACGCGTTCCAACAGTAAGGAACTCATTCCATTAGCATTGAACAATTTTTGTTATTTTTCTTTCGGGTCATGAAGAACGTTTTTCCAGCAGGAAGAAACACATTCCTCACTTTGAGAAAAAATTTCTTAAGGCTCTTGGAAGGCATTCCTCTGGAAAGAATGCACTCCACCTGAATTTCAAAATTTTTTTGAATTATGAAGTGTAAACTTCGAGCTTTCATTTTAGGCCATTGATCTCATTCCAAATCATCATAAAGTCATTTAACCTTGGCCATACACTTAGGTTTAGGGTCTTTTAGAGTGAGTTAAACGCTCTCTAAAATATCTTTCTGATACTGACTACACACTTTCATTAAGACAACAAGAACATTAATTGGAAGTGAGCAGCCATAACTTTCGAAAACTTGTGCTTGCATTTTCCCTGAGATTTGAAGTTTCTTGAAGAGTTTTCCATTATGTGTGTTGAAAGATCCAGTGCTAAAGCGTTCATTCTCTTTTTGATCGAGTCAAATTTTTTCTTCCATCGCTTTCAACTACGCATTCATTTTCACACTTAGTAGCTAAGAAATCTTAGGAAGAAACCATTGTTCTTTGTAAGTATATCAAGGTTTGTTCGGTATGGAACAACCTCTCTCAATCTCTATTGTATTTTGAATTATCTTGTTAGGTAATTGAGAAGTTCGAACTGGGAAACGGTGATTGTAAAAACGGTTTAATCCTCACCCGTTAAGTAAAATTAGTTAGTAGATTTGGAAAATCTTGATCGGGGTGATCAAGTAGTAGAGATAGGCTTGATTAAGAAATTGAACTACTCTAAATCTTTGGTGTTCATTTTCTATTTTCATTCTAGCAACTTTTAATTTGCCTTAGTTAATTTGTGTTTGTGAAAAGTCTTTGAAAATTCGCCAACACCCAATTCACTCCCCTCTTGGGTGTTTATCAGGTGGAATAATGAGTACGTTGTAGACGCAAATCTTCCTCGGCCTTGGAATAAAAATGGGCGTCGAACTTATCTCGCAGAGAATTACAAGAGAAAATAGCCCGAAGAAAGTAAATGTTCACGGATGAGAAATAGTAGAAGAGGGAACCCACAAAAAAGACAAACTAGGAAAAATATACCAAGCTCTATCCCTTCATCTAGCATATCATCCACTGAGGCCTTTCTCATATCTTGGGCAGTCGAAGGGTCACTGTGAATCCTAACCGACCCCTCCTCACGCTCGACCAATGAACTAGAAAGGGAAAAAAATATGTTTTTCCCCTCGACAGTAGAACTCTTCCCTTTGCTGTCAAACCAGGAACTAGGAGGCGAAACAACTTTGAAGACTTTGTTCTTGAACCGAGCCTTCGCTCCGCCATCCTCAATGAGCCTTCTGCAACAACAAAAAAAGGGGGAAAGAAGATATAAATCATAAAGAAGGATAGTCGCGGCGTTAGGAGAAGGAAAACAAATGACGTCCACTTACTGTCTGACCCAGTAGATATCACGCCCACGGATCTGAGCTTGTCCTCGGACGTCAGGTCCAAATAATGCCTCTCCTAGGGATCTACGTTGTGCATCGACTGTATACGGTTGTGCACCTCCGTAGTTACACTTCGGTGGCACATATTCTCTACAAACAAATGCACAAAATACTCGGATATTAAGAAGAAGAAGGATAAACAATATCTCAAAGAAAGAAACCAACAAAAACAAATCATACAAATAGTTTTGTAAGTCTTAGGCATCCATCCAACAAACGACCATCCAGCAGGTTGCCAGATCCCCTCGACAAAAAGCCATTTGTCTTTCCAATATTTGCACGAACTTGGACAACCAACAACAAGGTTCATAGCAGAATAAGGAGACGAAAAATACAAACCAATAGACTCAAAGTGTCTTATCAAAGAGTAACTATACACAAACTTCCTTAAGCTGAATTCTGAGAGGTTCAAGCTCCTCCATAGCACTACACATCCCACTAATTTCCTCCATGTGAGAGGATTCAACTGCGTGGGCGCCAAGCCCAACTTCATTAGAAGCCTGGCAAAAATAACCTTTACAAGAAGCCGCAAACCAGCCTCAAGTAGGTATGAGCTAAAACCCACCTCGCCAGGAGGAAGGCGGCATGCATGCTCTTTAAGCTAAATTCTGGGAGGTTCAAGCTCCTCCATAGCACTACACCTCCCACTAATTTCCTCCATGTGAGTGGATTCAACTGCGTTGGCGCCAAGCCCAACTTCATTAGAAACCTGGCAAAAATAACCTATACAGGAAGCCACAAACCAGCCTCAAGTAAATATAAAACTAAAACCCACCTCGCCAGGAGGAGGGCGTCACACATGCTCATCCTTGCGAAGAACCCGCATGGTACCCCCTTCGGATCCCCGAATCGTTAGTAGAGGGCGTCAAGCTCGTTTTGAGTAACTCTAAAAGTGCAATCATTGGCGGAAAGTTGTTGGGTCGGGACGAACGCGTCCGAATCCTTGCTATCAACCAATTCATCATCTGAACACTCGACAACACAATCCAAACAAGGTGATGATGGATAACGACCAACCATGCCATCTGCGTGAGCACCCAACATACTTCTGTCGTTCTCCCAATCCTCTGCAGAAAAAGGAGACCGCGAGTGATCCCTACGACTCATCGCAAGTGTTCTAAGAAGTTGCACAATGAAGCAAGAGAATCTCAAGTCTAAATCTGACACCTCGTACCTAAACACCACCCTCAAGAGCAAGAGACAAAAGCCAAGGGAAGCAAGGTGAAAACCCCAAAAATCTAAGTAATGTGAATGTAACAAATAAGATAACCTTCCAACCCAAGGCATATATATAAGACCAAAAAAGTTAGGTAGTTACTTAACTTAATGTAACCTTAGCCACGCCCAATCATAATTCTACAAGCAGTAGGTGGTGCAGCCAATCATGACGATTATCGTGAATGGGCAAGAATTTGAGATGCTCGCCAGGGGCCTACTATTACACCCAAAAACAGACAAAAAAGAAAATAAGCAAAAAACCAAGAAAAGACGAGAAATCAAACAGAAAAATTGAAGCAAACCCGGTCAAAGATCCCTGGTCGTAGTCTAAGGGCGCTTCCATTAGGCTACGGACGAGAGATCCCCCTCAACCACAGCCGAGGCCTCTTCCTCGACCATGGTCGAGGGAAACCTTCGTCTTCAGCCAAAGGCATCTCACGAACTTGGCTGAGGATATTCCCAGCTTTGGCCAAAAAACCCTTTCCGACACATTGATTGTGACTCGGATACCGCATAGAACGAATCTCGAGACACAAAATTATAAGCTAACTCCTGATAAAGAAAGACACAAATCACTCCTACTAATGGAGCATGACATTAAATGCAAAGAGCACCCCCCTATAAAAAGGGACTTTATTCTTCAAGAACAAGTATGTTCTAACCCTTCACCTTTCTACACTTCTACTTTTCATCCTACATTGTCTAACTTAGGCATCAAAGTGGTTTTGGTAACATCCATCCGGTGTCACCATCTTTTGCAGGTTCGAAGCGAGATGATCCCACAAGGATACCTTGGAGGAGGAGCATATAAAGTTTATACTTAGTCAACCAACATCACCCATCGGCTGAATGTGAGGGATTTTTGGCTGAAACAACAACAATAGTGTGCAAAGGCAAGAATAAAGTTTTACTAATTTTTCAGATATTTAACACTTCTTGAACCAATCTAAAAGCATTTTCAAATAGAAATTATCATCCTTTAATTAAAAAAAAACCTAGTTTGCCTAAAAAGGGGATAAACAGAAAAATAACGAGAAGAGTTTAAACCAAGTTCTCCAACAAAAGTCATTCAAAGTTTTCATGTCACACATTCCAAATTAAGAAAAAATTTGGTAAGTCACCACATTAAAGAATTACATTTCATCACATCAAAGTAAACCACATAGCTATATTTCATTCATTCATGACTAAACAAATACGCCATACAGATGTTTCCAAATAATTTTATTTTATCTCTAATTATATTCAAATATTCTTCTTTCACACATCACATTTATCATTCTAACAAAAGAGCAATGTATAAGAATCATTACCAAAAAAGCCCAAGTAAAAGACTATATTAAGTCTTATAATTTGATTCTCATGTGAATGACAAAAAACCCAAACATAAATAAGATGCACAATACATATGATTATATTAAATTCATATCAAACAATAAATAACAAGTTGAATGAATAAGATGACATTACCCATATTGAAATCAATCAAAGTAAACATATTTTTGTGGCCAGGGGATGGTACATTTTAATGCATGATCAAGTGTGATACCCCCCAACTTTGGACCACAATCCTCAAGCGGGGCGGCGTGCAGAAAGTCGGAACAGGACGCCCGACGTTGGCATCTACAACCACCCCACACCATTTGCGAGGTAATTGAGACCGTACAAGCCTCAATCTTATGTCATAACTTGTTCAGTTCAACCTGTAGGTACTTGTAACAATCCTAATATCCACAACTACCTATCAAGATATGCGATATCCACAAGTGACAAGATAGTGTACCATCTCAAAGTTCCCATATAATGATGTCCACAAACATAAAAGTCCATAGTTGGGAATAACAAAACCCAACATTAAGTCCATGAACATAACCCCCATGGTTCATCATATATCCACAAAACATACATCCCAACTCTCACCATCAATGTATCAAGAGTTATATACATAGTACAAAAAGATACAAAACATATACAAAAGTATGTAACCATGTCCAAGCCTCAAACCAAAAACCTCCATCAGGCGAGCCTCTCAAGACGTCACGATGCCCTTCCCTTTATTTGTAGTAAAAGGACCTGAAAAAGGAGTGAGAGAGTGAGCTAACGATTCTCAGTGAAATAGAATTCAATATGTTATCTAATACTCATAAAATAAAACATGTACGCATGTCAATGTGATGAAATGATGAAAAGCACATATCACATATATTACCACATATATCATGTATCATATGCAAATGAGAACCACACCTTATCCGTCATTAGTTTCCTATTCCACATACTAGTCCAAGCCTACGCACAGTGAGATCAAGCAGCATCATGCTATGATCTCAGACTTATTCAATTCAACATCTCATCTCCATATTCCGATCGAGGGAGTACAAGCACATGGCACATGGATCATGGCCTTCCTTTTCCGCTTCTATTCATTCAAAACCCTCCCATGGCTTAGTTCTATTTCCCATTGATCTACTATGCCTTGCTACATCTCCAAGGTCATAGTCTCCTCAATCAAGTCAATGGGATCAAACCATCACCATAGAGTTTTCCATACCATGCATTCTCCATTTTAAACACAATTCATGCATTTAACATAACACATATAAATCATATAATGACATAAAGAATAATCATGAGGATTTTTACTCACTATCAAGCCACACGAGATGTCGCCAACCACACACACAAGCCAATCAAAGACCAATATCAAAATTGAGATCCTGAATGTCATATCCATTCATATCATATCAATTAACATAATAACTTACATAGTAACATCCATCATCCATAATTCAACCCACATGAAAAACTTTACACCATAGGCGTCCGCCTAGCCCAATTACATGTTCACGTCATGTCTAGGCCATCCCAATGCATAAGCACACAATATAAAGGCCAATTCACATGCATAGCTATTAATCCAACTCTAATCATGCCCAATTGCATGATTTTGTAATATCAAGGCCTAGGCCAATGTAATTCATTTAAACCATACATCATGCTCAATTCATGATCAAATTGATCATAACCCATCTAATTCACTACAATTATCAACTTTTAAGCCATAACATCAATTATGCCTTGTTATGAGATTAAGCTAATAAATAGGCTTATCCCATAACATAGCCAACATTGGGAAAATAATAAATGGATCATCATAATTCATATCTAATTAGATATAAATCAACTTAATTTCACTTCTAAGGGTCATGTATACTAAAAGCCCCAAATTTGGGAAGTTCCAAGGTTAGGCCATATTGGAAGTTTGAACTAGGTCATCATGTTCTACCATCTCTAGTTCAAAATTAGCACCAAGAATCCATTAAATATGTCCTACAACATAGTTGAAATGCAAGCTCTATACATAGCCCTAAGTCCATATTTGAGGTTAGGGCCATTTGCACTATGCCTTAAGATTTCACCATGGAAATCTCAATTTAAAACCCATGTATAAGCACTTACCACTTTCAAGTTAAACATAGTTGACATGCACATGCAACCATCAATTCTAGGTCTAGGTTCTTAGCCATGGTTCTCTACAAGAGAAACCCTCCAATTTCAAACTAAAAATTGGGGTAAACGCCATTAAGCACTAGGATTCATAAAATACAATATATAAACCCATTCAAGTCTAGGTCAACACATACATTGACCACATAGCATGAAATTTATACCATTCTAAAGCACATAACCACATTAGAGAGTGATTTTGGGAAGAAAAATGCTAAAAAACCATACCTTAACTTGAAGATTTGGCAAGGAATTCCCTAGGGCATCAAAACCCCCCAATTCTTCCCCTCTTCTCCTTTCTCTTCCTTTTGTTTTTCTCTCTCTACTTGTCTCACTCTCTAGGACGTCCTTGGAGAACAGAGATGGGGCATGGGACACTGTCTGCACTCATGCACCAACTTGACATGTGTTGGTCTCATTTTTTCCATACCAACCACACATACTTTAACCAATCTCATGGTTTCATGTATTTGAATGGCCAATCAATCTAATACACCAATTTTTTTTATTTTCATTACTTTTTTTGGCCCTTTATTCAATCAATCCTAGCCCATATCAATTCATGGTCCAATGGGCCCATGCATAAATAATAACACAGGCATTATACTTTAATTTAACATGGCCCATATACAATTTATAATGCACGTGTTTATATTATTATATTATTATGTCACTATTAATGTCATTAATACCAAACTGACAATAATAATAATGATAATTCTCTAAAATAGCATGCATTCGTAACCTATACGTGCACGTGAAGTCGGGCATCAATATAAACGGGTCATGGGCCAAGTGAGGAAAATTTCAGAGCTTCATATCTCACCCACCTTAAAAGAAACTTCATCCTCGAAGTTTAAAGTCAAGAAATTACCTAAGCCCATAAACTCGGCAAAGTGCTCCCTCATATAGTCCTCGCTCTCCGATGTAACTTGCTCCTTGCTCCTTGCCATGAAATTGCCATTTCACTTTAACCATAAAGATTTCTCTACTGCGTAACCTTTGTACCTTCTTGTCAAGGATTTGGATAGGTTCCTCATCATAAGCCTCATCTTGTCTCAATTCCACATGTTTCCAATCCAAGACATGATCTAAATCATTTTTGTACATTCTCAACATTGACACATGGAAAACATTATGTACTGCCGCTAGCTAAGGTGGCAAGGCTAATCGGTAAGCGATGGGCCAACTGGTTCTAGGATCTCGAATGGCCTAATAAACCTCAAAGCAAGCTTACCTTTTATTCCAAACCTCGTCTGATCCTTCTGAGGTGAGACCTTCAACAGTACCTCGTCACCCACCTTAAACTCTATGGCCTTCCGCCTAATATGGACATAACTGTTTTGCCTATCTTACGCTACCTTCAGATTGTGCTTGATCCACTTGATCTTTTCTGTGTGTTATCGTACGAACTCGGGTCCCAACATCGCGGCATCCCCTACCTCCGTCCAACACACCGAAAACTTACACGGTCAACCATACAATACCTCAAAGGGAGCCATGCCAATACTGGACTAATAATTGTTGTTGTACGCAAACTCGCGCAGATGTACGTACTCCTCCCAATTCCCACCAGACTCAAGGATACTAGAGCGGAGCATATCCTATAAACGCGATCTCAACCTCTCGGACTGGCATTCCGTCTAAAGGTGGAAAGCGGTGCTGAGATTTTGTTTGGTGTTGAGCTGCCTCTGCAACCCTTGCCAGAATACCAAGGTAAATCTTGGATCTCTATTTGATACAATCAAAACTAGCATCCCATGAAGTCTAATTATTTCCGGCATATACATCATGTTCAACTTGTCCATAGAATCCCTAATGTTCGCTGGTAGAAAATGAGAGGCCTTCGTCAAACGATCTACTATGACCCAAATAGCATTATGTCTCCTTGGGGTGTTAGGTAGTCCCATAACAAGATCCATAGTTACATGCTCCCATTTCCACTCAAGGATGGCAAGTGGTTGCTTTTGCCCTCTAGGCCTTTGATGCTCAGTTTGACTTTCTGACAGATCTTACACATCTGAATAAACTAAGCTATTTCTCTCTTCATGTCGGGCCACCAATACATCCTCTTCATATCATCAGCTCTTGATCGGGCTCTGGCAAGACTAACACTGGCCCAGATGTCAACGTTTTTTTCAGCTCTAAGAAGGCATCCTCACATTCACCCACCCACACAAAGGGCACATATTTCTTGGTATGTCTAGTAAGAGGTGTAGCAAGCTTGGAGAAGCCCCGAAAAATCTCCTGTAATATCCTCCTAAGTGCAAAAAGCTCCTGATCTTGGTCACTGTAGTATGTCTAGGCCAACTGATAATGGCTTCCACGTTTGATGGATCCACAGAAATCCCCTCTGAGCTTACCACATGACTCAAGAACTTCACCTCTGTAATCCAAAACTCGCATTTGCTTAGTTTTGCATATAGCCTGTGCTCTCTCAGAGTCTGCAAAGTTACTCTGAGATGTTCTTCATGATCTGCCTGAGCCTTGAAATACACTAGAATGTTGTCAATAAAGATGATGATGATGAACTTGTCTAAATATTTCCTAAAGACCCTCTGCATCAAATCCATGAACATCTTCGGGGCATTAGTCACACCAAACGACATCACAAGGAACTCATAATGCCCATAGCGAGTCCTAAATGCACTCTTAGGCACATCTTCTTTTCTGATCCTCAACTGATGATAATCGGAGCGCAAATCAATATTCGAGAAGAATTTCACTCCCCTCAACTGGTCAAATAGATCATCAATTCTTGGAAGATGATACTTGTTTTCGATGGTCACCCTATTCAATTGGCGGTAGACGATGCACAACAGCAAGCTCTCATCGTTCTTTTTCACAAAAAACTCTGGTGCTCCCCAGGGTGACGCACTCTGGCATATAAAGCCCTTTGCCAATAGCTCCTCAAGCTATTTCTGCAACTCTCTCAACTCAGCAGGCACCATTCTATATGGTGCCATAAAAATAGGCTTTGTGCCGGGAACCAGCTCTTCGGCGGCAAGCCAAGAACACATCTTGAAAGTCCCTAACGATGAGGATGTCTTTTAGTCTCACCCCGCTGGTCTCCTCCTCATTTCGCACTAATCCAGCCAAGATATCCCCATCCTCATCAATCATTAATCTGCCTCTAGTGATTGGTTGGTTCGATGCTCTCCCTTGTAGTGCAAACATAGGATGTCTGAGAATATGAAAAATGACTCTCTTCACAAAGCAATCTATCACTGCGTGGTATGCGGCGAGCCAATTCATCCCAAGGATAGCATCAAGCTCGTGGAACTCTAGAACTCTAAGGTCTACTGGCACGTTATAATCCCTAATCTTCACTATACATTGGCTATAGATTAGGTTTGGGTAGATTTTTTCCCTAACTACAGTACCCACTACTAACCATTTACTAGCTCTAACAGGACAAATATACAAACTATCCACCATGCGTCTAGATATGAATGATAATGTAGACCCAGCATCAAATAACACATGCATGAAAGTATCACAAATAACGAGAATTTCTTCCACCAAGGTCCTAAACGCTACGGGGTCTGGCTCTGTGGCTGTTTTGGCAATCTCTATACCATCGGCTTGCTGTACTGCTCCCTTAGATGCAATAGGTGGGTTCAGACACTCATATCTCTTATGCCCCGCCTGCCCACACTGGTAACATATAAGGGGAGCCCTCGGTGTAAGAGATCTCGTCAGAGATGTAACCCCATAACCTTCTCAGCCTCTGCCCCTGCCTCGGCACGACTGTTGTGGAAGTGGTGGCCGCGGTGCCTTCTGCGCAAGGGTGGCCACTGGGGTAAAAGATGTAATCACTGGTGAGATCGCCACCCCATCTGGACTTGTGACACCTCACCCTGAGCACCCTCAGATTGCGCTTTTCAGAAGAACTTCCTCTTCTTTCCCATTTGTTTCCCTTCCACGTGGGTTTCCCACAAGATTCGACCTGCACTTGTTGGGCACTCTAAGCTGCCGACTATGCGAGGCCATCAACCTGCTCATAAAGCTCATACTGTGCGGCCCTCGTTGCCACTACATTGAAGTCTTTCATATCTGTCACTGACAAGGTCTGTTTAATTTTCGGTCACAGCCCCAAGTGGAACTGCAATATTCAGTCATTTATATTCTTGACCAAACTAGGAGCATAAACAACAAGCTTATTGAATTTGACTACATTCTGGCGAACAATCATTGAACCCTGCTTGAGACTCATAAACTCAAACTTCTTCTTATGTTTCTTTGTAGCGGGGACATAGGCCTCAAGGAAAAGTTGTCTAAACAATTCCTAACTCCAATCTTCGCCACGGCTCAACACAGATGACCACCAGTCACCCATATCACCCTTTAACATGTGGGCAAAGCATAATACATGGGCATCCTCATCAAGTCTAAGGGTCGATGCGATCTTCTCAACATTCCTCGACTTTCTTTAGCTCAGACCCTCCATAAAATTTCTTTGGCTTCATTTTCATGAATTTCTTCACCAACTTGATCTGATGGTCTGAGGCCCCTCTGCTGAAGTAGGAGTAGGAGTAAGTGCAGGCTCAGGCTATGGTGCAGCTGTAAGAGGCTCTGCTGCAAACCCAGCTCCACTATACAACCCTCAGCCCTAGTAGCACCTGCCTCCTGAGGTACAACTGGAGGTGGATGCGGCGTAGTAGCCTTTGCTCTCCTTACCAACTCCTGAATCTGAGCAGCCATCACGTGACCCTGAGCAACAACCAATTCCTCCAACATCTTGATTCTATCTGTTTCGGAAGGCTCCATGTGTGGTTGTCCAACTCTCTCGCTTCTCTTCATGCCACTGAGAAGCAAGAACATGAACAATCATCATAAACAAGAGCATCCAAAACATCCCTAAAGCCTCATAAATACCATATCATATACAAAAGTATGGAACCATGTCCAAGCCTTAAACCAAAAACCTACATCACTCACATCAACCTAATCTCTAGTATGGTGAGGCTCTCAAGACATCACGATGCCCTTTCCTTTATCTGTAGTAGAAGGACCTGAAAAAGGAGTGAGAGAGTGAGTCAATGATGCCTAGTTAAATAAAATTCAATATGTTATCCAATACTCATCAAATAAAACATATATGCATGCCAATGTGATGGAATGATTTAAAGCATATATCACATATATATAACCACATATATCATGTATCATATGCAAATGAGAACCACACCTCATCTACCATTGGTTTCCTATTCAACATACTAGTCCAAGTCTACGCACAGTCAAATCTAGCAACATCATGCTATGATCTCAGACTTATTCAATTCAACATCTCATCTTCATATATATCCCGATCAAGGGAGTACATGCACATGCCACATGGATCATGGCCTTCTTTTTCTGCTTGTATTCATTCAAAACCCTCCCCATGCCTTAGTTCTATTTACCATTGATCTACTATGCCTTGCTACATCTCCAAGGTCATAGTCTCCTCAATCAAGTCAATGGGATCAAACCATCACCATAGAGTTTTCCATATCATGCATTCTCCATTTTAAACAAAATTCGTGCATTTAACATAACACATATATATCATATAATGACATAAAGAATAAACATGAGGAATTCTACTCACTACCAAGCCACGCGAGATGTCACCAACCTCGCACACAAGCCAATCAAAGACCAATATCAAAATCAAGATCCTGAAATGTCATATCCATTCATACCATATCAATTAATATAATAACTTACATAGTAACATCCATCATCCAATTCATATTCATAAACCATAATTCAACCCACATGATGAAATTTACACCATAGGCATCCGCCTAGCCCAATTACATGTTCACATCATGTCTAGGCCATCCCAATGCATAAGCACACAATATAAAGGCCAATTCACATGCATAGCTATTAATCCAACTCTAATCATGCCCAATTGCATGATTTTGTAATATCTAGGCCTAGGCCATTGCAATTCATTTAAACCATACATCATGCTCAATTCATGATAAAATTGATCATAACCCATCTAATTCACTACAATTATCAACATTTAAGCCATAGCATCAATTATGCCTTGTTATGAGATTAAGCTAATAAATAGGCTTATCCCATAACATAGCCAACATTGGGCAAATAATAATATGGATCATCATAATTCATATCTAATTAGATATAAATCAACTCAATTTCACTTTTAAGGGTCATGTATACTTAAAGCCCCAAATTTTGGAAAGTTCCAAGGTTAGGCCATATTGGCAATTTGAACTAGGTCATCATGTTCTACTATCTCTAGTCCAAAATTAGCACCAAGAATCCATTAAATATGTCCATTTAGTCAACATAGTTGACATGCAAGCCCTATACATAGCCCTAAGTCCATATTCTAGGTTAGGATTTGTACTAAGCCTTAAGATTTCACCATGGAAATCTCAATTTAAAACCCATGTATACGCACTTGCCACTCTCAAGTTAAACATAGTTGACATGCACATGCAACCATCAATTCTAGGTCTAGCTTCTTAGCAATGGTTCTCTACATGAGAAACCCTCCAATTTCAAACTAAAAATTGGGGTAAACACCATGCCCCATGAAGAGAAATGGGGCATGGGACACTTGTCCACACTTATGCACCAACTTGACATGTGTTGGTCTCCTTTTTCCCATACCAACCACATGTACTTTAACCAATCTCACGCTTCCATGTATTTTAATGTCCAATCAATCTTATACACCAAATTTTCATTTTCATTATTTTTTTTTCCTTTTATTCAATCAATCCTAGCCCATATCAATTCATGGTCCAATGGGCCTATGTATAAATAATAACACATGCATTATACTTTTATTTAATATGGCCCATATATACAATTTATAATGCACACGTTTATATTAATATATTATTATGTCACTATTAATGTCATTAATACCAAAATGACAATATTAATAATGATAATTCTCTAAGATAGCATGAATTCTTAACCTATGCGTGCACGTGGAGTCAGGCATCATTATAAACAAGATATGGGCTAAGTGTGGAAAATCATAGGGCGCCACATCAAGAATAAGAAATTCTTTGTCAGTCAAGGCAATAATACTTTATGTAGTAAAACTTTAAGAACCCATGCTTTATAAGAATCTGGTCCAATAATAATGTCATGTACTAAATCCATTGGATCAGTTGAAGAAATTTGGACTTTTGCAACCACCTCCCCTAACTCCGACAAATGTAATAACTTGCAAAATACATTTTTAAGTTCCCATGTTTGGTACAACCCATACTATCATCATGAAAATACAGTGCAAAATAAATGTTGATTAAAAAGTATTAGTTACTCATTAAATTAAATAATATCAACTAACAATTTATGATATAGAACTACCAATGGTCTTGGCACAAAAGAACTTGTCATGTCATTATAAGCACCTCCATTATTGCCATATGTAAATTAAATTGTTAATATTATAGATATATACGATAACATATAAATGAATGATAATTATTTTGAAAACAACTCACATATGTGTTATATATTTTTGAAGCAAGAGACTATGAAGCTCATTAACTTGATCCTTTAATGTTTGAACCCCTCTAACTTCATTCTTTAGTTTTTTGACCTCCTTTTAAGTATCTGTACTATTTTATTGCTTTGTGTCTACATTTTTAACTTTGAAGGAGTTGTCCCAAATCCAAGACCTCTTACTTGCTAAAGTGCATCATTTGTAATGGAGGCCGCCGCTTGAGAATAATTCCTTGAAAGCATGCTTCTAGCTTTGTGACGTCCCCCAACCTTGGACCACTATCCCCCACGGGGACTGCATGTGGAATGCCGGGGCGAGATGCCCGGCGTAAGCATCGCCAGCCACCTCATCATCCATGGGATGATTGAGACTCGACAAGCCTCAACCAGACTTTCCATATAGTCTCATTTTTTTTTCAAACATCAACCTTATAAACCTGATAGTTCTAAAATCAACCACTACACATCCTCAATAATTCAAGTCTACACAATAGACAAAATGAATCACATTCCATCATAATCAGTCTAAGTCTAAAAGCATAGTCCCAACATCTAAATGAACACATAATCTTGAAAGCCAACCATAGAGCAACCCAACATCAAGGGTGCATACCCATTCATCCTTACCATCTACTCAGTTCATAAGTTAAGTTTACCATATACATAGGTTTCCAAATTTACAAAATATATACATAGATTTGTACAACATACCAAAAACCATACAAAAAGGAAACCCTCCTCACATCTATGCTAAGCTCCTCCATTGGCTAGGTCCTCGATGGATAATAACTCCCTTGCCCATATCCTAGGTTGTAGATCCCGTGACAAGGGAATGAGATTGAGCGAACGATGCCCAGTGAATAGAATTAAGATATCCCATCAATACTCATCAATAAAATATCATGTATGCATGATAATGCCACAAGATGATGAAAAACATATAAATCATATAAATATCAAGCATTCATCATAAATTTCATGCAAAGGTAAAATTCATCACCTTCCACTTATAGATTTTAGTCCAGTCCTTTCGCCCAGTGAGATCTAGCACCGCAACGCTATGATCTTGGACTTACTCATTCAATATTCATTCTCATGTTCTAGTCCAAGCTTCCGTTGTATGACCTCACACCGAAGATCTTCCCCATGTCTTCTAGATCAGTGGCGGCATAGTTTCCACTTTGAAGTCGCACATTTATATTGTAATTCGGAACATAGAATGTTCAGATTTCCATTCCATATTCTGGTCTAGACCTTTGTCGTGAGATCTAGCGTCATAGGACTATGCTTCGAGACAGATTATCCATTGATCATTCATTTCCGAAAATCCTCCTATGGCATGGTCAAAAGCCTTTTTTCTAGTGTACTAGACGTGCTGAACAAGGGCGTAGTTTCTGTTAGTCACTAAGCCAGTTAGGTTCCTTTAACAGGCCTCAGACATTGCTATTTTGAGAGGTAAGACCTACCAAGTCCACAGGGTTTTACCCGTGTGCAATATCAATTTAAATCACATTTCATTCCTTCAAACATACAACATATAATTTCCAATATGATGACATACGAGACTAAACATAAATGAAGTCTACTCACAACCAAGCCGCTGAGAGCAATTTCTATTCCCTCACAAGAGATACTCAATCCCAATCAAATCCTGCAAATGCATATAAATTCATATAGATCACTATCCATATATACAACACATCCACTTCCAAGACCTATATCATAAACTCAACACACACAACCCATGTTTAATCCCCAACATGGTCAATTTAGGTCCATACATAGCCAACAAAGCCAATTACTTCAATCACCATCATAATCTATGTAGGAATACTACATTGTTCCATAATTCCCAATCCAAACTAAAATACATGTATCATAACCAAATTCTAAAATGGTCAATACACAACCTACAACCAATCATGTGCCTCAATCTCAAATGCCCAAAAGCATCTAAGCCCATAATAAAACACAAGAATTTTAAAATTCAAGCCATAGGCATCCACCATGCCTAATTGCATAATTACACAATGCTTACGTCCATATACCATTAATATAGTTACTTCCATCATTTCCCTCCTTAATTAGCCATAAAAGTTCCATAATTTATCAAAATTCTCCAATTAGGACTTAAATACACGACATACTCAAAATTGGGGAAAACTCCCTACAATGTTTAGGCCATGAAGAATCAATACAAATTAACATGAAACCTAGTTCATGCTCAATTAAGCATAATTCAACTCAATTCATGTCTAATTAACTATATTCCACCCCAATTTGTCAAATTCAAACCAAATGCAATAAAGCCCCAAATTGGGTAAAGTCTCAACATTAGGCCTAGGTCTTATTAGGGTCTTTATAGGTCAGTTACAACATGAATTAACCCACTTTATGTCCAATTAGACATATTTCACTACAATTAACCATTTCCAAGCCAATTACATCATTTTTCCCAAATTGAGGAAAATCTCTACAATTGGACAGAGGGCATAAATGAACTAGTCACAAGGCCACGTCATGGGAATCCCCAAATTAACATTTCCAATCACCTAAACATGTCAATTTAACCAACATAAGGCGCATGCAATCCATTTGGAATGCCCAATGTCAACTTTCTAGGATTAGGTCTCTAATATGGAACACCATCAATTTCTCAATAAAAATTGCAACAAATTCCACTAAAGTGTTCCAAATCACCTTAGGAATAAAAATCCTAGGCATACATCTCGGTTCATAGGGTTTCCATCAAAACCCTAATCCCATACAACATCAAAATCGAGTCCAAGAGTGTGGAATTCACTCATTGGGCGTGGGTTTAGGTCTAGGATTCTATAATCCACCATTATCAAGTTCATACAAGCATATACAAGCCAACCATAGGTTAGGTCTCTCCCAAATCCGAAAACCCATGGTCATTAGAAAGCTAGAACTTAAGTTATAAAGAGATTTCATGGAAGGAATTGGAAGAATCTCACCTTGAAGCAACTTGGAGCATCAAAATCACCCAATTTCTCTTTTTCCTCTTCTTCTTTTCTCTTCTTTCCTTCTTCTTTTTCTTCTCCAAATTGTGAATGAAAATTAGAGAATGGGTGGGTTGAGTTCAGTTATGACATTGCAATTATGTGCTCCCAAGTGTTGGTTACTTATCCAATATCCATTCCTCAACCAACCACTTATTCAAACATCATTCTTCTTTGATCAAATATTCTCATTTATTAATTAGAACATTAAATTATTGCATTTAATGTGGTCATTCAACAAGTCACAAGTCAAGATAATGACTTGCTCAACAAGTTATTTAAATGTGGCTTCTCCAACAAGCCACCCACAACAATAATAATAATATTAGAATAATAGTGGTGATGATATTATCAACAATAACAATAATGAAAATAATAACTCTCTACAATTAACCACCACTTTCTTCTTCTTCTTTTTCTAATAGTAGTTTCGGAATCCCAAATCTGTTTATTTTCCCTCATATGGCATTAGGCCAATTCTCCATCATCTGGCAAATTGAATTAATTTTACACAGATGATATAAGGCCAATTTCTAGGTTCATCCAAAATGAACTACTTTCACGTGTGTGACATAAGGGTATTTTGCTGGTTCATTCAAAATTTAATAAACACGTATAACACACATAATATACATTATCAAGCAACACACAACACAGTTGGCACAGAGAGTTGGGCACACAGGGGTTAAGATATTGGGCTAGGCGGAAGAAATTTTGGGGCGTTACGTCTCACCCACCATAAAAGAAACTTCCTCCTCGAAGTTTAAGGTTAAGAAACTACCTATGCCTGGCCCTTCTGTAGAGAGACCTTCAACAGGACATGGCTACCCGCCTTAAACTCTAAGGCCCTCCACCGATTGTTGGTGTAACATTTTTGCCTGTCTTGGGTGCTTTTGAAATCTTACCTGATCCGTTTGAATATTTGTTGTGTGCTCTTGTACAACCTAGGGTCTTGTCATCAAATATCTCCTATCTCTGTCCATCATGCTGGAGGTCCACATGGCCTACTCACATGAGGCCTCAAAAGAGTCATGCCAATACCTAACCCATAATCACTGTTGTACTCAAATCTCTCACACAAATGGCATCATGCCCATTCTAGGATCAGAAATTTCAACCACCAAGACTACAGTCATAAGTTTTCATTTTCCATTCTTAGGAGATCCTTATCCTTTGGTTTTCCCTCCAGATGCTACTTGATGAAGTCCCTAAGAGGCATGTTTAAAATTTTCAACTCGACCCTCAATAAAACAAAACATGCACTAGGGAACACTCATCCTGGTAAACATTAATTACGCATAATAATTCAGGACCGAAAGGACTCTTTCTCCTCAGAAAATCAAGGAACCCTAACATAAATCCATAGTAACGCTTTAACTCTCACTCAGATATGGTGAGCGGTAGTATCAATCCTCTAGGCCTCTGGTGTGCAGCTCAAACTTGTTGAAACATCTAACATCTGGCCATTCACAAGTTATTTTCATATCATGGTACATCTCAGTGGTACATGTTATATAACACATTGTAGCCTGTGAGGCGTCTAGAGTGACTCTATCCCAATCGTGGAGTTGTAGGAACCCATAATCAATATCTAAATTCTCAATGCACCCTCAGGTGACATTATTCAATCAATACAATCATAATTCTTAGCTCAAGCCCCATGCACCCTAAAATCAACATCCAGATATCGCTGATCAGTTATCTCATAAATCTGTGCAGACTGAGCTCTCATCTTAGCACATATCGCAGTATTGCTTGAAGGAGTAGAATAAACATTCATAATTATAGTAGTCACCTCAAGCAATCTCTATTCTCGAGTCATCTACTAGGTTACAACACAATCTCTACCCTTCTTCTCGCTCAAATCATCAATTATCACATTGGCTTTCCCATGACGGCACTCCAATGTAAACATTCAGATTCCCTTGGGCATTCTAACCACATTCTCTGCCTCATATTCAATCCTCTGTAGAAGCAAATATTCAGGATCTCGTGGTCAGAATAAGGTACGATCATTCTCCCCATAGAGACACTGCCTCCATATTTTCAGAGCAGAAACTACTGCAGCCAGCTCTAAGTCATGAACAGGGTAGTCCTTCTCGCGCACCCTCAGTCATCTCAATGCATGCTATGACCCTATCCTTCTACATCAATACACACCCCAAGTCAGTACAAGAATCATCAATATAAATGACTAACTCTTGACTAGGCTCCATTAACAGCAACTCTGGCGCAGTTGTCAACCTCACTTCTTTTGCTCTAAAAAGACATTTTCACACAGTCAGTCCATACAGGGACACATCTTCCTAGGTAAACCTAGTTATAGGTGCAGTCAACTTAGAAAAGCCCTGTACAAACGTCCTGTAATAACATACTAGCCCCAGAAAGCTCCTGATCTCAGTTACTGTGGTGGGTCTAGGCCAACTGATAATGACTTCGACCCTAGAAGGATCAACGGGAACCCTTTCAAAACTCACCACATGACCTAAGTATTTTCCTCGGTAATCCAAAACTCACATTTGCACGGCCTAGCATATAGTTCGTGCTCCCCTAGAGTAAAGCCACTTTGAGATGCCCTTCACATTTTGTTTGAGTTTTGGAATACACTTGAATGTCATTAATGGAAATGACGATGAACACATCCAAGTACCACCTAAAAACCTTTTGTGTCAGGTTCACAAACATTGTCGGAGCATTGGTCACACCAAACGACATTACTAAAACTCATAGCGACTGCATCGTGTCCTGGATGCAATTTTAGGCACATCCTCATCCCTGATCTGCAAGTCAAGGTAGTCTGAGCCTAGATCTATCTTCAAAAAGAATCTCGTTCCCCTCAGTTGATCAAACAAATCGTCGATCCATAGAAGAGGATACTTGTTCTTTATGGTCACTCGGTTCAACCGATGGTAGTCAATGCACAACCGTAAACTCACATCTTTTCTCTAATAAAAAAAATGTATTCGAGCTCTCCATGGTGAAACACTTGGGAAACAAGCCCGTAGTTAATAGCTCCTCAAGCCGTTCCAATGCTCCTTCTAGTTCAACTAGCGCCATTATATACGATGCCATCAACATAGGCTTAACATCATAGACCAGTCCAAAATGAAGTCAATTTCCCTCCTTCGAAGGCGGTTCTAGAAGAATTGCAGGATCGCCTCAGGGAAAATCTCTCATATAGGGATATTCTCAAGTCTCATCCCATTGGTCTTTCCCCTAATCTGGCACCAATCCAATTGTAGTCACCAATCTAACTCTAGCAACTGGTAGGTTCATCTCTCTCTCTTGCATGCAAACACCAAATGTTCGGGGATCTGGAATGTCGCTCTATTTTCGCGAAGAAATCAACAATGGCATGCCACTCTACGAGCTAATTAATCCCTATGGTTGCATCGAACTCTAGAATACTTTAAGGTCTAAGACAGTTCATATTTCCAGTGTCCTATTCACCCACACCGATAGCATACGAACGGGGCTTTGGGTGCCCGTGTGGGAGTTGGAGATTTCTCCTAAGAACCCTCGTTAGGATTTGGGGGTCCCTAAAGTTCGGTGGTTATACGTTGCAATTCTTGGAGCATCTAATCCTTCTTTCTCTCCCATTTTTGCTTCTTGCCCCACATCCTTTTAATAGATATAGTCGTTGGAAGTGGTACAGGTGTTGTTGTAACAGGTTCCCCTGCAGCATTCCTTATAGCATCAATGCTACCCATGGAAGCTATCTGTGACATTAACACTACCGGACTCAACAAACTCACCCTGAGTGCCTCAAATGTCCCAACCACTTGGACATTGGTGTTCACCAAATCAGCCATCTACACTCTCTGGGCCGCAATCTCTTGTCCTTGTGCCGCAACCATCTCTTCAAGCCTCCTAATCCTTTCTTGATTCGCATTCTCAATGTGATCCATCTTTCGCGTTTGCCTCCACCTCTTAGATATTTTGAGACATCAAATGAGCCAAATGTCACACATAGAGAAAAAACAAATCACTTATTAGCATAACTATCTGTATCAGATAATACACACAGAAAATAGGATAGTAAGACTTTTAATTATCTTTCAAGCTTTTAATTCCTAAAACTCTCAACTTAATCCATCAATCAATCAAGCTAGGTCATAATTGTAACACCCCCACTTTTTCTACTCTAGAAACTAATTCAACAACTTGAAAACCCTCCACGTGTAATTTCAATAAGTGGTAAAAGCCCCCTTCAAAGAAAGATATAGACCCCCATAGTGGGACGGTCCCAAGGGAAAGACCGTCCCCATGGGGGGCCAACCCCAAAATGGGCCACCCCCCATCCCAATTCACTTGTCGACCCTCCTCGCTCTTCTAGCTCTCCTTCGCCCGTTTTGAGTTATCCTGCATCGCTGCACACTTCAAGAAGTTAGAAGAAAGTGTTACACCACTACAAGTGTGTTAAGGTGGGGAATGAAAGCTAGGTTTGCATTTCTTACCTGTTTAATACTGAATTACATAACATCATGCATCATACTTGTTGCCATGCTATACTTCATGCATGAGGCAATCTAATCAAAATCATATATTACTGGGTGCAATACTGGCCCGACAGAGTGACA
Organism: Paratinospora sagittata; assembly: GCA_035771175.1. Lineage (NCBI taxonomy): Eukaryota > Viridiplantae > Streptophyta > Magnoliopsida > Ranunculales > Menispermaceae > Paratinospora > Paratinospora sagittata. Next base: position 28,622,369 of record CM069604.1, on the reverse strand, counting down.
TTGTCATTGGTTATATTATTGGGTGTTATGCTGTTACGCTGGCCCCGGCAGAGTGACGCTGTCACTAGTTAACATTGGGACTCATGAGACCTCTCGGTTGCTGGTTATATTACTAGTGCCTCGGATCATAGGTTGCAAGTAAATGGCCCTTAGCCTGTGATGTCGTGTGACTAGGGTTCATTCATATCATTGTTTGATTGCATTGTTGTGGCATAATTGTTTGATGATTGTTGTTCTTTTTTCATTATTATGAATGTAGGACTTGTTTACCCTACTTGATCTCACTGAGCTATTGAGCTCACCCCGTTGCTAATCTTTCCAGGAAATTAAGATGGGTCAGGATGCATTTATTCCGGGGGTTATGGTCAAACCCGATCTATGTTGGGACCTTTGAGTATGTACTCTCCCCAGGTCCAATCAGATCGATTTAATGATGGTTCCAAGCTTTTAGATGCCTCTTTCGACTACTCCTTTTTTTGTCATTTTGATACTTTTGTAGGGGTTTGCCCTTCTTACCTTTTCGTTATTTTTTTGTTCTAAGGAATGTAATAATTAACAAACTTTATATGTGAAATATAATTGTATTTTCCTATGTAATCTGTATTGTATTATTGTTAATGTGGACCACTATGCTTCTGTATGTGCGACTCTGATCGAGTCGAGTACGCACTCGACACCCTAACTGTTGTACCTCGCTCTAGACCAATGGGGCAGTGTGTGACAATAATCATTTTAATCCTTAATTAAAAACCGCTTAGGCTTTGATACCAATAGTGGCGTCCCCCAACCTCGGACCACTATCCCCCACGGGGACAGCGTGTGGAATGTCATGGCGAGATGCCCGGCGTAAGCATCGCCAACCACCCCATCATCCATCGGATGATCTGAACCCTACAAGCCTCAACCAGACTCTCCATAGAGTCCCATTTTTTTTTCAAACATCAACATGATAAGCTTGACAGTTCTAAAATCAACCACTACACATCCACAATAATTCAGGTTTACACAATAGACAAAATGAATCACATTCCATCATAATCAGTCTAACTCTAAAAGCATAGTCCCAACATCTAAATGAACACATAATCTCGAACGCCAACCATAGAGCAACCCAACATCAAGGGTGCATACCCATTCATCCCTACCATCTACTCAATTCATAAGTTAATTATTATCATATACATAGGTTTCCAAAATTATGAAATATATACATAGATGTGTACAACATACAAAAAACCATACAAAAAGGAAGCCCTCCTCACATCAATGCTAAGCTCATCCACTGGCTAGGTTTTCAATAGATAATAACTCATTTGCCCTTATCCTGGGCTGTAGATCCTGTGAAAAGGGAATGAGAGTGAGCCAAGGATACCCAGTGAATAGAATTCAGATATACCATCAATACTCATCAATAAAATACCATGTATGCATGATACTGCCACAAGATAATGAAAAGAATATAACTCATATAAATATCAAGCATTCATCATAAATTTCGTGCAAAGGTAAAATCCATCACCTTCCACTTCCACATTTTAGTCAAGGCCTTTCGCATAGTGAGATCTAGCACCACAACGCTATGATCTCGAACTTATTCATTTAATTTTCATACTCATATTCTAGTCCAAGCTTCCGCCATATGACCTCACACCGAAGATCCTTCCCATATCCTCTAGATCAGTGGGGGCATAGCTTCCATTTCGAAGTCGCACAATTATATTGTGATTCGGGACATAGAATGTTCACATTTCTTTCCATATTCAGGTCCAGACTTTTGTCCTGACATCTTGCATCATAGCACTATGATCCGAGACATAGAATATCCATTGATCATTCATTTTCGAAAAACCTCCTATGGCATGGTCAAAAGTCTTCCTTCTAGTGTACTAGCCTTGCTAAACAAGGGCGTAGTTTCTGTCAGTCACTAAGCCAATTAGGTTCCTTTAACAGGCCTCAGACTTCGCTCTTTTCAGAGGAAAAACCTACCAAGTCCACAAGGTTTTACCCATGTGCAATATCAATTTAAATCACAATTCATGCCTTCAAACATACAACATATAATTTCCAATATGATGACATAACAGATTAAACATAAATGAAGTCTACTCACAACCAAGCCAATGAGAGCAATTTTTATTCCCTCACAAGAGATACTCAATTCCAATCAAGATCCTGCAAATGCATATAAATTCATACATATCACTATCCAAACATACAACACATCCATTTTCAGGACCTAAATCATATACTCAACACACACGACCCATGTTTAATCCCCAACATGATCAATTTAGGTCCATCCATAGCCAACTAGGCCAATTACATCAATCACCATCATAATCTATGTAGGAATACTACATAGTTCCATAATTTCCAATCCAAACTAAAATACATGTATCATAACCAAATTCTAACATGGTCAATACACAACCTACAACCAATCATGTGCCTCAATCTCAAATGCCCAGAAGCATCTAAGCCCATAATAAAACACAAGAATTTTAAAATTCAAGCCATAGGCATCCACCATGCCTAATTACGTAATTACACAATGCTTAGGTCCATATACCATTAGTATAGTTAATTCCATCATTTCCCTCCTTAATTAGCCATAAAATTTCCAGAATTCATCAAAGTTCTCTAATTAGGACTTAAATACACGACATACTCAAAATTGAGGAAAAATCCCCACAATATTTAGGCTGTGTAGAATCAACACAAATTAACATGAAACCCAATTCATGCTCAATTAAGCATAATTCAACTCAATTCATGTCTAATTAACTATATTCCACCCCAATTTGTCAAATTCAAACCAAATGCACTAAAAGCCCCAAATTGGGTGAAGTCTCAACATTGGGCCTAGGTGTCATTAGGGTCTTTATGGGTCAATTACAACATGAATTAACTCACTTTATGTCCAATTAGACATATTTCACTACAATTAACCATTTCCAAGGCAATTACATCATTTTCCCCAAATTGAGGAAAATCTCTACAATTGGACATAAGGCATAAATGAACTAGTCGCAAGGCCACATCATGGGAATCCCTAAATTAACATTTCCAATCATCTAAACATGTCAATTTAACCAACATAAGTCACATGCACTCCATTTGGAATGCCCAATGTCAACTTTCTAGGATTAGGTCTCTAATATGGAACACCCTCAATTTCTCAAAAAAAATTGGGCAATGCCATCAAAGTGTTCCAAATCACGTTACGAATTCAAAGCCTAGGCTAACATCTCGGTTCATAGGGTTTCCATCAAAACCCTAATCCCATAAAACATCAAAATGGAGTCCAAGAGTGTAAAAATCACTCATTGGGTGTGGGTTTAGGTCTAGGATGTTTTAATCCACCTTTATCAAGTTCATACAAGCACGAATATACAAGCCAACCCTAGGTTATGTTTGTGATGCCCCACCAACCCCGACCACCATCCCCGCGGGGAACGGTGTGCGGAATGCCGGAGCGGGGCGTCCGTCGTGGGCATCCACAACCACCCCACATCATCCTAGGGATGATTCGAGATACCTACAAGCCTCAACATACACACAATACCCTGTAGGTACTTGTAGCAGTTCAAAAATCCATAACCATCCCAAATAGATAATAATGTCCTCAAATATTAAATAAGGTACCATAAACATAAATACAAGGCCCAAGGCCATCGTCAAATGTGTAACAATGAATAGCCCCCAAAATTCAAAACATACACCAACATAAGGGTCTAAAGTTGGAGTCCACAAGACCCAACATCAAATGTGTGGAAGCTATTGTATCCTCACCTTACTATGTTAAACATGTGTTATAAGATTACATATGTACCAAAATTATACAAAATCATATACATATGTAATTACAATTCATCCACAACATGTACAAAACGTGACCTCCCATCACTCACATCCAAAACCTATGATTAATGGTGGCAAGGTCCTCAACCAGTAATAACTTCCTTGCCTCTATCCTGCATCGAAGGGCCTAAAAGGGAAGTGAGAGAATGAGCCAACGATGCCCAATGATATAGAATTTAATATGTCATTCAATATTTATCAATAAAACATGTATGCATGTCAATGTCATAAGATGATGAAAATCACATAATACACATAGGAAGCACTCATCATTACTTGAAATGCATGGTAAAATCTAATCAGTTCATCTCATTTACATTCTCCAGTCCAAGGGAGTACACGCACATTACTTTCCTTTTCCACTTGCACTTTTCTTTCTAACCAAGGGAGTACACACACACACCCCATAAGGATGTGGGTTTCCTTTTCCACTTGTATCCTTTCCAAAGCCCTCCTATCACTTAGTTCTCTTTCCCATAAATCAAGCCATGGGATCAAATTACTACCATAGGGTTTTACATACCATGCATCTTCCAATTAAAACACATTTCATGTATTCAACATATCACATATAATTCATATGATGACATAAGGAAATAACATAAGGAATTCTACTCACAACCAAGCCACGCGAGATTATTGCCAACCACACTCTTAAACACAATCCAAAAAGACCAATAACAATAGTAAGATCCTGTAATTCCACATTCATTCACATAACATCAATCAATATGATAAATTACTTGTTAACATACACAACCATCCATCCCCAATTCCAAATTCCTAGCCTAAGCCTCAACATTCCAAACTTAGGCCAATACATTAACCACCATCATAATCTATGTAGAAATACTTACTACATAGCTCCATAATTTCCAATCCCATAAAAAATACATAATTTCCTAATTAAATTCCATCATGAATCCAATAAACACCCATAAATCATAATTCAACCCACATTATAAAATTCATACCATAGGCATCCATCTAGCCTAATTTCATGTAGCCAAACAACAGGTGGGTCAATTTACATGCATAGTTACAATTTCAACTCCAATCATGCACAATTACATGATTTTGTAATATCTAAGCCTTCTTGGCTATTAGAATTCAATTAAAGTGCATCCAATACCCAATTCATGCTCAAATGAGTACAAATCAACCCAATTTAGATCCCATTTGCTAATTTCAATTTCAATTTATCAATTGCAATACAATTGGACCAAAAGCCCCAAATTTGGATAAAGACTATAATGAGACATAGGGCATTTTCGTACCTACCATTACATTCTATCATATGAAATAACAAATTAGCATGACAAATCATCTACATACACTAATTTAGACAACATAATTCACATGCATAAAATTTAGAGAGCCCAAAACCAAATCTTAAAGCTTAGGTATCTAATACATAACTCCATCAATTTCTCATTAAAAAAAATTGGGGCAAATGCCATCAAAATCTCCAACAATGTCTTAGAAACCCATTTCAAAAACATGCATCACTTCTCCTAAGGTTTCCACCGAAACCCTAACTTCACATCTCTCCAAAATCATAGAGAAAAATACCCAAAATGTGTTTTATGCATAAATCTAAGTCTAGGATGTTCAAAATCACCATTATCAAACCATTTCAAGCTAAAACGCCCAAAATCCATGGTTGGGTTCTCTCCAATCCGAAACCCATAATAAAAATTATACCTTTAGAAAGCTAGAAACCAACATCGAAATCATTCTCATGGAAGAAAATGGAAGAAATCATTACTTTGCATCAATTTCTTCAAAGCCCTAACTCACTTTCTCTTCTTCTTCTCTTCTTCTTCCTCTTCTCTTCTTTTTCCTCTCTTTCTTCTCTTTTTAATCTCAAAATTGTGCATGAATGAGAGAATTGAGGTGGGTTGGGGTTAAATTGAGATATGATATATACTTTTAGGCCCCATGCCCTCATGTAGAATTTGTTAATCTAACTTTATATCTCAACCCAACACATTTTCAAATACAATTCACATATCCAATATTAATTATTTCACATTCACTACCTACCATATTAAATTATAAGTCATGTATTAGACCATATATGTGGGTCCAAGGCTAAGGTTGGAAGAATCTATGCTTATAATAATAATTCTCCATAAGTAGCATGTACAAACAAATCACCGACCATTTTTCCTCTAAATAATTCAGTACACCGAACATAACTACTTTCACACGCGTGGCAATAGGATAGTTTCTGGTTCGTCTATAGAAATTCATAGTAAACGTACATCAAACGATACATATCATAAACATATATATAGCACACGTGACATTAAAAGTTGGCACATAGAGTTGGGCACATATGGGTTAAGGTATGGGCTAGGCGAAAGAAATTCTTGGGCATTACAAGGCTTCTTCCAAATCCAAAAACCCATGGTGAGATTTACACCATTAGAAAGCTAGAACTTAAGTTAAAAAGAGATTTTATAGAAGAAATTAGAAGAATCTCACCTTGAAGCAACTTGGAGCATCAAAATCACCCAACTTCTCTTTTTCTTCTTCTTCTTTTCTCTTCTTCTTTTCCTCTTCTTCCCTTTTTCTTTTTCTCTTCTTCCCTTTTTCTTTTTCTCCTCCAAATTGTGAATGAAAATCAGAGAATGGGTGGGTTGGGTTAAGTTATAACATTGCAATTATGAGCTCCCAAGTGTTGGTTACTTATCCAACATCCACACCTCAACCCAACCACTTATTCAAATATCATTATTCTTTGATCTAATATTCTCATTTATTAATTAGAACATTGAATGAGATCGTTTAATGTGGTCATTCAACAAGTTATTTAAATGTGGATTCTCTAACAAGCCACCCGCAACAATAATAATAATATTAAAATAATAGTGGTGATGATATTATTAAAAATAACAATAATGCAACTAATAATTCTCTACAATTAACCACCACTTTTGTGACGACCCCACACCCCGGACCACCATCCTCCAAGGATCGACATGCAGAATGTCGGGTAGGACGTCCGGCCTAGGCATCCACGCACACCCTAAATCATCCTATGGGATGATCGAGACCCTACAAGCCTCAACCAGACTCTCATAGAGTCCTATTTTTTTTTTATCAACTTGATAGACTTAATAGTTCTAAAATCATCATAAACATCCACATGAATCAAAATAATAATGATCTCCCAATATGCATATAATGATCAACATAGTCTCCCAAATAAACCAAAATAGCCTGGCCAACATGCCCAAACTCATCATCATCAAACCGAAGGCCCAAGGCCAATATACAACAATTATACAAAACTCCTCACCATCTAGGTTTAACATGTGATATTAATTACATATGTACTCAAAATTAACAAACATATACATATGTAAAAATGGACATCCAACCGTGCACAGAGTCCTAGACTCACATCAAGACGTCCCTAGCTTTGCAGTGGCTAGGTCCTTAAGCAAATGTAATGCCTTTGCCCTTATCTGTAGGACTTGAAAAAAGAGTGAGAGGGTGATCCAACTATCCCTAGTGAATAGCGTTCATTTATGCTATCAATCATACATCAATAAAAGCCATACATATATATACATGCACGAAATAATGCTCATGAATATGTGAAACATAAAACACATAAGATAATAAGCATTCAACCATTTTCATGCACATTTAAAACCTCCACCAACCCTTAGTTATATTCATAGACCACAAGTCGGTCGTCCCATATTGGGGTATAACTTGCACCCTTGGGTCGTTCATCCACCTTACCGCATCATTCTCTACTGTATAGACTCAATTTATGGTTGTTGGCCCAGATATGTCCAAGAAGGGGATTAATTGGACACTTAGCATATTTTAACTTTTTTTTTAAAATTGTGCGGAATAATGAAAGTAGATTAAACAAAGTATAGCAATCAAATACAACAAATGTAAATGAGACAGTACAAGTAAGATTTATAGTGGTTCGGCCATGCATACTTCCACTACCTAACCTCCTTAGTTAGGATTTGTTCAAACTGCACTATAGACCTTCTTACTAGTGAAGATCAAACCGGTACACTTTCTCAACTTACGAGTGTGAGAACTACCGTTTCTCAACTTACGGGTGTGACATGACCGTTTCTCAACTTTCGGGTGTAACATGACCGTTACAACTTTGAGCAACACTTGCTCTTTCCCAGTAACTAACCAGTCACTGCAAATTTGATACAAGATAAGAGATGATTCTCTTTACTTAGAATCAAAGCGATACGTACAAAGCTTTCGATTGAACCTTTTGTGATCACAGATTCAGCAAGATATGTATGATGAAGTTTATGCTGAAAACAGGTTCAAAGAGCTTTTGTTTTCTTCAATGGATTGTCAAAATAATGAAGATGAAGATCAATCAATTCAGAAGACTTAAAGCTTTTCTTTCAAATGATCGTAAGATCAAGCACAAGTAAAAGACGACTAACTTTCGAAAAATGTTTTGGCGCAAGTGAAAACAGTTAATACGTTTTGAATGAATATCAGTTTTCGTACATCCTTAGTAGTTTTTATGTTCTAAGGCAGTACGTATATATAGGAATAACATAAATGCAATGGACTTAATGATTTTGGCGCTCTAGGTTATTTCAAATACAACGTATACTTTCTTTACAAAAATGGATCGATTCAGCTCAATGCACATTACGGCGATAGCACCTGAATCGTCTGATCCTTTCATGAAAATAGAATGTTCTGACATGCTTTTAGAACGTTCAAAAAATTCTGAAAAAGTTTTACGATTCTGAAAAGTTCTGAAAAGTATTTGTACGGTTCTGAAGAAAGTAACATAAATGGTGTTCTTGTCAGAACAGTAACATTTGTTGAATTAGCGTCATTGAGCATAATATCAACTTTTGTCATTTTGTTCCTTGAGGGGGCTTATGGAGCATAAGCGTCCTGCTGAACATTTAAGTGAGGACGCTACTAAGTCATAAGCGTCCTGACTTACTTTGACAATTTAAACAACTCAAAACATGAGGGAGCTACTTTGCAGTTAGCATCCTGCTTTGTTTTAAAACACTGAACACATGAGGGCGCTACTCAAGAGTTAGCATCCTGAAATTTAAAATCAGTTTTAAAACAATGTTGAGGACGTCGAAGGACACTAAGCGTCCTGAGGGTTATTAAGTTGATTCTAAAGATGAAAGCGCTCCTTCACAAGTAGCATTCTGATAATTTATTCAACTTATAACTATCAACGTCCTTGAAGATAGAAATCACTTGAAAACAAAAAGAACTTTCAGCGAGCTAAAACATAGTCAGCGTCCTGACATTCTCAAAGGTTGAGAAAAAAAAGGTCGTCACTTGCAAGTAAGCGTCCTTATTAATCAATTCAATTCAACCTTGAGCGTCCTAATATTTTATCAGCATCCTGACTCATCAAGTCCAGGAGGGCGCTGCTTAAAACATTAGTGTCCTAAAAGACTTTATGAGAGCAATTTTTTATTTCTCGATTAAAGCTCGATAAAACATAATGTAACCGGATTAAATCGAATATGCAAATGATCGATTAAAACATGCAGACATACATATCGCTGAATCATATGACATAGAAGGTCCTACAACCTATCATAATCTAATCATACAATCGAACATCTTAAAATGATCATGGTCTTCAAGAAGATCTTTAATACGTTCGTCATGCATCATTGATTCTTTGAAACCTTCAAGTAAGATTAGATATGCAATATGTGCAGTAATATCATAGATAGAATGTGGGTTGTAATCATCAAAATATCTTTCATATTGGGGACATATTCTACGTAAAGGACATGAGGATAATTTGTTCAACAATCACCCCTTTTTTATGATTTCAAACACTTTACTATAGGCTTTGAAGCGAGCCAATAAAATGATGTGTGTATGCATGAAATGCAGTACTAATGATCCTTGATTCATATGATATGAGTGTATTTCCAAGGAATGTACTTAAAATGTTACTAAGACTCCCCCTTAGTGTTAAGCTCCTCTTGAATATATGATGTTTCAATGATATCACTCCTCCCCCTTTTGAAATATCAAAAAAGGTAAAGTATCGTGAAATATTTCTCCCCCAAATAGAGGTAAGCATCACAAATCAGTCTCAGAGAACATGTCAAGTTCTCTTCGAATGTGAACAAACTGGTCTTTTGGTAAGGCTTTAATAAATATGTCAGCCAGTTGTTCTTTGGTTGCAATGTGAGATAATATGACTTCTCCATTTTGCACATGATCCCATAAAAAATGATGTCTTATTTGAATATGCTTAGTTCGGGAGTGCAATACAGGATTTTTATAAATGTTAATAGCACTAATATTATCACACAAAGTCTCAGCACATGGAATAAATATTTGATAATCCTGAAGTTGTTATTTTATGTACAGAACCTGAGAGCAACAACTTCTAGTTGCAATATATTATGCTTCAGCTGTGGATAGTGTCATGGAGTGTTGTTTCTTGCAAAACCAAGAAATCAAAGAATTTCCAAGAAAGTGACAAAATTCGGAGGCACTTTTCCTATCAGTGAGACTACCGGCATAGTCGGAGTCTACATAACTTCTGATATCAAATGCAGTACCTTTGGAATACCATATTCCTAAGTGAGTTCTGCTATTTATGTATCTAAATATTCGTTTGACACACTTTAAATGAGATTCTTTAGATTCTAATTGAAATCTTGCACAAAGGCAGACACTGAACATAATGTCAGGTGGACTTGTAATTAAGTACAACAGACTTCCAATCATACTTCTATAAAGTTTTGAATAAATTAATTTATCTTTTTCATATTTATCTAATTTAATTGCAGAGGTACAGGGAGTATCAATCTATTTCAAATTGTGCATTTAAAACTTTTTAACCATTTCCTTAACATACTTTGACTGGCTTATGAAGGTGCCTTTAGACATTTACTTAATTTGTAAGCTGACAAAGTATGTAAGTTCTCTCATTATACTCATTTCAAATTCCTTCTGCATTAATTTAGAAAACTCATCTCATAGTTCTTTGTTTGATGCACCAAAAATGATATCATCCACATATATTTGAATAATGAGCATATTGTCATTGTGATGTTTTCTAAACAATGTTGGATCAAGTTTTATTTTGTGAAACTTATGATCTAAAAGAAATGAACTCAGTCGATCATACCAAGCTCTTGGAGCTTGTCTTAATCCATATAAGGCTTTGTGGAGTTTGAAAACATATTCCGGGTCTTGAGCATCCTCAAACCTTGGAGGTTGTTCCACATATACCTCTTCGTTGATGTATCAATTTAGGAAAGCACTCTTTACATCCATTTGGTATAAGGGAAAATCTTTGTAACAAGCATAGGCAAGTAGCATTCTTATTGCCTCTTATCTTGCTACTGGGGCAAAGGCTTCTTCGAAGTCCATGCCTTCTTCTTAGTTGTACCCTTGTGCAACCAATCTAGCCTTATTGCGGACAATGATGCCTTGTTCATTCTTTTTGTTTCTATATATCCATTTGGTTCCTGAATTGGATTGATGAAAAGGTCTACAAGTAGTTCTTCTTGCATAGCAAGAATTCAGTTTTCATCTTTAAGTGCCACTTCCACTTTAATTAGTTCAAATTGTGTTACAAAAGCAACAAGATCCTAATCTTTTTGAATTGAAGCTCTAGTGGATACACCCTTTCGTGGATCTCCTAAAATTTGTTCTTGGGAAAGACCTTAAAGTAGTCTAAAGTTTTTAGAAGATTCTAAAGATGGTTCAGGTTCAAGATCTATAATCTTAGTTGTCTTGGGTTCATTATCATCAAAATTCAATTGTTTAAATTCCTCCTCAAGACTTTTCTTATTTTCATTTTCATCAAAATTTACGTTAATTGATTCTTCTACAATTTGATTAGATTTGTTGAACACTCTGTAGGCTCTACTATGAGAAGAATATCCTAAGAAGATTCCTATGTCAGACTTAGGTTCAAACTTATCTAGATTATTTTTATCATTCAGAATATAACATTTGCATCCGAATACTCGGAAGTAACTAATGTTGGGTGTTCTACCCTTTCATAATTCATATGGAGTTTTATTCAAATCTCTTCTGATTAGAACTCGGTTCATCACATAGCAGGCAGCGTTGACAGCTTCACCCCAAAAATGATTTGCAGTGTTATACTCATTAAGCATTGTTCTACATAGCTCCTGTAGAGTTCTATTCTTTCTCTCAACTACAACATTTTGTTTTGGTGTCCTAGGGGCTAATAGATGGTAAGTGTAACCTTGATTGTTACAAAATTCTTCAAGATTTTTATTGACAAATTCACCACCTCTATCACTTCTAATTATGTTAATTTTGTAACCTTTTTCATTTTCGACTCTCTTGCAAGATTTTATAAATGTTTCACATGCATCAGATTTATGAGCTAATAGAAATACCCATGTGAATCGAGTAAAGTCATCAACAATCACAAACACATATGATTTACCACCTAAGCTTTGGGTTTTGGTTGGTCGAAAAGATCCATGAGAATCAGTTCGAGAGCACTAGAGGTTGATTGATGCCTCTTGCTCTTAAATAAAGATCGGGTATGCTTACCAAGTTGACATGGTTCACATACCTTGTCATTTGAGTAAGTTCCCTTCAGAATACCCTTCGCAAGATCATGTTATCCATATTAACATGAGCTAATCTCATATAGCACAGCCATGCACCATTACAAGAGATAGCACATAAACATATTACATTTTGTTTCTTCATGTCATTAAAGTTTGTGCAATACACATTCTTAATTCTAGATGCCATGAATACAACAGTTTTATCAGCATGTTTGACTGTGCACCTATTTGCTTCAAATGAAATGTAATAACCCTTGTCACATAATTAACTTATGCTCAAGAGATTATGCTTCTTCCATTTAACATAAAGTACATCAACTATGGATAGAAAATCATTACCAATAGTTTCGATGTCTTCAATGTCACCTTTGTTGTCATCTCCGAAAGTGACCTTTCCTCCTTTCTTCTTTTCAAGGCTCAGAAATTTAGGTTTATCTCCAGTCATATGCTTTGAGCAGCCGCTGTCCATAATCAAGAAATAATCGCAAGTGCACGACAGTCAAGTTATAATATAATTCGATGAAATGGGTATAGTTCTCAGTGATAATTAGAACACTAGTTATCATGTTTTTACCTTAATTTTATCTAGATAATCAAATTCGAATGATTGAGTAATTAAATAGTAATGAAAACAACTAATTATTTAACTAGCAAAGCAATGAAAACAGCTGATTATCAATAGAAAAATAATCTAGAGAATCGATTGCACCTAACTATCAACTATGTTCTTTCCAATTATTTATCATTAATGTATTTACTTAGTTTATAAGCCAGAAATCCTAATGTTTAACACCCTCTATCGAGTATCGTGTTAGAGCATATTCATAGGAATTGATATCGATCTATCGATAAAGATCTAATTCCTACAAACTCACTAAGATCTATGATTTCTTTTAATGACTTCAAAGGGTCTCGATCTCCTATCGGTCTCATGATAACCTAAGTTATGTTTCCCTTGTTATGATCCAAAGTGCCCTCTATCGAGTGCCGCCCTCTAGAACTAAGATCATCTAATCTGTGATCAAGAGATTGAAAGCATTAACATCGGAGAAATATAAATAAACTATCACAAATCCATTAACAATAATTAAAGCCCTAAACTATAACATAGAATCAAAGTTAGGATCCATTTATCCTCTAGAACAAAAGATTAGTTCATAATGTGAATCAAAATAACACAAAACATGGAGAAAACTTCAATAATAAACATTAATAGCAAACTAGAAAATTTGGAACTTGAATCTTCTTTCGAATCTTCGCGTTCCTTCCTCCTAGTCTTCTTGATCTCCTCTTTATTCCAATGTCTTCTCCTCGAAAAACCCTAAAGTTTGATATAATATCATCCAAAATTCAAATTAGAAAATCCTCAAAAATCGTCCAATAAGTTGCCAAAACGCAACTTCCAGAAACCCTGCATTAATTTTCTTCTGGGCGCCGCAGCGTCCAGAGCTTTTTTACCTGATCACCCTGGCACCGTGATGAGCGTCGAGGCCCCTAGAGCACTGTTTGTGCGCAGTGTTATGGACATAGTCATTTTTTCGCTCCTTTTGATTTCCTTCTTGTGGACTAAGCCAGTTTTCTTCCACTTTTTGGCTTGGGTTCTTCATGACTCATCATCTAGGCTTCTCATATGTTGTGTCCATCATTCATGCTCACTTCCATATATCTAAATACCTACAAAACAAAACAAAACAAGTAATTAAAATAGTCAAAACATAAATTGATCCAACATATAAATTAACAAACCGAAATAATGCATAAAAACCAATTTATTTCTAAACTAACAAATGAATCAAAACTAACATAAACACACTCAATTAATGCATAAATTATCCTAAAACAACTATAAAACACTCCTAAAACATGTCTAAATATGCAACTATCAGTCCAGATACCATATATCTTCATTTTTTCATATCTACACAGCATAAAATACTTTTGACTTTGGTACCCATGCAAGTTTGGGTCCATGCATGTTAGCTTCAGTAAGAACAGATTTTTCAATCCATGCATATTTCTTCTTCTTTCTACTTAAGACATTACATCTACGCATGGCATGACCTTCCTTATGACATTTTTGGCATGTTGGTCGTTTGGTCAGTAAGGTATTGTATTCCTTTTGTTTCGACCCATGAGTATAACCTAAGCCAGTTTTGTCGAATGCACATATTTGTGATCCTACACTACAAGAAAAAAGACTTTTGCTCACGAGACCTTTAGTAGCGACTTTAATTTTCGTAAGTAAAACTATTTTTTACTCACGATTTATCAAAATGGTAAAGAAAAGTCGTTGTTAAAAGATAATATTTACTTTAAAAGTATTAAATTTGATCCCGCCCTTTTTTCTTTCCCCTGTTTCATCTCTTTCTTTCCCTCTCATTCTCGCGAAAACCCTTGCGAAGAAGACGAGCACGACAGGACCTGTCACCCACTCGCTGTGTGTCGTTTGTGAAGAAGACGCGAAGAAGAGATATTGGGAAGAAACTTGTCATTTCTCAACTTGATAGTTGAAGCGATTGGGAATGGTTGTGGATTCGCTAAGGTATTTTTCATTTGATTGTTTGTGAATTTGCTATTTCTTCCGCGCTTGAAATTTCAACTCAATGATTGATTTATGAGAGATTTTGAGGAATTTGTGTTTCTGATGGTTATTTGGTGTTATTTTTTATGAGCTAAAAACTTCAAAAAGATTACTTTCAATCTTCGACTTCTGATTCCACCACCATGAAGCTCTCCTCTCGAATATCAATCGATTCATTTTGTTTTGGTTGTGAAGCAGTTCGTAACTGATGTTCTTCTCTTCCCGTCTCTTTGTTGTAACGTAGTTTGGGAATATTGAATCTGCATTTGAAACGCTCTCGGTTGCACGATCGAGTTAATATCAGTTTGATTAATTATTAGAAGTGGAACAGATTGAGCAATTTCAAGTGGTTCAGGTGCGTTTACTACGTTTCTTCTTGATCAACTCCAGTTTTGTACTTGTGTTTTATTTATTTATTTGTTTATTTTTTTATGTGGTTAGTGTGGCGTGGTTTTGCTTGTTTTTGTGACATTTTTTTTGAATCCGTACTGATTTCAATTGCCAACCCTAGAAGAAACAAAATCGAGAAAAGAAGAAGAAGAAAGATAACATTGTTTGTCTGTAAGAAGCATGGAAATCAAGCTATTTATGGATGACGGAGTGTTTCTTTCATACCTTTAAATATCAACAAAATTTTGTGTCTCTTATCGATTTTGTACTTTCTGAATCAAGTTTATTATAGCAATTTTGAGTTCTTATATATGAGAAAGAAGCCATGGATAACAGAGTGTTTCATGCCTTAAAAAGATCATGAAATTTGTCTCTTTTTGACTGTTTTGTACTTTCTAAATCAAATTTACCATAGCGATCGTTTCACAAATGTAGGCATATCGGATGTCCAATGTTAAAGTGAAATTTTGAGTTTCTGTTTTCGTTTACAGATTTCTAGTTTGAGACTTTAAAGCATTGGATTTCTAGTTGTTTATGAAAGAACTCGCGCGTGCACTTTGTTTAATGAGTTCTATTGATTTTTATTGATTCTTCTCTTTTGCTGCAGAATTTGGGGGATTTTAGAAAGAGAAAATTATGATGAAGGAACTCTGGACTGTGTTTTGCGGGGAATCTGATTGTTCTGGTGGGGCATGTAGCTCTAGGTTTGCGTTCATCCCGAATCCCTCCTCATGTATCAACCATTTGTTCGTCATTTGCATTGACATCTTGCTCTTACTCACGTTCTTGTCCGTCTTCATCCGTAAACTATCTTTGAGAACAAGTAAGATCCCTCAAGTGTCTTCTTCTTTGAATGTACTGTCCATCATATACAATGGCTGTATGGGATTAGTTTATTTGGGCTTTGGGATTTTTAGCTTGGTGGGCAATGCCACAAAAGGGCATACAATTTTACCATTGCACAGGTGGCTAGTGGTGTTATTTCAGGGCTTCACTTGGTTATTTATGGTTTTGAATGTAAGCCTCCAGGGAATGGGAACGCGATTCTGGAGAGGCCTTTTGAGGTTTGGGGTAATTCTTGCATGTTTACTTTCGGGAATCCTTTCCGTTTTGTCCCTCACAGTAGCCATTAAAGAGAAGGAAGCATCGGTCAAGAAAATCCTAGATCCCTTATCTTTTCCAGGTGCAATTCTATTGGTTTTATGCACTTATAAAGAATATAAATCTGAAGAAACTAATCTGAAGAAAATCCTAGATCCCTAGGGAAATTGGCTTGTTTTGTTGGAAAGCACATTCATATGAGAGCAAAAGGATAATTACTTCTTGATTCCTTCTCATATTCAATCTGGGAATGAATAGGAGGAGCATACTTACAGTTTTGATCCCACTTTTCTTTATATGATTATGTGCAATTTTTTGAGTAGTACTTTGAGTTGCTGTTGTTTTGATGAGGTGTCCATTCAAGTTCTTGTACATTCGTTTAGATGTCAAGTTTATACAAATACTAATTGCTTATTTGTGAATAAAATCTTTTTTATTTGTTTTTTGAGGATGGTTAATGCTTTCATCTGTTCCACTTTTATTTGCTTGCAATGAACGGATTACATTGTGGTCCTCTCAATCAAACTCTCGTTGATCTTATCCTGAAAACTGTAAAGCATTCTTGCTGGATGAGTTAATTCAGGCCTATAAGATCTTGTAATTTTTATTTTTTTTTAGAAATGATTCTGATTAGATTAGAAAGGAAAAAACAAGGTGTTGTAGCTATTAAGTTGATTTGGACTTCATCCATGATATAGTCAAACAAAACTTGGTAATTTGATCACTGCTTACTTTGATAATGTCAGGTATCTCTTCTGACTCTGTTTCTACTGTTAGACTGCTTTTGCTATATAAGGAGAAATTATAGGTAACTAAGAAAATAGAATGAGTGGTTACATTATTGATTTTGCGGTATATCGAACCCAATTGAATTGATTCATTCAAAGGAGGAATAGGATGATCATTGTATCACCGTCTCCACTAAGGGGATCTCAAATACTCTTTGCCAGTATAAGGACAGCTGATATTGATATTGATTTAGAATAAACTCTAAGCTTTCACTCAGTATAGGTACTGGCCTGCTGCTTTTTCTTGTCATTTCTTTCATAATAACAAAAAACACTGCAGCAGATGAAGAATAAATTCTGCACTTAAATTCTTCAACTTTCCTTATCCATGATCTTGTTAGGAACCGCTTGATCTAAAATTTAAACAGATTTGAATTTGATGAAATTAAACTGGAAAACAGATTCAGTGGCTTGGCTTCTGCAGGTTTTGAATATGCCCATTTCAAGGTTAGGTTCCAATCTAATTTCCTCCTTCATAAGTTTGATGTTTTTATTGAAATCTCATCATGTTACCTAGACTCACATATTCCTAGGAATTCCTGTATAAGGCGTGACAATTAGAAATCTAGAAGAGGTCTTCTTGATATTTGCAATAATTATCTAAAAATCACAAACTTTTCTATCATATCCAAATTATTTTTGAACTTTTTTTTTTAATAGTTGTTTTATGGTAATGAATTTTTGTTAACCACTGGATCTCCTTATTACATTCCGCTGTTTCCATCCCTCTTGGATTCAATTTATGCCTTGTTGCCCTGATTCATTCCTTGTATTTGAGCAGGTGCAGCTTCATGAACTTTGCAAGGAACATGAAATGCCGTGATTGTGATGAGGCACGGCCAAAGAGAGAACTTACTGGTGGAGATTGGGAGTGTCCTCAGTAAGCATTTTTTTCATCTTCGGACTTTGGATAAGCCCACTTACTGGTTCAAGGGTGCTATTGAACTCCTTATGACACATCTTAAACTTTTCACACTCACCTTTTGCAGATGTTGCTTCTTTAATTATGCAAGGAACACGTTGTGCTTGAAGTGCAATTGTAAGCGCCCTGGAGAGGCTTCATTTGGCACTTCTGGCCTAGGATGGGTTCGTGATAGCAATCCAAACAAAGCTGAGATTGAGAGCATGTTGGCTGCAAATGAGGAGAAGGCAGAACGGTGGTTTCTCAGTTGGATTCTGCTACTGATTTGAGCAGTTCTATAGCTGACGAAGATTTCCCAGAGACCAGATATTAATTAGTTATCTTTCGCTTACATTATAGTCATGTTTCTATATTTTGTTACTTTTGTAAATTTTGCCTTGTGCAAATTTTAATTTTTGTATATATACTACTTTAGAAATTTATGATTGTAAAAATTATAGATTTGATAAATGAAAATCTTCATTCCTTCTAGTGTTAAATTTTATTATTTGTCAAAATTAAAATTCTAAAAATATTACAAAAAAATGATTTTATTAGCTATTTTTTTATTTTATAGCTTTATATAACATTTAGTAACGAATTAATTACATTTACTTACGAATTTCATTGTAAGTAAAAGGTTAGATTTGTTATAAATTCTGTTAACTTTTAGTCACGAAAGAAATGTTTTACTTACGAAAATGAAGTCGTAAGTAAAAATGATACTTTTACTCACGGAACTATGTCGTGACTAAAACTTTTACTTACGGTGTTTTCCTCACAAAATTGCATTTGTAAGAATAAGCCTAAACATCGTAAGTAATACTTTTACTTACGAATTTTGAACTTTTACTTACGAAAAAATTTCGTTACTAAAAGTCTTTTTTCTTGTAGTGCTAGCATCATGTCAAAAAACTTTTGACCATTTGTGAATATAGACATCATGCAGTTCAGGTCTTCCTTTTTCCTTTCTAAGATTTTCATTTTCAATTTTTAGTTTCCCAACAACTTTCTTAAGTTGTTCATTGTCTAGAGACATTTCGTCTAGCTCTTCTTGTTGGAATTCTATTTCCTCAAGAGCTTCTTCAAGACTATGCTTGAGCTTTTCATTTTTCTTGGTCTCTCTACTAAGTTTTGTCTCAAGTTCCTGAATATGAGCATAGAGATCATTAAGTTTGTCAATGGGTTCAGATTTTACCACGGTGCTTGCCATTAAGCACAGTATAGCAGCGTGATCTGCATCTGCTTCATCTTTGCTTGAGCTTGAATCATCCCATGTAGCTTTGAGAATTTTCTTGTCCTTTCTATATGAGCTTGAGTTCTTCTTATATTTAGTGGGACATTCGCTCTTTACATGACCTGGTTTGTTACAACTGAAACATATTAACTTTGCAGGTTTAGACTCAAGTTTTTTTTCCTTTGTGAAACCTTGAGTAAGAGTTATTCTTACTCTTTCTCCTAAGCAACTTGTTAAACTTTCTAGACAACATAGCCATGTCATCTTCTGAGTCTGTTTCTTTTCTTTTTCCTCAACCTTGACCTGGCCCATCTTATCTTTTAACTTCATTTCATGAACCATTAATGAACCGCATAGTTCATCAAAAGTGTATTCGGCCATATTCTTGGCTTCTTCAATGGTCGTGGCCTTGGGTTCTCATGCTCTGGGTAGGCCTCTTAGAAACTTTCTAACAGTTTCTTCTTGGTCATAGATTTTTCCTAGGTTCTTCATCTCATTGATGTTTGTTGTAAACCTAGCAATATCCTCAGCTATCAAGTCAATTTCCTTCATCCTATAGATCTCATAGTTTCCAACTAACAGTTGGAGCTTTGCCTTTTAACTTGCAAAGTTTCTTCGTGGGTGACCTCTAACTTGTTCCAGATTTCCTTAGCGGTTTCACACGCACTAACTCTATTGAACTCTTCATCTGATAAACTACAAAACAAAATGTTTACAACTTGGTTATTCAATAGTTCTTTTTTCTTTTCCTTGGTACTCCATTCGTCTATTTCCTTCGAGACAGTAGCACCGTCAACTATTTTAGTAGGTGTTGGGCAGCCGTATGTCACAACATCCCACATCTCTAAACCTTGGGCTTTAAGGTAGTACGTAATCTTAGTTTTCTAGTGTGAATAGTTTTGTCCCTTGAACAGTGGTGGTCGGTTGGTGGAGTTTCCTTCACCTGAGAGATAAGTATTTCTTTCATTTTGTCATACCATGCTCAATCAAAGATGGTTAGATACTTTGACGGTTTACCTACTCTGATACCAATTGTTAGCCGAGATATGTCCAAGAGGGGGGTGAATTTGACACTTAGCAGATTTTAAATTTTCTTAAAATTGTGCAGAATAATGAAAGTAGATTAAACAAAGTATAGCAATCAAATACAACAAATGTAAATGAGATAGTACAAGCAAGATTTATACTGGTTCTGCCGCACCTACATCCACAAACTAACCTCCTTAGTTAGGATTTGTTCAAACTTCACTATGGACCTTCTTACGGGTGAAGATCAAACCGGTACACTTTCTCAACTTACGAGTGTGAGAATTACCATTTCTCAACTTACGGGTGTGAGAAGACCATTTCTCAGCTTCTGGGTGTGAGATGATCATTTCTCAACTTTCGGGTGTGAGATGACCGTTACAACTTTGAGCAACACTTGCTCTTTCCAAGTGACTAACCAGTTGCTGCAAATTTGATATAAGATAAGATATGATTGCCTTTACTTAGAATCAAAGTGATACTTACAAAACTTTCGATTGAACCTTCTGTGATCACAGATTCAGCAAGATATGTATGATTAAGTTTATGTTGAAAACAAGTTCAAAGAGCTTTTGTCTTCTTTAATGGATTTTCAAAATAATGAAGATGAAGATCCATCAATCCGGAAGACTTGAAGTTTTTCTTTCAAAAGATCATAAGATCAAGCACAAGTGAAAGACGATTAACTTTCGAAAAGTGTTTTGGCACAGGTGAAAACTGTTAATACGTTTTGAATGAATATCAGTTTTCGTATATCCTTAGTAGTTTTTATGCTATAAGGCAGTACATATATATAGGAATAACATAAGCGCAATGGACTTGATGATTTTGGCGCTCTAGGTTATTTCAAATACAATGTATATTTTCTTTCCAGAAATGGATAGATTCAGCTCAATGCACATTATTGCAATAGCACCTGAATCGTCTGATCCTTTCATGAAAAGAGAATGTTCTGACATGCTTTTAGAATGTTCAAAAAGTTCAGAAAAAGTTGTACGATTCTGAAAAGTATTTGTACGGTTCTGAAGAAAGTAGCAGAAATGGTGCTCTTGTCAAATTAATAACATTTGCTGAATTAGCGTCCTTGTGCATAATATCAACTTTTATCGTTTTGTTCCTTGAGGACTCTCATGGAGCATTAGCGTCCTGCTGAACATTTAAGTGAGGGTGCTACTAAGTCATAAGCGTCCTGACTTACTTTGACGATTTAAACGACTCAAAACATGAGGGTGCTACTTCGCAGTTAGCATCCTGCTTTATTTTAAAATACTAAACACACGAGGGCGCTACTCAAGAGTTAGCGTCCTGAAATATAAAATCAGTTTAAAAATAATGTTGAGTACGCTGAAAGACAATAAGCGTCCTGAGGGTTATTAAGCTGATTCTAAATATGAGAGCTCTCCTTCACAAGTAGCGTCCTGATAATTTATTCAACTTATAACTATGAGCGTCCTTGAATATAGAAATCACTTGAAAACAAAAAAAACTTTCAGTGAGCTGAAACTAAGTCAGCATCTTGACATTCTCAAAGGTTAATAAAAGAAAGGTCGCCACTTACAAGTAAGCGTCCTTATTAATCAGTAATATTTTATCAGTGTGACGACCCACACCCCAGACTGCCATCCCTCATGGATCGGCGTGCAGAAGTATCGAAGTGGGACGCTCGACATAGGCATCCACGACCACCTCAAATCATCCTATGAGATGATCGGGACCCTACAAGCCTCAACCAGACTCTCGCAAGAGTCCCCAAAAAAAAAAATTTTGAACGACATCAAACCTTATTGACTTAACAATTCTACATCATCACATACATCCACATAAATCAAATAAGAATGATCTCCAATAAACAAGACAATAATCATAAAGTCCTCAAATAAACATGAGACAACCATGATCACAGAAGTCATCAATTTAAACCCAAAATGGTCTAAGGCAACATGCCTAGACCCATCATCAAATCTAAGTCCAAAATATACAACCAAATACATCAAATCCAAGGCCACAAGGATAACATACATCAACGCAACTATAATCCCTCTCACCATCTAGGTTTAACAAATGTTATAGATTACATATGCATCAAAATAAGCAAAACAATATACATATGTAAATAAAAACATCAAACCATACGTAAGAGTCCTAGCTTGGGCGTGGCTATCCCTCAAGTGCATGTTATGCCCTTGCCCTTACCCTTATCAGTAGAACCTGAAAAGAGAGTGAGAGTGTGAGCCAACGATGCCCAGTGAATAGTGTTTAGTAGTGTCATCATTCATACATCAATAAAAGACATATATGCTCATGCATGAAATTATGATCATAAATATGTGAAACATAAAACACATATTAAAATAAGCATCAACCATTCTCATGCATTTCAAATCCATTTGTCTCAACCTCTAGAGAAGTCAGCTTGGCAACATGCACAAGCTTCTTAGAACATCTAAGAGGACTTAGCTTGGGAACATCCAAGGCTTCTAGGGTTTCAACTCCATTCATTTCCACCTCTACAGAAGCCAGTCTGGCAACATGCACAGGTTTCTTAGAACATCTAAGAGGACTTAGCCTGGGAACACCCAAGGCTTCTAGAGTTTCCAAAACCATTTAAAATCCACCTCTAGAGAAGTCGGTCCACCAACATGCACAATCTTCTTAGAACATCTAAGAGGACTTAGCTTGGGAACACCCGAGGCTTCTAGAGTATCATTGCATGTCATTTCAAATCATATTAAACACATGCATTTCCATAAAGATATTCATGACTTTCAACATATAAGTATAAATGAATATGATGCCACAAGTGATAAACAAGATGAACAACTACTCACAACCAATGCCATGCAATAAGCTATCTACACACGTGTCTACACAAGAATCCCAATGCAACACAAGAACCTGTAAATCATAGATTCATGCACATGTATCAATCATCATGACCATCCATACATAGACATACTAATCATGATTAAGTCCTAATCTAATAAGTCCATGTGCATCTAATTTCCACTATGAGTTTCCCATCTCATGATCAACCTCGACATCCGTGCCAAACCACGGATAAGGCTAATTCCCAAAAACTAAAACAATCACTTAGTCTAAGTCATTTAATCGAAACACAAGTCTAAACCATTCAAAACCATGCAAGATTGATCATAATCAAGTCAATTCCTCAATTCAAATCAAAACATGACATATGACCCAATTTGGGAAAAAATCTCTACAATAGGCATAAAGCCAAATTGCACTAAGTCATACAAAATTAGCATAGGTTCAAACATTATAAACCCATGATACCACTCAATTTAGGTCCAATTAGATAATCCCCAAGTCAATTTTATCAATTGACTTGATTTGGGTCAAAAGCCCCTATTTGGTCAAAAATCCTGAAATCAAGCCCTACGCCGATTTTACACTACATCACCATGTTCGACCATGCAAAATACTGATATTGCATCATGGGTTCGTCAACAATGGTCACTAGGTCAACATAGTTGACATGCAAGGCTTGATTCCAACTCTAGGTCAATGAATTGAGCAAGGGTCAAAATACTTAGATCTACCAATTTCTTTCTAAAAATTGGGGAAAATGGTACCATTGGGTTCCAAATCACTGAAGGAACCCAAATCAGTAGCCTACAAGTCTCCCCTATGAGTTTCACACGAAACCCTAACTTCGAGCACCATCAAAAACGGGATGGAATGCTTGAGAAATGATTTTCAAGTGTATATCTAGGTGTTAGAGAGTTGATTTCACCATAAACAAGCCGAAAGCGGTGAAAATCAATTAACCCTAGGTCTAGGGCACCACAAATTCGTGGTTCATACCCACCCATAAGTCAAAACGTAGGAAATTTACACAACCAAAATGAGATTCTAGGAGGAAAATGAGGATTTAGACTTACTTTGGGTGAGATTTGAGCAAAAAATTACCAAGAACCAAGCTTTTCTCCTCTCCACCCTTCTCCCCTTTTCTCCACGTCCAAAACATGCAAATGAGCCAAAAATCTCATGTTGGTTGCCTAAATAGAAAGAATTTTGGGTCCACAACTCAAAACTGTCAAAATTCAAATTTTCTGGGCAAAATGGCCATAGAGCGCTCGATACACATTGGATTTTCGCGTTTAGTTAGGCGTTTTCTATGTAAAGACGCATTCCAGACTCATTTCTAATATCCCCAAGCCCATTTGACACACCCAACGTAAAGTTATCATAAAATTAACACATAAATACAACATAGCAAACATCAAACAAACACCAACACATCAAGGCAAACATGTAGAGTTTGGGCAACATGCAATTGAGTTATGGGCTAGATGAAATGATTTCTAGGGAACTACAATCAGCGTCTTGACTCATCAAGTCCAGGAGGGCGCTACTTAAAACATTAGTGTTCGAAAAGACTTTATAAGAGTGGTTTTTTATTTCTCGATAAAACATAATGCAAATCGAATATGCAAACAATCGATTAAAACATGCAAGCATACATATCACTGAATCATATGACATAGAAGGTCCTACAATGTCACGACCCACTATACGTGACATCATGACTGGCACGGAACCCCCAAGTATACCCTCCATCAGTACATTCGGCGTCCCGCAGCCTAATATAACACGAATCCCAAAATAAAACACAATCCTATCAAGCATCCATCTAAATAAAATCAACAATGAAATAAACATAATACATCTCCAATTTACCAAAAATAAAATTTCTTAAGTCCCCAAGATACACAAAACCCAAAACATCCCAACACATCCCAACTATGTGTTAAATATACATATACTGGGTGTTATCATGTACATAATATCAAAATACAAAAGAAAATGTACAGCACCTACATCAACAAAACCCAAGGGATGCTCCGCAGTCAAGCCTTCCCTTTACCCTTCCTATCAGATCCTGAAAAAAAAAAAGGTAAGGTGTGAGCTACAACAAGCTCAGTGAGTGACATTTACAAGTGACAATATACGTGCATTTATAAAAACATGGTAAGATCATAGAAACATTTGAAGTATCATGGTGATGAAATAAGATTACATACATGCTAAAATAATGCATCACGTCATGAATAAGACAATGCATATCATTTGTAATAATGCACATGCAATCCTAACACCTCTTGAGCAAGGGGGTCAAAGGCTTGGTGCGCGACACACATCGCCCGATCCGACACACAATACTCGTATTCTAATAGAATTTATGGGGTCGTGCAGCACGTAGGATTAGCCTAAGCTAACCTACCTATACACAAGCCATAAAATCCTCTGGAAGGTATGCAACTTGGATCGCCGCTAGACTTACGAGAATTCCCAAAAACGGAATCCCAACTAGGAGCCTCAACCCAAGTTGCCATCCCAACTGACTATGTTCAAATATATTTCATGGAATATTAAAACATGCATAACACTTATATATATATCAATTCAAATTAGTTTAAGTAATAGAATGCCACATATATAGAAATCCAAAAATAAAGAACACTCACACTTGATTGGCTAGAACTAGCCTATCCAATTTCAATTCCAATCACCACAATTCACCCCAAGGCACCAAAGTTTCTAATTGACTATATGGGTTTCTTAAATCAATCACAAAACCCTGAAAATAACATGGTTTACACAAACTGAAAATTAGTCATAAAGTGTGCCCAAAACCCATGTTCAAACTCAAATCAAAAGTCAATTAGATTCTACAATAGTCAACCCGTGAGCCAATTTCCATATTGCTCAAATTAACTATTTAATATCAATTTAATCCAAAATTAGCCCAATTGAATGTAATAGGTTGATCCCTATGATCCAACCACTAGAATACATGACATTCAATCACAATTAGGGTCAATTAGACTATTTATCAAGTCAATTTCATTAATTGACCAAGTCTAAGTCAAAATTCTCAATTTGGGCAAAATCCCCAAATCACATGGGAACTGCCAAATTACATAGCCTAGGTCAAAATTTCTCTTAATTAGGGTTTCCACTAAACAAAATCAGTAACTTGGAGTGCCATATATCCACAATTACCCATGCATTCATCATAATTTGCATGCAATTTGAATAGTAAACCCTAGGTCTAAAATTCTAGTTTAGGTCAAATCCATGAAACCCCACCAATTTCTTATTAGAAATTGGGGGTTTTACCATTTATGGACTCCCCATACCATCTAGATTAACATATCTCAAAATCAAAGCCTAAGTCCAACATTGGTTTTCCACCACTCCCTTAAATTTCGGGATTTGTAGATGGAAAACACCCCTTAGGTGTTGATTGAGGTTAGGGAAGGTCATTAACATGAAAAACAAGCATAAAATGGTCCATACATACAAACCCTATGTCAAGGACCCTAACATTTCGGGATTCATGAAAACCCTAGGTCAAAAATCAATTTGCATGCATGAAGGCAAGTAATAGAAGGAAGAAAAATGAGAAAGAATGGGGAATAAATGATTACCTTAGGTGTTTTTGGGCAAAACTCGCCAAAAAAACTCCAACTTCACCCCTTTTTCTCCGCTCTCCTTCTTTATCTCCTTCCCAAGCTCTCTAGCCCTCTTCAAAGTGAAAAAATGAAGAAATCATATGGCTTATATAGAAGTTTCTTGCATTTTTGGGCCCACACATGAAAGTTAGAAAAATCTGCCAAAAAAGATTTTTATGAGTCCGTTACCAACCTTCTGGTAAAATTTCAGCTCAATCTAACGGTGGGATTGCGAGATCCAACCATTTGATCCAAACTGCGCAAGAAAATCTACAAATCTGTGAAACAGTGTTTGGAGTCTTATAACTCATAGTGGATAACTCCAATCAAGATCTTCACCATCTATAATGAAAATCTATCAGAGAAGAATAAAAAGACAAAATTTCAGCTCAATCAGACAACAGATCTAGGAGATCAAGCCATTGATGTAATGGGTGACAAAAACTTCTTCCTTCATGGAGCGAGCTCCACTGGATCCAAAAAACCGTTTTTGACATATTTCGACGACGAACGGGTCTCCGATGGTTTCGAGAATTCATGAGCACTCTCTATGACCTAAAATCATACAAAGACACTATACGAGGACTTTACGGGTAAACTATGGGTCAAAATGACGTCATCTAAAGGTACGGGTTCTACATACAACCTATTAAAATCTAATCATACAATCGAACATCATGGTCTTCAAGAAGATCTTTAATGCGTCCGTCATGCATCATTGATTCTTTAAAACCTTCAAGTAAGATTAGATATGCCATATGTGCATTAATATCATAGACAGAATGTGGTTTGTAATCATCAAATTATCTTTCATATTGGGGACATATTTTTCGTAAGGGATGTGAGGATTATTGGTTCAACAATGGTCCCCCCTTATTGGTGTACAGTCATCTCATCCCGATCATTCACTTTCAGCCTAAGTGGGATGATCCTACCTGGCGGGGCATTATATATCCTACCGCCATTGGGGTATGTCAGCCTCATACCCGTAACCTTCATTTATAGAAGATTCTACCTCTACCCCTAGAGAATTTAGCTTGGCAATATCTCAAGCCTTCTAGGTATTCAATGTATGTCATTTCATAATACATTTAAACACATGCATTTTCATAATGATATTTCATAAATTTCAACATACAAGAATAAGTAAATATGATGACACAAGTGATAATCATAAGGAACAACTACGCACAACCAATCCACGCAAGCTACTACTATCCACACACTGACCAACACCGATTCCAATGCAAATCAAGATCATCTAAATCATATTTACATGCACATCAATTACCATGATCATTCTCATACATAAACACTAATCATGATTAATTTCCAACTCAACAAGTCCATGTGCATCTAAGTCAAATCATGAGTTCCATTTCTCATGATCAGCCTCAACATCCATACTTAAGACTTACATTCAAATCCAATATAAGCCTTAGGCTAAGACAACAACACCAACACCTACAATCGCATATAAACCCAACAAAAATACTTAGTCTAGGTCTATTCATAGTTATCCAAGTCAATGCACCATTCAACATTCAAACCATGAAAAATTTATCATAATCAACACAAATCCTCAATTTAAGCCAATACATAGCGTATGCCCCAATTTGGAGAAAATCTCTACAATAGGGCATAGAGCCAATTTGAACTAACTCATTCAATTCCAACACAAGTCTAACCATTATAAAACCACAATTCCATTCAATTTGGGTTCAATTAGACAAGTCTCTAGTCAATTTAATCAATTGACTTTATTTAGGTCAAAAGCCTCAATTTTGGGCAAAGTCCCAAAATCAAGCCCTAGGCCAATTTTACACTACACCTAGGTTTTCTACCATTCAAAATCAGTAAATTGGATTATCAATCATCCACATTTACCCATTTAATCTACATAGATTGCATGCAACTTGGATGGAAAACCCTAAGTTCATTTTCTAGGTTTAGGGCCATTACACTTAGCTCCACCAAATCGAAGCTAGAAAGTGGGGAAGATGTTACCATTGGGTTCCAAATCACCATAGGAACTCATATCCGTGACATGCACCTCAGTTCTTAGGGTTTCTATGGAAACCATAATCCCATATAACATCAAAATCGAGTCCAAGAGTGTGAAAATCACTCATTGGGCATGGGTTTAGATCTAGGATGCTTTAATCCATCATTAACAAGTTCATACAAGCACATGCAAGCCAATCCTAGATTAGGTCTCTCCCAAATTCGAAAACCCATGGTGAGATTTACACCATTAGAAAGCTTGAACCCAACATACAAGGCATTTTCATAGAAGAAATTTGGAAGAAATCTCAACTTAGATAAAGATTTGAAGCAACAAAATCACCCAAAACCCCAACTTCTTCTTTTCTTCCTTCCTCTTTTTCTTTCTTCTCTCTTTTCTTTCTTCTCTTTTTCTTTCTGTCCTCCAAAACGTGCTAGAGAAGTGAGAATCAAGTGAGAGGAATATTTTAAGTCCTCATGATCCCATGCTCCCATGTGTTGCTTTACTAAGCAAACACCCTCGTCCCATTTCAACCACATAATCAAATATTATGTTTTTATCTAACGGTTGCTCACAACTTCTCATATATCATATGGGTGCATTATTGAGAGCATTTAATATGGTCCTTCAACAAGCTACAAGTCAAGTCAAAACAATGACTTGCTCAACAAGTTATTACATGTAGCTTCTTCAACAAGCCACCCATAAAATATTAATATGATATTATTAACAATAACAATAATGCTAATAATAATTCTCTACAATTAACCACCACTTTCTTTCTTTTTTTTCTTTTTTTTTAAAGGTATTTTCGGAATTCCAAAATTTGCTTATTCTCATGCGTGACATTAGGCCAATTCCCCATCATCCAACAATTTGAACTATTTTCACACAAATGATAAAATGTCAATTTTTAGGTTCATCCTAAATGAACTATTCTCACGTACGTGACATTAAGGTATTTCGCTGGTTCATTTAGAATTTAATAAAACTTCATAATAATTACATGTACACATATAATATACATTATCAAGCATTAAATACACAAACATATACATAAAGCAAACACACAGAGTTCGGGCAAAACACAAATGGTTTATGGGCTAGATGAAAAGACTTTTGGGGGGGGGGGGGTTACAACTCTCTTTTTTTTATTCTAATAGTACTTTCGGAATTCCAAATCTGTTTATTTTCACACATATGGCATTAGGCCAATTCTGCATCATCCGACAAATTGAACTAATTTCACATAGATGATATAAGGTCAATTTCTAGGTTCATCCAAAATAAACTATTTTTACGTGTGTGACATAAAGGTATTTCGCCGATTCATTCAAAAATTAATAAAAGTTGATAAGAAACACGTATAACATACGTGTTTATTTGGCACTAAGAGTTGGGCACACAGGGGTTAAGATATTGGGATAGGCGGAAGAAATTTTGGGCCGTTACAAGCTTCCGCTAAGCAAAAATATCTAGTAACAATAATTAAAGCCAAAATATAGTTATAAATACATGAAATTGTAAATAGTGTTTATATATAGTACCAATGACTCCTTAACGGCTTCATTACTGGGTTTTTCCATCTTTCTTCACGTGTCCTTTAATCCATACTTCATTAACTCTAGTGATTGATGGATCATCTTTTTTTCTAAAATATATTTAAGTACCAAAAAATAAAGAGAAAATGAGTCTCAACAAAAACATATTGCAAATACAATTAAATAGATCTTATCATTTCATCATCCATTCCTACATAACCCTTATGACTCATTATGTGTGAAATTTTTTGTTTTGCTCTCATTTTTTGAAACCTTTCACTCTTGGCCTATTTATATGTAAATATAAGAATATTGTTCAATGATATTAAAATAATAAAAAGTAAAGCTTCACTCAATGCGAGAATACTTACTTCAAATTCAAGAGTCGATCGAGCATTAACAAACTCTTGCCATATTTTGGATTTGGCGGGAATCAAATTGAACAACATCGAGATATCGAAGATTCCAACCATGCCTGTTGAGAGAGGAGGAAGAAAACAAAAAAAATTATCAAAACAATCGGACTTTTCACTTGGGATTTGATCCAAGCCCAAATTTGAACAATCGTACTCTTCACTAGAGTTCTTTCAAAATCGTACTCTTTGTCTTTTAAAACTGGACAAAATTAACTATCTTGATGCAACACAAACCCTAACACCACTAATAACAAGAGAAATTATAATGAATCTGATAGGTGTCAAAGATGTGATGTGTTTGATAGAGTTTGGAACCTCTCTTCCTTTGATCAAGAAATTTTCAGATTTCTTGAATAGATTGAGAGTTGTTCCATCGAGCCATTTTGGATTTTCTGAGCTTTTAAATAGAGAGATTTAGATTTCTTAAATCATCAAGAAATTTTAGAACAACGGAAACCTTCTCGTCTCCATTTTGAAGAATAGGAACAAGATTTTTTTCTAGTTCATGCAAGTGTATTTGTATGCCCGTAAGCCATTTCATATAAACCTAAATAACGACTTGTTAAACAAGCCACAATATTTTATACAATTCACGACATACAAAACATGCTATACTAAGTTATTTTTAACAATATGTTCAAAATATAAGCCATAAAACCAATATGTTTTTAGGAATGGGATAATTACATGTGTTAAAACTCAGTTGTCTTAAGTGATTTTTCTTGTAGTGATATAAATGCACATTATTCTTTGTAAAAGTTTAATTATGGGCGACTAATTAATGTATGCACAAAATTTATATATGTAGGTTGAGAACAAAGTGTACTGAGGATTTCAAGTAACTAAGGAATTGTTGCAATTAAGTAATCTCATATTACTTATTTTGTAATAAAATCTATGTTTTAGTGAGATGGCTTATGTTTATAATTTTATGTTGATATTGATCGATATTTGCTAAATTTCAGGTATTTTTATTTTAAAAAAAAAAATATATATATACTATTCACTTCTTGATTCATGGTTGTCTAGAATGATCGTTTGATACATAGCATGACTATCCCCCTATTTGTGATATAATATATATTTTGTTTTAAATAAAGATTATGACGATGGATACCATGCTTAGTTGAGTACTTGGAATATATATGTATTTTTGAATTAAGAAATACTGCATCAAGAAATTAAAAAAGGTCAAGTAAATAGAAAAACACTTGCAGGTGTTCTGCCTTGGGTGGATCCCAAAGATGGAAAAAACTTAGTTGGGTGGATCTCAGCCGTTGAAGTCTGTAATACTCTAAAATTTTGAGGACAAACTTTTTTTTTAAGAGGGTTAGGTTATAATACCCCAAAATTTAAAGAGCATTTTTGCAATTTCTGTTCAAGCATTTTTTTTTTTTTTAATTTACGCACTATATTGAAAATGTACTCGCGAAGATTTCATACGCGACATGCGTTTCGTTAGAATATTAATAAAATCTATATTTATATGGGTTGTAACGAGAACGATGAAAAATGGGCGGCGATGCGATTAAACACGTATTCAGTTTAAAACGTCGAAAAACCTTTAGGTATCCAGTTTGATGACTTCGGGTTGTCGGACAAGAATTTCGATTCAACTATAACACTATACTAATTAAATCGAGAAAAACAACTGCGCAGTCACCACACGACTTGACGTGAGCCGATTCGGTCGAACTCAATTAAGAGAGACTTTCTTCTCTCCATCTCTCTGTGTATTTCTCTCTTTAATGACACATTCATGCACATATGAGACATGCAAAAACATCCACGTGGGTACGTCCAATGTTAACATGCCTTTGCATATGGTAATCTCAATTTCCATTTTCATCAGAAAACTCCTAGTTTTTCTCTATAAAACCCTTGTTATAATAGGTGCCAGCACATGCAAAATGGCGTTAAAAGTTATAACCAATATCTCTCATCTTGATTATCCAGGTCAAGGACTTGGAGATTCCATTAATTTTAATAATAATTGTACTCAAAACTCCAAATTACAAATTATATCTAAAAGAGTCCTATCTTGTTTGCTGTCATTTATTGTTGCCAACTATTGCACATGTTGCATGTAAATTCCGTTGCCTCATAAAATTAGAATACAAAAAGCAATGGGATGCTCCCTCCCATAAAATCATCCATAATCCCCGCAAAATCAGCATCTCTCCATATATCAATTATTTTCTTGCGTTTTAAAACCCAAACATAGCCCTCAACGGAGAAAGAAAACATAGATTTTCTTTGGATTCCTAAACACGTCCATGATTTAAGCCACGTTGCCAGAATGTGAATACCCATGATATGCCGTCATATCTCCTTCTTCTACAAAGAATCAAGAATACAACCTTTCTTAGCACACGACTCTCATTTCGGCGCACATAAAAGGTTGAGATCTCTTTCCCTTCTCTTTGTTCTAGCTTATGGAAACGCACAAGAATGGCAATAAATCCCATCCATGACTCGCTCATCCTAACTTTTCTCTCTTTATATTTAATTCCCTATTTCAGGAAGCTAGGGCAAGCATGTGAGCAATTTCAATTATTGTTTATGATTGTTTATTGAATGATGAAGGATTAAGTCCTATGTGAATGGGCAAGGCATATGACCCTTATCAATGTGAATGCATGAAATTTTTTGTTAACCGAAATCAAGTGATATTTTTATGGGGCGTTGGCATATATATATATGTGTGTGTGAGACTGGTATTTATAACCTTTGCGTGTTGAAAAAAAAATGTATGTATTTTTTTAAGATAGTGGGGGCTGCATGAGAATAAAACAAGGATTAAGATAACTAAATACGTAGTCTCACGCCTTGGTTTCAGTAGGTCTATTTGGTACCAACATTATCAGGACCCTGTTCACAAACACCGGGCTTCTCGAGTGGCCTAGATTTCTAACCATCCTGTTCTTCATAGGATAATTAAAATTCTATTAAGCCTCAACTAAACTCAACATGAGTCCCCAATCTTCCACCTGATTTTATACCTGTTTAACAATTCAATCTATTATCCATAACTACTTTCGTTTCTAATTATTGGAACCTGCCATTATCTTATAAAGTGTGGGGTGATATATATTTAGATAACGAAATTAACAAATATATATATACATGTAAACAATCAGTTTCTCAAACCTACAGTAAACTATTCTGGTAAGGACTTCTATTCTCTCATTGGTATGTTATTATCTTGCCCTTGTCAATTACGGAAGAACCTGAAAAGATATAGAATAAAGTGACCCAACGATGGCTAGTGAATAAAAATCAAAACTAATATCACCTATGCAAGAATACATTCCATGTATGCATGTTCAATGTCATATGAAAATAAATGCATTTACATGTAATATTCGAGCATCACAATATAAATGCAAATTCAAATCCCATGCTGATCATCAAATTTTATTTATGTGACAACTGTTTCACTACTTATATGTAAGCCAAGAAAACCCATTAAGCTTCAGCCTCAACCTTAATTCACATTAAAATTAATTAAACTTGTGTAACTGCCACAGTGACTATGAATAATGGAATTCATTTTATTGCCCAACACTAGCACTCCATGACGTTGTTAAAAGTCTATCAATACTCTCTTGAAAATAGACTCAATACTAATCATAGAAAACCTTATTCGAAAATAGTAAATGATATACCCCATATTCCACCAACTTACTATAAAAGCTCCTTCAAATTCAAGCTCAGTAAGTTTACGAGAACAAAAGATCTAATTATCCTTGTAGGGGATATTCTCACCTACTCGGTTATATCCAAAGATCTAATATCTCCAAGTAAACAAATTGACCAAGAATCTAAAGGGTTTTTCCATCATCACACACCATGCAATCATTCAAATAAAACATACATGAAGCATTCATTCAATATAAAATAGGATGACATAAATGAATAACACAGTTGAATTTCTACTCACAATGATGCCAGAATAATTCCTCCCCCTTATATAATTGGTTCAAATTTTCTTACTAGAACCTGCACCCACACACATATATTCGTATATATAAATTACTTATGCTTAGCAGCATCACATTACATTCGTATATTTAATTCCCAAGCTAAATTCCTATCATTCCCACTATTCCCACGAGTGGGAATGTACAATTTTCATTCCTAACATCATCAGTTCCATCATATCCATTATCAAGAACAACGAGAATTGGCTCATCCACCCAATTCCCTCAAGTTCCGGTTTCCATTTCTTTATGTTCCAAATGATTATACAATCTTAACTACTTCCTCAAGCTCTATTTCAACCAATTTGCAATATAAACACTAAGTAATATCTTAGTATTACTTTGACAACAAGAATCGTCTTTATCATTCCCAACTAATTCCCAGTTAAAAAGGGTCAAAATTCCAATTTTGGAAATACCCAAACAATAACCTATAACAAAAATTACTTTGTAGAAATCGTTTATCTCTATACCAATAACAATTTTACAACAAAATACATTAAAAACCACTTACATAGGGCTCGATTTTGGTGAAAATTGGTAAAAAATTCTTTCCTATTCTTTCCTCGACGTTCTCTGGTGAAAAACCAACTGAAATGAGGAAAAAAAAATTGAAAATTACGTTTTCAAATCGCGCACCACCTCACCACCAACCAAATCATTAAAAAAAAATAATTTTTGGGCACATTCAGTCGACTAGATTGATTGCCCTTGCTTCAAAATTTTTTGGTTTTTTCTTCTCGTTTGATTACCCGACCTATCATATACTTAATATAGACATATAATACCTTAAAATTCATGGGAAGCTCACTCTGCATTCATTGATAATATTTACAAACCCATTAGAGAAAGATATTAAACAATTGGGTTGGAAAACACCCATTCGGGGTCCAAAAACTTCTTGAAAAATTTGGGATTGAAATATGGGGTGTGACAATCAATGAAATAAGATAACCATAACTCCGTAAATTACGAAACTTTATTAATTTGAAAACCTATTCCTTATTTTGTTTGGAAAGTTCTCTTATACCATATGAGATAATTTTATGAGCCATACATAGTCAATTACTAACAATATGTGTGCCAGATTATATGGTATATGACTAATAATTGAAAGTTGGAGACCCTTTTTCTATCCTTTAAAAGTTTTGAAGAAAAATTTAAAGAAGAGCATAAATGATGTATAGCATTAATTATACTTATATTATTATATTAGATTTGACGGAAGACAAATGTTTTGGTATTCTTAACAAGTAAATTTTTTTACGGTATTTTGAACAACAATGGAGAAAATGCTTTAGTGAAATCTTTAAGCACTCTCTTTATTTTAGTTTAAATTTAATAAAGAATCAACTAAAATGTGACGCCCAGAAATTTTCCTCACTTGGCCCATGTTCCGTTTATATTGATGCCCTATTTTAGAGAATTATCATTATTAATATTGTCATTTTGATATTAATGGAACTAATTGTGATATATTAACATATTAATATAAATGTGTGTATTATAAATTGTATATGGGCTATGTTAAATAAAAGTATAATGCATGTGTTATTATTTATGCATGGGCCCATTGGACCCTGAATTGATATGGGCTAATAAAAGAAGAAAAAAAAATAATGAAAATAAAAATTTGGTGTATTAGAATGATTGGACATTAAAATACATGGAAACATGAGATTGGTAAAAGTACATGTGGTCGGTATGAGAAAAATGAGACCAACACATGTCAAGTTGGTGCATGAGTGTGAACAAGTGTCCCATATGGAGCATGCATGCCCCATTTCTCTTCTCCAAGGACGTCTTGGAGAGTGAGATGTGTTGAGAGAAAAAAAAAAAAGAGAAAGGAGAAGAGAAGAAATTGGGGAGTTTTGATGCCCTACGGAATTCCATGCCAAATCTTCAAGATAAGGTATGGTTTTTTAGCATTTTTCTTCCCAAAATCAATCTCTAATGTGGTTATGTGCTCTAGAATGGTATAAATTTCATGTTGTGGCTGTTGTATGTGTTGACCTAGACTTGAATGAGTTAATATGTTGTATTTTATGAATCCTAGAGCTTAATGGAAGCCATTAATGGTGTTTACAACAATTTTTAGTTTGAAATTGGGGGGTTTCTCTTGTAGAGAACCATGGCTAAGAACTTAGACCTAGAATTGATGGTTGCATGTGCATGTCAAATATGTTTTGCTTGAATGCGGTAAGTGCTTATATGTGGGTTTTAATTGAGATTTCCATGGTGAAATCTTAAGGCTTAGTACAAATGGCCCTAACCTAGCTAGAATATGAACTTAGGGCTATGTATAGGGCTTGCATGTCAACTATGTTCACTAAATGGACATATTTAATGGATTCTTGGTGCTAACTTTGGACTAGAGATGGTAGTACATGATGACCTAGTTCAAATTGGCAATATGGCCTAACCTTGGAAGTTCCCAAATTTTGGGGCTTTTAGAATACATGACTCTTAAAAGTGAAATTGAGTTGGTTTATATCTAACTAGATATGAATTATGATGATCCTTATTACTATATGCCCAATGCTGGCATTCATGGCGTCTATAATTAAGAATGTGTACTGCACAAACTTCAATGACATGAAAAAACAAAATGTAACATGTTTAAGTGCTATCTCTGGTAATGATGCATGGGTATGGCATAGGAGATTAGCTCATATTAATATGGACAACATGTCTAGGATTGTTAAACATGATCTGGCCAATGGAATTCTGAAAGGAACTTACTGAATTGACAAGGTTTGTGAACCATGTCAACTTGACAAGCACACCAGATCATCATTTAAGAACAAGAGGTATTTAAGGCATAATTAATGTTTTGGCTTAAATGTCGGTAATTGTAGTAAATTAGATGGGTTATGATCAATTTGATCATGAATTGAGCATGATGTATATGGTTTAATTGAATTACAATGGCCTAGGCCTAGATATGACAAAAGCATGCAATTTGGCATGATTAGAGTTGGATTAATAGGTGTGCATGTGAATTGGCCTATATATTGTGTGCTTATGGATTGGGATGACCTAGACATGATGTGAACATGAAATTGGGCTAGGCGGATGACTATGGTGTAAATTTCTTCATGTAGGTTGAATCATGGTTTATGAATATGAATTGAAATTGTGTAGTATGACATGTGATATTGAGACACTTGATTATGTGGGTTGTGTTGACTATGATGAGAGTTGGTTATAATGTATACATTCTAATGTGGATTTGGGAATTGTAAGGGCTGTGTAGCGTTTCTACATAGTTCATATCATTGATTGATGTAATATCCTAAGATGGATGTGTAGGACTTAGGCTAAGTCTTTGTATTGAGAATTGGACGATGGATGTTGGGGTTGATCATGAGAAATGAAACTCATGATGAGGTTTAGGTGCACATGGACTTATGGTTGTGGAATTAATCATGATTAGTGTTTCTGTATGGAAATGATCATGATATTGATGTATGTGCATGTGGCATGGTTTACAGGATCTTGATTTGCATTAGAATTAGTGTTGATCCGTGTGTGAATAACATAGCTTGCACGGCTTGGTTGTGAGTAGTTGTTCCTTATGTTTATCACTTGTGTCATCATATTAACTTATACTTGTATGTTGAAAGTCATGAAATATTATTATGAAAATGCTTGTGTTTAATGTATTATGAAATGACATGCATTGAATATCTAGAAGGCTTGAGATATTGCCAAACTAAATTCTCTAGAGGTGGAGTTGAATATTGAATATCTAGAAGGCTTGAGATATTGCTAAGCTAATTTCTCTAGAGGTGGATATAGAATCTTCTATGAATGAAGGTTTAACCGTATGAGATTGACATACTCCAAAGGGTGTAAGGTATTTATTGTTGGTCCACCCAAGAGGGGGGTGAATTAGGTGTGATGGTCAATTTTAAACTTTTCCAATGACTTAGTGATATAGATTGATACATTGGAATTAAATGTACATACTAATCGTAAAGTAAAATGCATAACAGAAAAACACACTAAGATTTTCTCAATCCACTAACTGATTCTTTTACGAGTAAGAACCAAACCGTTACAACTACCCTTTTACAGGTTAAAGGCAAACCTATCCTTTTACAGGCTAAGGATGAATCGTATTTCCTTTTTTCGGGATGAGAAAAAATTCATGTTCCTTTTACGGGATAAGGAA
Source organism: Paratinospora sagittata (assembly GCA_035771175.1). Classification (NCBI taxonomy): domain Eukaryota; kingdom Viridiplantae; phylum Streptophyta; class Magnoliopsida; order Ranunculales; family Menispermaceae; genus Paratinospora; species Paratinospora sagittata. The sequence goes on along the minus strand of CM069604.1, from coordinate 28,583,304 downwards.
GAATCGTTTTCCTTTTACGGGATAAGGAAGAACCATTTTCCTACTTGCAGATGAGGATGAACCTTAACATGATTTCAGCCCTGAAATCATTAAATGAATTACATTCACTTGTCCTGGTTGTTTTAATCCAGAAACACATCAGCATTACAACACAAACTAATAATGTTGGTTCTAACTGAGTAGAACACTTTACAATTAAGCTAATGTGCATAGCATTACAAAGATGTATAAATTAAAATACGTAATGCTAAGAGGAAATACACTTACAGTCATTTACCTTTCAATGTTCGATATTGCTCAAGTGCAGTTTTGAAAAGCGTGTATGATATGCAAATCAATTTACGTAGAAAATGAAGGACCACTGTAAAACATGGACACAAGGTTTTCAAAATAGATATAGAATATAAGTATGAAAACTTTTGGTTCAGTATTCAGTAGTTGACATAACTACTATTGTAGGTCAATACAGTACTTAAGATATGTAATTTAGTACAACTGTATCCCTCATGAACTACTTCTCAAATTCTTTCTTCAGCAAGATTGATATCAAGTATAGATCAGTGCTGAGAATTTGAGTAGATACCAGATCAAATAGATTTTCACAGATAAAGTATGATTGAAGCACAATATGAAAATCTTTTGAATACTTAAACTTAGAATGTTTGAAAACTTTTGAAAGCTTGAAAAACGACCAACATTCAAAATGTTTTTAGCACAATAAAAATTTATTGACAAATTGTTTGATTCAAAGTATTGGTATTTATCGACTTGGTAGACAATAGTTGTTAGACATTTGAGATTCAAATACAATGTGAATGTTTACACACAACGACTATAATGTTATATGAAAATGACAACTATAATTTTCACTAACATTCGGGTTCTTTTCAGATTACATGAAAAAAGAAAGTTTTAGAAAAACTTAATTCATGTATCAGAGAAAATCTCTGATAAATCTGAAAAGGACTCTGTGCAAAGATCCGTTCTGAAACAGTAGACCGATATAGTGTACTTGTTAGAACAGTGGCGATTGTTGAATTAGCGTCCTGATTCCGTAATTAGCGTCCTGACGTTGTGGCAACCGCGCTCCCCGGACCACCAACCCCGCAAGGAATGGGGTGAGAAATGTCGGGGCGGGACGCCCGGCTTAGGCATCTTCAACCACTTCTCAACCCCCGTGAGGTGGTTGAGACCCTACGAGCCTTATACCAAACAACGACATAATATAAAAAGGGACTAAACAAAAATACCAACCGTATTAATCATCCAAGACAAGAGATAATCCATAAAAATGAACCATAAATAAAACCATAATCCCTACAGTCCATCAAGATGGACATACACCTAAAGTCCAAAACAAGGGGTACAAAAAAACTGTCATATGCCCACATGGTCTATCTAACAAGTCCCAACTCACCCATACTACAATGTGGTAAGTGTTATAATTACATAGTCCAAAATATAATACATCATAATTTAAAACACAGTTTAATCAAAATGCCTCTCAACTCACATCGAGGCCTTGGATTCTCTCGCAGGCAAGGCCCTCAAGATATGAGAACTCCTTTGCCCTTATTCGGGACATAAGGACCTGAAAGAGGAAAATGAGTGTGAGCCAACGGTGTTGGAGAGGAGAAATGGGGCATGAGACACTTGTCCATTTTCATACACCAACTTGACATGTGTTAAAGAAGAGAAATGGAGCATGGGAAAATTGTCCATTCTCATGCACCAACTTGACATGTGTTGGTCTCATACTACCCATACCAACCATATGTATTTTAACCAATCTCATGCTCCCATGTATTTTAGATGTCCAATCAATCTAATGCACCAAATTTTCATTCTGATTTATTCTTTTATTCAAGCAATCCTAACCCATATCAATTCATGGGTTAATGGGCCCATGCATAAATAATAACACATGCATTATGTACACTTTAATTTAACATGACCCATATACAATTTATAATGCACATATTTATATACATTATCAAGCATCAAATATACAAACATTAAACAAACATTAAACAACCATCAAACAAACACTAAACATATCAAGGCAAACACATAGAGTTTGGGCAAAATATAATTGGGTAATGGGCTAGATGAAATAATTTTTGGGGCGTCACAGTCGTTTTGTTCCTTGAGGGTGCTCATTATGTATAAGCGTCCTGCTGAACCATGAAGTGAGGGCACTACTGATTCGTAAGTGTCCTGACTTTCTTTGCGACATAAGTGACAAAACCTTGAGGGCTCTAATGCATAGTTAGCATCCTGACTTTGTTTTAAAACAATTAAATGCATGAGGGCGCTACTTTTCGAGTAAGCGTCCTACTAGTTAAAACATAAAACACAACACGAGGGTGCTACAACTATGTAAGCATCCTACCACATTTAAAATGTTGAAAAATAATACAAAATGCGCTGAAGGACAATCACCGTCCTAAAAGTTATTAAGTTGATTCCCAGAGGTGAGGGCGCTCCTATCTAGGTAGCGTCCTGAAAGACTATTCAACTTATAACTATCAGCGTCCTCAAAGAAACATTCTTTAACAAACTTTAGGAATCTTTCAGTAAGCTGAAGCTGAGTCAGCGTCCTGAAAACTTCAGAGGTTGACTAAAGGGAGGCCGCTACTTACAAGTAAGCGTCCTCATGAATTAGTTAAATTCAACCTTATGTTGTCAGCGTCCTAATGAACTATCAACGTCCTGACTTATCAAGTTCAAGAGAGCGCTGCTAACTCATTAGCATCCTAAAAGACTCTTGAAAAATAGTTTTGACTAGTAATTAAAAATACGATAAATGCGAATAAAAACACGGTAAATTTCAAGATAGACAAAGAAAATTAAATCATTTGAAATACCGTAAATCGTAAGATTAAAACATGCAGATATGCAAGTGATTTGTGCATGGTTTTGGAAAACGTTTGAGCAATATCGATTAGAGAAAGATATACCTTAAATACAGTGTATTCCACATATTTTTCATAATCGTTAAATCCAACTCTTTATTATGAGATCTTCAATAAGAACTTCGCGCTGGAGTTGAATGACTTGAACGTCGATCGAAAGATGAAGACTTGAAGGTTGATCGAATCGTTCATGTGGAGTGATCTTGAAATCATGATATGATTATTGAAGTCCTTCTAATTGAAACAATCTTGAACATCTGATATGACTTTGAGTTCCTTGATCGAATCGTTCTTTGGCCTTTTGCTTTCCTGAGGTGCTGAGATAGGTTGTAGATAAAAGCTCGTTAGCACCGAAAGTGATTTTGTTTGTGATCATCAAAATATACTTCATCAAGTATACTTAGGGATGTGCTAAGTGATGAACCTCTTAGGTTAACATTTATTACCCCGCCGGGAAGGATCATGTCACTTATGGGTTGAAAGTGAACGGTATTGATTAAATGATTGTACCCTCATAAGGAATGACCATTAGTTGGGTCAATTACAGTAGGAAAATGATGTAGTAAAGTGGATGAATGACCCAAAGATGATAAGCTATACCCCAACATGGGAGGACTGACTCTTAGGTCTTTACATGTAGCTAAGGGCTAGTGATGGTTTTATATACATGATAATAGTTGAATACTTATTATATTATGTGTTTTATGTTTCACATATTCATGAGCATTATTTCATGTCCATATATATATGACTTTTATAAATGTATAATTGATGGCATAATTGAACACTATTCACTGGCCATAATTGGCTCACTCTCTCACTCTCATTTCAGGTCTTATAGATAAGAGCAAAGGCGTTGCATTTGCTTGAGGGCCTAGCCACTGCAGAGCTAGGACATCTTTGATGTGAGCCTAGAGATTTTTGTATGGGAATCGGTGTTTGTATTACATGTGTATATCTTTTTGTTATTTTTGGTACATATGTAATTTATAACACATGCTAAACTTAGATGGTGAGAATTTGTATAACTGTTATGATTATGGCCATGGGCCTTGGACTTTTGATGATAAGTCTGGGTTTGTTGACCCTAGACAGTCTTGGTCTATTTTGGGGATTATGATGATCATTATCAAGTTTTCATTTTGGAGATCATTATCATCTTGACTTATATGAAAGTGTATGACTAATTATAGAAATGTTAAGTTTATCAGGTTGTTGTCTGGAAATAAAAAAAAAAGACTCTATGGAAAGTCTGGTTGAGGCTTGTAGGGTCTCAAACCATCCCAATGGATGATGTGGGATGATTGTTGATGCCTACGCTGGGCGTCCCGTCCGGCATTCCGCACGCCGCCCCGCGGGGGATGGTCGTATGGGGTGTGGAGTCGCCAAAGTTGGTATCAAAGCCTACGTTTGTCTTAGTTGTTGACTTAGATGACTTGACCTAGGATGATTGAGTGGAGAGTTCGGTGACTTAAAAACATATAAGGTAAGTTAAAAAGCCTTACTATCCTATTTTTTGTGTGTATTATATGATATGGGTAGTTATGAGGCTTTGAGGATGTTTTGGATGCTCTTCTGTATGATGATTGTTCATGTTTTTGCTTCTCAGTGGCATGAGGGGAAGCGAAAGAGTTCGACAACCACACATGGAATCATCCGAAGTAGATTGAATCAAGATGTTGGAGGAATTGGTTGTTGTTCAGGGTCGCATGATGGCATCCCAAGCGACACAGATGGAAGCTCAGGCGGCTCAGATTCAGGAGCTGGTGAGGAGAGCAAAGGCTACTACACTGCAACAACCTCTAGTTGAACCTCAGGAGGCAGGTGCCGGTAAGGTTGAGGTTGATCCTACGGGAGCTGATGTTGCAGCTAAGCCTCCTATGGCTGCACCACAGTCTGAGATTGCACCCGCACCTATTCCTACTCCAACTAGAGGCCCCTCAGACCATCAGATTAAGATGGTAAAGAGATTCATGAAAATGAAGCCAGCAAATTTTTATGGGGGAGCAAAGCTAAAGAAGGTTGAGGACTGGATGAAAAATGTTGAGAAGATCGCACGGACTCTTAGCCTTGATGAGGAGGCCCAGGTACTTTGTTCTACCCACATGTTGGAGGGTGATGTAGATGACTGGTGGACATCTGTGTTGGAGAACCAAGGCACAGTTCAGAGTTGGCAGTTGTTCAGACAACTCTTCCTTGAGGCTTATGTCCCTGCGATAGAGAGGTAGAAGAAGAGGCATGAGTTTATGAATCTCAAGCAAGGCACCATGACTGTTCCCCAGTATGAGTTTAAGTTCATGTAGTTGTCTTCTTATGCTCCCGATTTAGTACAGTCTACTGAGGACCGGATCACACAGTTTATGATGGGGTTGTGGCCAACGATCAGGCGTGCCTTGTCAGTGACTGAGATGGATGAGTTCAAGACCGTGGCAACGATGGCCGCACAGTTTGAGCTCCATGAGCATGTTGAGGGTGGGGATGGACTTGCAACTCTGGCACCACATCAGATATAGGCTGAGACAGGTGGGAAGAACTCTTTGAGGGAGATGAGATGGGGAAAGAAGAAGAAATTTCATAAAGGAGCACAGTTTGAGGGTGCTCAGAGCGAGTCATCTCACATCCAAACTGATGTTAGGCCTTCACCATTCATTGTTCCTTCTATCCCAGTGGCCAGTCAGGCACAGAGGCCACCACTCCCATAGTCGGGCCGAGGTAAAGACAGAGGTGGAGGCAGAGGTGGAGGTGGTAATGGGGTTATATCACAGTTAGGATCTACTGCTCCTAGATATCCATTCATCTGTTATCAGTGTGGTCAGCCAGGTCATAAGAAGTTTGAGTGTACGAACCCTCCGATGGCATCTCAGGGGACAGTGCAACAGTCAAGTGGTAGAGAAATTGCCAAGGTAGCCACAGAGCCAGATCCAACTGCATCGAGGACCTTAGTGGAAGGTGCTCTTCACATTTGTGAGATTTCGATGCATGTTTTATTTGATGTTGGATCTCCACTGTCATTCATTTCTAGCCGCACGGTAGATAGATTGCATTTGACCCCATTAGAGCTAGTACATGGTTAGTTGTGAGTACCGTAGCTCGGGAGAGGATTTACCCGAACTTGATATGTAATCACTTTGTAGTGAAAGTAGGGGATTTTGAGATGCCTGCGGTCCTTAGAGTCCTAGAATTCCTTGAGTTTGATGCAATCCTTGGGATGGATTGGCTCACCGCATACCATGCAGTGATAGATTGCTTTGCAAAGAGAATCATTTTCCAAATCCCTGAGCATTCTGTGTTTGCATTGCAAGGGAGAGCATCGAACCAACCGATCACTAGAGGTAGATTGGTAACTGATGGAGATAGAGAAATCTTGGCCGGGATAGTGCCAGAAGAGGATGAGACCAGTGGAATGAGACTTGAGGACATCCTTATAGTGACAGATTTTCCTGATGTATTTTCTTCGAACCTTCTTGGATTGCCTCTGAAGAGAGAAATTGACTTTATCATAGAACTGGTCCGTGGTACGAGCCTGTCTCCATGGCACTGTATAAAATGGCACCGATTGAGTTGATTGAGTTGCAGAAATAGGTTGAGGAGTTGTTGGCTAAGGGCTTTATTAGCCCAAGTGTGTCACCTTGAGGAGCACCAACTCTTTTCATCAAAAAGAAGGATGGAAGCTTGCGATTATGTATTGACTATCGCCAACTCAATAGAGTGACCATTAAGAACAAGTATCCTCTTCCGATGATTGATAATCTATTTTCCCAACTGAAGGGAGCGAGAATCTTCTTGATGATTGATCTACGTTCTGGTTATCATCAGCTGAGGATCAAGGATGATGATTTGCCTAAGACAGCTTTTAAAACCCACTATGGACATTATGAGTTTCTTGTGATGCCTTTTGGTGTGACTAAGGCACCGACGATGTTCATGGACCTGATGCAGAGAGTCTTTAGGCAATATCTTGATAAGTTTTTCATCATTTTTATTGATGACATATTGGTGTATTCCAAAACTTAGGCTGGGCATGAGGAACACCTCAGAGTAACCTTACAGACTCTGAGAGAACATAGATGGTATGCGAAGCTGAGTAAGTGCGCGTTTTGGATCACCGAGGTTAAATTCTTGGGTCATGTGGTGAGTTCAGAAGAGATTTCGGTTGATCCATGCAAGATCGAAGTTGTATTGTAACACCCCGTAGATTTAATTAAATACATACGTTGACTTATGCATATATCGAGATATATAATAGACGTGTATGAAAATACATGCTATATTTAAGAAGTATGAGCAAATAAATAAAATTATTAAATGAATAATATAAGTTTAATAAGGTGAATGGGGTTGGTTAATTAAATATGTGGATTGTAGTATGATTTAATGAATTAATGAATATTATGATGTAATGAATGAAAGTTAAATATTAAGATGGGGGGGAGTTGTTTTATTAAATGACATTGGTTGTATGGAATCAATATGTTTTACATACTAATCTTTTAATATCCCTCGCTCTCCAATTCTCACTTATTTCTCATTTTAATCTCTTTCTCCAACTCTCTCCAACGTACAAAAAAAAAATAGAGAAAAGAAGAAAGAGAGAACGAAGAGAAGGAGAGGAGAAAAAGGGGTGAAAGCGCAAGATCTTCGCCGAATCGGGACCCACGGTAACTATTTTTCACTCCATTTCTTCATGAAATTGACATCTAAGTTAGATGTAATGATTTTCTCAGAGTAAGTTTTGTTGTGGGAGCCGTTTTGCAATGTTTTCAAAATTGGGGTTTTGACCCGACTTGAATGAAAATTTGTTCGAAAGGTTGAAAAACACTTCTTAGACTATAGAAGCCTCGAATATTTGGTTAGATTTCGTTTATTTGTTCATTTGAAATTTTTATGGCTGTTGGAAGTTAGATTTGATATTGGAGACCTTTTGAACCCTATTAAAAAATAGATGAAACTCCTGTTTGAGACTGTAAAAAGATAGATCTATCAATTTCGGACATTTCGATGTTAAGATCAGGATTTTTGGATATGATTTGATATTTTTAATAACTAAATATATGGTTTTTGTGAGTAAAATTAACTTAGGATGCCTCCGCGAACATGTAAAACCTCAATAAAATACTTGCTGAAGGTAGTAGAATGGTAACATGATTGATTTTACACATGTCGATGTGGACAGAATAATTTTATGAATGTTTTATATTTTTAATAAAATTGACATATGTTTCTAGTAGAAAACTAAAATTAAGAACTAGCGGAAATATGATTTGGAAATCTATTTTCACAGTTTCTTCTTATGAAAACATCTAGATTGATCGTAGAAATGGTGTTTAAGTGATATTGACTGATGTCTAGTTGATTATAATGCTTAATTATGGTATGAATTTGATGTTTGCAGTGCTTAAAATGTGATATAGTGTGTTGGTGATTGAACTTGAGAAACATTGATGCTGGACATCTTGGAATTGAGCAAAATACTGAATGGTAGAGTGTGCATTGTCTTAGAAACATCGGTTAACCACTGTGAGTATATTTTCTTGATTTCGTTCTTATATGGCATTATATATGTGAAATGTTTGAATGTAAATATGTTATGTATACATTGTTGCATTGTTTTTTAATTTGCATTCATAAATGATTTTTTTTGGCATTGGAGCATGTGATAATTGGGTAATGGGAGGTTGTGGCTACCTTGTAACGGTCATACAAGGGTTAGACCCTCTCTATTACCGTGAAGGAGGGAGATGGTGGTTTTTGATGAAAAACCTTACATTGTTTATTTGGAATTCATGAAATGTATATTGTAACATGTATGAATTATTTGTTGAATGATGCATATGTATTTATAAATGTTTTAAATGATTTTGAATGTCATGTTTCCCTAAATGCATATAATTGTCATATTAAGAAATATATTCACTGAGTTGTTGTTTGCTCACTCCATTTCCTCCAATATTTCAGGTACCGAGTCGAAGGGAAAAGAAAGAATTCGTGAGTGATAATCACTTGATTGCATTCGTCTTGTATATGTGTGTATGCATTGGAGGATATGGGCTACTTTTCTTTATTTTGATAAATATAATTATCACATTATTATGTATATATTGTCAAATAGTTGGGTTGAATGGGAATATGGGTTTTGGTATTTGGATTATGAAATGTTTAATGATGTTATATTTAATCATATGACCATGGTGGATGAAATGGCTTGAGAAATAAATAGTATTTGAATATTTTGGGTTATGAAATGCTTGTGATATTCAGAGGATTATTTATTGTGGAATGAATGACATGAATAAATGGATATTGTGGATGAGTATATATATATATGATTTGATTTGTGATATATCAGGGAAAAGTGTGAATTGTCCAACATAAACGGATATGCCGCCGAAAGTTTTGAAAATCTTGGGAATTATTGTGAATATATGTTGAGGTTGACAATGTATTATATTCTGTGTGTATACAGGTATGTACGGTGTATAGTACATTGTGCCGGTCATGACGTCAGCCCATGTGCAAGTGACATGTAATGCCCCAAAAGTCTTTTCATGTAGCCCATAACCCATTTGTATTTTGCCCAGACACTGTGTGTTTGCTTGATGTATATGTTTGTATATTTAATGCTTGATAATGTATATTATGTGTGTATACGTATTTATTATGAAGTTTTATTAAATTTTAAATGAACCAATGAAATACCCTAATGTCACGTACGTGAGAATAGTTCATTTAGGATGAACCTAGAAATTGGTCTTTTATCATCTGTGTGAACATAGTTCAAATTGTCGGATGATGGGAAATTGGCCTAATGTCACACTCGTGAGAATAAGCAAATTTTGGGATTTCGAAAATACCCTTTAAAAATAGAAGAAGAAAGAAAGTGGTGGTTAATTATAGAGAATTATTATTACCATTATTGTTATTGTTAATAATATCATATTGATATTTTAAGGGTGGCTTGTTGAAGAAGCTACATGTAATAACTTGTTGAGCAAGTCATTGTTTTAACTTGTAGCTTGTTGAAGGACCATATTAAATGCTCTCTTTAATGCACCCATGTGATATATGAGAAGTTGTGAGCAACCATTGGATAAAAACATAATATTTGATTATGTGGTTGAAATTGGATGGGGGTGTTGGCTTAATAAAGCAACACATGGGAGCATGGGATCATGAGGACTTAAAATATTCCTCTCACTTGATTCTCACTTCTCTAGCACGTTTTGGAGGAGAAGAAAGAAAAAAGAGAAGAAAGAAGAAAAGAAGAAATTGGGGTTTTGGGCGATTTAGTTGTTCTAAATTTTCATCCATGGTGAGATTTCTTCCAAATTTCTTCTATAAAAATGCCTTATATGTTGTGTTCAAGCTTGCTAATGGTGTAAATCTCACCATGGGTTTTCGGATTTGGGAGAAACCTAACCTGGGGTTGGCTTGCATGTGCTTGTATGAACTTGTTAATGATGGATTAAAACATCCTAGACCTAAACCCACGCCCAATGAGTGATTTCCACACTTTTGGACTCAATTTTTATGTTATATGGGATTAGGGTTTCCAAAGAAACCCTAAGAACCGAGGTGCATGTCATGGATATGAGTTCCTATGGTGATTTGGAACCCAATGGTAGCATCCTCCCCAATTTCTAGCTTAGATTTTGTAGGGTCTTAACCATCCCAATGGATGATGCGGGATGGTTGTTGATACCTATGTCGGGCGTCCCGTCTCGGCATTCCACACGCCGTCCTGCGGGGGATGGTGGTATGGGGTGTCGAGTCGCCATAGTTGGTATCAGAGCCTAGGTTTGCCTTAATTGTTGTCTTAGATTACTTGACCTAGGATGATTGAGTGGAGAGTTAGGTGACTTAAAAGCTTGTAAGATAAGTTAAAAAGCCTTACTATCCAATTTTCTATGTGTATTATATGATATGGGTAGTTATGAGGCTTTGAGGATGTTTTGGATGATCGTCTGTATAATGATTGTTCATGTTTTGGCTTCTCAATAGCATGAGGAGAAGTGAAAGTGTTAGACAACCACACATGGAGTCATCCGAAGCAGATAGAATCAAGATGTTGGAGGAATTGGTTGTTGTTCAGGGTTGCATGATGGCAACCCAAGCCACACAGATGGAAGCTCAGGCAGCTCAGATTCAGGAGCTGGTGAGGAGAGCAGAGGCTACTACACCGCAACCACCTCCAGTTGAACCTCAAGAGGCAGGTGCCGGTGAGGTTGAGATTGAGGTTGATCCTACGGGAGCTGATGTTGCAGCTGAGCCTCTTATGGCTGCATCACAGCCTGAGATTGCACCCACGCCTATTCCTACTCCAACTATAGGCCCATTGGACCATCAGATTAAGATGGTAGAGAGATTCATGAAAATGAAGCCAGAGAAGTTTTATGAGGGAGCAGAGCTGAAGAAGGCTGAAGACTGGTTGAAAAATGTTGAGAAGATCGCACAGACTCTTAGCCTTGATGAGGAGGCCCAGGTACATTCTTCTGCCCACATGTTGGAGGGTGATACAGATAACCGGTGGACATTTGTATTGAAGAACCAAGGCATAGTTCAGAGTTGGCAGTTGTTCAGACAACTCTTCCTTGTGGCTTATGTCCCTGCGACAGAAAGGTAGAAGAAGAAGCTTGAGTTTATGAATCTCAAGCAAGGCACCATAACTGTTCGCCAGTATGAGATTAAGTTCATGCAGTTGTCTTCTTATGCTCCCGGTTTAGTACAGTCTACTGAGGACCGGATCACACAGTTTATGATGGGTTGAGGCCAACGATCAAGTAGGCCTTGTCAGTAACTGAGATGGCGGAGTTCAGGACTGTGGTAATGAAGGCCGCACAGTCTGAGCTTTATGAGCATGTTAAGGGTTAGGTTGGACCAGCTGTTATTTCAACGAACCCCATGACATGAACGTTTTGATGATTCCAAATATCTCCAATCTGTGTATTTAATGATCTTGTTAAGTGTTTCAAATTTATGAAGAATCAAGATCAAAGAACTGAGCTCACAAGACTATTGATCATCTCAAGTAAAGTTCCGAGTCTTTCAGTACTTAGAATGTAAAGTCTATTGATCAATTTTCTCTTAGCAAGATTTAATCATTTTTATATTTTGTTCGTCACATTTTAAAGGTACCTCTATGATTTCTAAAGTATTTAACTTGATCAGAAAATATCATGATTTTAATCAAGCCCTTAATCTTGTTTTATCGATCTTTAATCGAGAAATCAAAAACAACCTTTAAAGAGTCTTTCAGGATGCTATTGTTTTAGCAGCTCCCCCCCGGACTTGATGAGTCAGGACGTTGATAAAATATTAGGACGCTCAAGGTTGAATTAAGTTGATTCATAAGGATGCTTACTTGTAAGTAGCGACCTTCCTTTGTCAACCTTTGAGAATGTCAGGACGTTGACTTAGTTTCAGCTCATTGGAAATTCTCTTCGTTTTTAAGTGATTTCTATCTTTAAGGACGTTGATACTTATAAGTTGAATAAACTATCAGGACGCTACTTGTGTAGGAGCGCCCTCATCTTTAGAATCAACTTAATAACTTTCAGGACGCTTACTGTCCATCAACGGACTTAATACCTTTTTAAGTTTGTTTTAAAACAAAGTAGGACGCTTACTTGTGAGTAGCTCCCTTGTGTGTATATATATTTTTTTAAAACAAAGTAGAACACTAACTGTCGAGTAGCGCCCTCATGATTTAAGTCATTTAATTGTCAAAGTAAGTCAGGACGCTTATGATCAAACAACGTCCTCACTTCACTTTTTGGTAGGATGCTGATGCTTCATGAGAGCCCTCTTAGGAACAAAACGACAAAAAATAATATTTTTGTTGTTCTGACGCGTTCATTGTTTTAGCCACCTTTTAAGAACAATTTTTCGTAGAAAAAAAATCAATTTTTTTGTATTTTTCAGAGATATTCTTTGATTCACGAACCACGTCGTTTGAAATTTCCTTTTTCGTGAATCTAGAGAAAATCAGAATGTTCATGAAATGTGTAGTTGCCATTTTCGTGATACATTCTAACTGTTGTGAGTAAACGTTCATATTTGAAATTCAAATTCAAATGAACAACAGCTTCATCTTTACAAGTCTAGCACTTAATTTGTTAAGATCATCGAAAATTCTCTGAGCTAAAACACTTTTTGAAAGTTAGTCAAATTATTATTTGATTCGAAAAGCTTAAGTTATTTTGATTTCAAAGCGCTTTAGTTGAATCTCTACTTATTCAAAAGATTTTCATACTGAGCTAAATTTCTCTCCTTTATCTGAAAATCTATTTGAAAGTTTGAACTGCTTTCACTCAAATTTTTCAGCACTGTTTTAACTTATATCATTCTTACTGGAAAAGAAATTTGACAGATAGTTCATAGAATACAGTTGTACATCAATTCATATTTTGTATATTGTATCAAGTTTGAGACAGTAGGTAGATAAACTACCGTGTTGATATTCCTGTATTCAACAAGTCTACATCCTCTCACACCCGTAAGTTGAGAAACGGTTATCTCACACCCGTAAGCTAAGAAATTGTAGTTCTCACACCCGTAAGTTGAGAAAGCTTAGATCTGTCTCACACTTGTAAGTTGGGATAGGTTGGTCTCAAGCCTGCAAGTTGAGCAGTGTAACGGTTGTTCTCACACCCGCAACTTGAGAAAAGGTGTAACGGTTTGATTCTCACCTGTAAGAGAATCCCTTAGTGATAAGATTCAAAATCCAAACTAAGGAGGCTAGGTAGCGGACGTAGGCAAGTAGCTGAACAACTATAAATCGACTGTGCATATTTGTTTAATTTCCACACTTTAATTTTGGCATTGTATTTATTTTTAAAATTTTCCAAGTGTCCAATTCATCCCCCTCTTGGACATGCATGGGCCAACACCCACAGTTCAGGCACCTCAGCAGTTACAGGCAGAGACAAATGGGAAGAACTATTGGAGAGACAGGAAGTTGGGAAAGAAGAGGAAGTTTCTGAAGGGAGCACAATCTGAGGGTGTCAGGTCTTCGCCATTTACTGTACCTTCTACCCTAGTGGCCAGTTAGGAACAGAGGCCACCACTCCCACAATCAAACCGAGGTAGAGGCAGAGGCAGAGGTGGTAATGGGCCTGCATCGCAGACAAAATCTACTGGTCCTAGAGCTTCATTAATCAGTTACCAGTGTGGTCAGCCAGGTCACAGGAGGTTTGAGTGTACGAACCCGTCGATGGCATCTCAGGGAACAGTACAACAATCAAGTGGCAGAGAAATTGCCAAGGCAGCCATAGAGCCGGATCCAGCAGCATCGAGGACCTGAGTGGAAGGTACTCTTCATATTTGTGATATTTCGATGCATGTTTTATTTGATGCTGGATCTGCACTGTCATTCATTTATGACTGCATGGTAGATAGATTGCATTTGATCCCCGTTAGATCTAGTACATGGTTAATTGTGAGTACTGTAGCTGGGGAGATGATCTACCCGAACTTGATTTGTGATCACTGTGTAGTAAAAGTAGGGGGTTTTGAGATGCATGTGGACCTTAGATTCCTAGAATTCCTCGAGTTTGATACAATCCTTGAGATGGATTGGCTCGCCGCATACCATGCAGTGATAGATTGTTTTGCAAAAAGAGTCATTTTCCAGATCCCTAGGCATCCTTTATTTGCATTACAAGGGAGAACGTCGAACCACTCAATCACTAGAGGTAGATTGGTAATGGATGGAGACTGAGAGATCTTGGCTAGGGTGGTGCCAAAGGAGGATGAGACCAGTGAGGTGAGACTTGATGACATCCCTGTAGTGAGAGATTTCCCTAATGTGCTTCTTAATAAGAGAGAAATCGACTTTATCATAGAACTGGTCTCTGGTACGAAACTTGTCTCCACGACACCATATAGAATGGCGTCGGTTGAGTTGATTAAGTTGTAGAAACAACTTGAGGAGATGTTGGCTAAGGGCTTTATTGGCCCAAGTTTGTCACCTTGAGGAGCTCCAGTCCTTTTTGTTAAAAAGAAGGATGGGAGTTTGCTGTTACGTATAGATTACTGCCAGCTCAATAGGGTGACCATTAAGAACAAGTAACCTCGTCCGAGGATTGATGATCTATTTGACCAGCTAAAGGGAGCGAAAATCTTTTCGAAGATTGATCTACATTCCGGTTATCATCAGTTGAGGATCAGGGATGAAGATGTGCCTAAGACATCTTTCAGAACCTGCTATGGACATTATGAGTTTCTTGTGATGCCTTTTGTAAAGAGTCTATAGGCAATATCTGGATAAATTTGTCATAGTTTTTATTGATGATATATTGGTGTATTCCAAGACTCAAGCTGGGCATGAGAAACACCTCAGAGTGACCTTACAGACTCTATGAAAACATAGATCATATGCGAAGCTATGTAAGTACGAGTTTTAGATCACCGATGTGAGATTCTTGGGTCATGTGGTGAGTTCAAAGGGGATTTCAGTTGATCCATGCAAGGTCGAAGCCATTATCAGTTGGCCTAGACCTACCACAGTGACCGAGATCTGAAGTTTTTTGGGTTTAGCAGGTTATTACAGGAGGTTTGAGCAGGGCTTCTCTAAATTGGTTGCACCACTTACTAGGCTTACCCAGAAGGATGTGCCCTTTGTGTGGGCAGATGAGTGTGAGAATGCCTTTCTAGAGTTGAAAAAGAGGTTGACATCAGCGCCAGTATTGATTCTACCAGAGCTTGGTCAGGAGTTGGTTATTTACACTGATGCCTCTCGTATCGACTTAAGGTGTGTGTTGATGCAGAAGGATAGGGCCATTGCTTATGCATCGAGAAAGTTAAAGGTGCATGAGCAGAACTATCTTGTTCATGACTTGGAACTGGCCGCAGTGCTTTTTACTCCGAAGATTTGGAGGCATTATCTCTATGGTGAGAAGTTCACCTTGTTTTCTAACCACAAGAGCCTCAAGTACTTGTTTTCTCATAACGAGTTGAACATGAGGCAGAGGAGGTGGTTAGAGCTCCTAAAGGACTATGATTTCACATTTGAATACCATCCTGGTAAGGCCAATGTAGTGGCTGATGCATTGAGTAGGAAGTGGGTAGAGAAAGTTATGGTAGCGCGCCAGATGTCTCATGAGTAGAGACTACTTGAGGCGGTTACAGTGATGAGTGTATGTGTTACCCCTTCTGATGAGATTGTAATATGTGCTCAGCTGAGAGGTCAGCCTACCGAGTCCAGGAGGTGATCGACCAGCAGAGACTTGATGTTGATTATGTGGTGTACAAGTCTTGGGCTGAGAGTAGCGAGTATGTCGATTGGCATGCGTCATCTGATGGTGCCTTGAGGTTTAGGGGACGATTATGGGTTCCCACAGATTCACAATTGAGTCGAAGTATACTCCAGGAGGCGCACAGATCTCATTTTTCTATTAATTCGGGCGGAACCAAGATGTATCATGACATGAAAAGAATGTATTGGCGGCCCGCCATGGAAAAAGAGATAGCTCAGTTTATTCAGAGGTATGAGATCTGTCAGAGAGTTAAGGCTGAGCATCAGAAGCCTGGAGTGTAGATGCAACCACTTGCCATCCCTGAGTGAAAGTGGGAACATGTTACTATGGATCTGGTTGTGGGGTTACCTAACACCTCGAGGAGACATAATGTTATTTGGGTCATAGTGGACTGCTTGACCAAATCCGCTCAGTTCCTACAAGTGAACATTAGGGATTCTATGGACAAGCTGAGCAGGTTGTATATGCCGGAGATTGCCTGGCTTCATGGGGTGCCAGTTTTGATTGTATCAGATAGGGATCCGAGATTTACGTCGGTATTCTGGCAAGGGTTGCAGAGGCAGCTTGGCACGAGGCTAGTTCTCAGCACCGCTTATCACCCTCAGACGAATGGCCAGTCTGAGAGATTGATATTGATTTTAGAGGATATGCTTTGAGCTTGTGTCCTTGAGTCTGGGGTAACTGGGAGGAGTACTTGCACCTGCGTGAGTTCACGTACAACAATAGTTATCAATTCAAAATTGGCATGGCTCCCTTTGAGACTTTATATGACCGACCGTGCAGGTTTCCCGTGTGTTGGACGGAGGTAGGAGATGCCGCTATGTTGGGACCCGAGTTTGTACGAGAACGCACAAAGAAGATCAAGCGGATCAAGCATAATGTGAAGATAGCTCAAGATAGGCAGAAGAGCTACGCAGATAGTAGGCGGAAGGCCATAGAGTTCGAGGTGGGTGACCAAGTTTTGTTGAAGGTCTCACCTTAGAAGGGCCAAACGAGGTTTGGGATTAAGGGCAAGCTTGCTGCGAGATTTATTGGGTTGTTCAAGATTTTAGAACGAATTGGCCCCGTCACTTACCGATTAGCCTTGCCCCCTCAGCTTGCAACAAAGCATACTGTTTTTCATGTGTTGATGCTGAGAATGTACAAGAGTGATTTTGATTATGTCTTGGATTGGAGACACGTGGAGTTGAGGCAAGATGGGACCTATGACGAGGAACTTGTCCAAATTCTTGACCGGAAGGTGCAGAGGTTGCACCTTCGAGAAATCCTTATGGTTAAGGTGAAATGGCAATTCTATGGCGAGGAGCGGGTTACTTGGGAGCGTGAGGACTACATGAGGGATCACTTTGCCAAATTCATGGGCTGAGGTAATTTTTTAACCTTGAAACTTCGAAGACGAAGTTCCTTTTAAGGTGGGTGTGATGTAAAGCCCCAAAAGTCTTTTTATCTAGCCCATAACCCATTTGCATTTTGCCTGGACTCTGTGTGTTTGCTTGATGTATATGTTTGTGTATTTAATGCTTGATAATGTAAATTATGTGTGTATATGTATTTGTTATGAAGTTTTATTAAATTTTAAATGAACCAGTGAAATACCCTAATGTCAAGTACGTGAGAATAGTTCATTTAGGTTGAACCTAGAAATTGGCTTTTTATCATCCATGTGAAAATAGTTCAAATTATCGGATGATGGGGAATTGGCCTAATGTCACACGCGTGAGAATAAGCAAATTTTGGGATTTTGAAAATACCCTTTAAAAAAAAAGTGGTGGTTAATTGTAGAGAATTATTATTAGCATTATTGTTATTGTTAATAAATCATATTGATATTTTAAGGGTGGATTGTTAGAGAAGCTACATGTAATAACTTGTTGAGCAAGTAATTATTTTGACTTGTAGCTTGTTGAAGGACCATATTAAATGCTCTCATTAATGCACCCATGTGATATATGAGTTGTGAGCAACCATTGGATAAAAACATAATATTTGATTATGTGGTTGAAATGGGATGAGGGTGTTGGCTTAGTAAAGCAACACATGGGAGCATGGGATCATGAGGACTTAAAATATTCCTCACTTGATTATCAGTTCTCTAGCACGTTTTGGAGGAGAAGAAAGAAAAAAGAAAAGAAAGAAGAAGAGGAAGGAAGAAAAGAAGAAGTTGGGGTTTTGGGTGATTTAGCTGCTCCAAATTTTCATCCAAGGTGAGATTTCTTCCAAATTTATATGTTGGGTTCAACTTTTCTAATGGTGTAAATTCACTATGGGTTTTCGGATTTGGGAGAGACCTAAGCTAGGGTTGGCTTGGATGTGCTTATATGAACTTGTTAATGATGGATTAAAGAATCCTAGACCTAAACCCACGCCAATAAGTGTGTTTCACTCTTGGACTCGATTTTGATGTTATATGGGATGAGGGTTTCCATAGAAACCCTAAGAACCGAGGTGCATGTCATGGATATGCGTTCCTATGGTGATTTCGAACCTAATGGTAGCATCTTCCCCAAATTCTAGCTTAGATTTGGTGGAGCTACGTGTAATGGCCCTAAACCTAGAAAATGAACTTAGGGTTTTCCATCCAAGTTGCATGCAATCTATGTTGATTAAATGGGTAAATGTGGATGATTGATAGCCTAATTTACTGATTTTGAATGGTGGAAAACCTAGGTGTTGTGTAAAATTGGCTTAGGGCTTGATTTTGGGACTTTGCCCAAAATTGGGGCTTTTGACCTAAGTCAAGTCAATTGACTAAATTGACTAGAGACTTGTCTGATTGAACCCAAATTGAATGGAATTGTGGTTTTATAATGGTTAGACTTGTGTTGGAATTGAATGAGTTAGTTCAAATTGGCTCTATGCCCTATTGTAGAGATTTTTCCTAAATTGGGGCATATGTTATGTATTGGCTTAAATTGGGGATTTGTGTTGATTATGATAAATTTTTCATGGTTTGAATGTTGAAAGGTGCATTGACTTGGATAACCATGAATAGACCTCGACTAAGTATTTGTCTTGGGTTTATATGTGATTGGAGGTGTTGGTGTTGTTGTCTTAGACTAAGGCTTATATTGGATTTGAATGTAAGTCTTTACTATGGATGTTGAGGTTGATCATGAGAAATGGAACTCATGATTTGACTTAGATGCACATGGACTTGTGGAGTTAGAAATTAATCATGATTAGTGTTTATGTATGAGAATGATCATGGTAATTAGTGTATGTGCATGTGAATATGATTTACAGGATCTTAATTTGCATTGGAATCGGTGTTGATCTGTGTGTGGATAGTAGTAACTTGCGTGCTTGGTTGTCAGTAGTTGTTCCTTGTAATTATCACTTTTGTCATCATATTTACTTATTCTTGTATGTTGAAAGTCATGAAATATCATTATGAATTGCATGTGTTTAAATGTATTATGAAATGGCATGCATTGAATACCTAGACGGCTTGAGATATTGCCAAGCTAAATTCTCTAGGGGTAAAGGTTGAATCTTTTATAAATGAAGGTTAAGGGTATGAAGCTGACATACCCCAATGGCGGTGGGATATCTTATGCCCTGCCAAGTAGGATCATTCCACTTAGGCTGAAAGTGAATGATCAGGATGAGATGATTGTACCCAAATAAGGGAGGACCATAAATTGAGTCTATACAGTAGAGAATGATGTGGTAAGGTGGATGAACGGAGTGCAAGTTATACCTCAATATGGGAGGACCGACTTGTGGTCTATGAATATAACTAAGGGTTGGCGGAGGTTTTAAATGTGCATGAAAATGGTTGAATGCTTATTATATTATATGTTTTATGTTTCACATATTCATGAGCATTATTTCATGCATGTATATATATGTATGGCTTTTATTGATGTATGATTGATGGCATAAGTGGACACTATTCACCGGGCATAGTTGGCTCACCCTCTCACTCTCTTTTCAAGTCCTACAGATAAGGTCAAAGTTAGGGACGTCTTGATGTGAGTCTAGGACTCTTGTGCATGGTTGGATGTCCATTTTTGCATATGTATATGTTTTGTTAATTTTGAGTACATATGTAATTAATGTCACATGTTAAACCTAGATGGTGAGGAGTTTTGTATAACTGTTGCATACTGGCTTTGGGCCTTGGATTTTATGATGATGAGTCTGGGCATGTTGGCCAGGCTATTTTGGTTTATTTGGCAGACTATGTTAATCATTATATTCATATTGGGAGATCATTATTATTTTGATTCATGTGGATGTTTATGATGGTTTTAGAACTGTTAAGTCTATCAGGTTGAAAAAAAATAAAAAAATGAGACTCTATGGAGAGTCTGGTTGAGGCTTGTAGTGTCCCGATCATCCCATAGGATGATTTGGGGTGGTCATGGATGCCTACGTCGGACGTCCCGCCCCCAACATTCCGCACTTCGATCCTTGGGGAATGGTGCTTCGGGGTGTGGGGTCGTCACAATTATGACCACAAGAGCCTCAAGTACTTGTTTTCTCAAAAAGAATTGAACATGAGGCAGAGAAGTAGGTTAGAGCTTCCTAAAGGACTATGATTTCACATTGGAATACCATCTTGGTAAAGCCAATGTAGTGACTGATGCATTGAGCAGGAAGCGGGTAAAGTCAGTTTTGGTAGCACCAGATGTCTCAAGAGTGGAGACTACTTGAGGCAGCTATAGTGATGAGTGTTTGTGCTACCCCTTCGGATGAGATTGTCATATGCGCTCAGATGAGGGCTCAGCCTACTCGAGTCCAAGAGGTGATTGACCAACAGAGACCAGACATTGATTATGTGATGTACAAGTCTTGGGCTGAGAGTAGCTATTATGTTGATTGGCACATGTCATATGATGTTGCCTTGAGGTTTAGGGGACGTTTATGGGTTCCCACAGATTCACAGTTGAGACGGAGTATACTCCAGGAAGCTCACAGATCTCATTATGCTATTTATCCGGGTGGAACCAAAATGTACCATGATATGAAAAGGATGCATTGGTGGCCCGACATGAAGAGAGAGATAACTCAGTTTATTCAGAGATGTGAGATCTGCCAGATAGTCAAGGCTGAACATCAGAAGCCTGGAGAGAAAATGCAACCACTTGCCATCCCTGAGTGAAAGTGGGAGCATGTTACTATGGATCTTGTTGTGGGACTACCTAACACCTCGAGGAGACATAACGCTATTTGGGTTATAGTAGATCGCTTAACCAAATCCGCTCATTTCCTACCAGTGAACATTAGAAATTCTATGGACAAGCTAAGAAAGTTGTATATGTGAGAGATAGTCAAGGTTCATGGGGTGTCGGTTTCTGTTGTATCGGATAGGGATCCGAGATTTACCTTGGTGTTCTGGCAGGGGTTGCAGAGGCAGCTCGACACCAGGCTAGATCTTAGTACCGCTTATCACCCTCAAACAGACGGCCAGTCCGAGAGGTTGATATTTATTTTAGAGGATATGCTTCGAGCTTGTGTCCCTGAGTCCGGGGTAACTGGGAGGAGTACTTGCACCTTTTGTGAGTTCGCATACAACAATAGTTATCAGTCTAGTATTGGCATGGCTCCCTTTGAGGCTTTGTATGACCGACTGTGTAAGTCTCCCGTGTGTTGGACAGAGGTAGGGGATGTCGCTATGTTGGGACCCGAGTTTGTACGAGAACACACAGAGAAGATCAAACGGATCAAGCATAATGTGAAAATAGCTCACGACAAGCAGAAAAGCTACACCGATACTAGAAAAAAGGCCATAGAGTTTGAGGTAAGGGACCAAGTTTTATTGAAGGTCTCCCCTCAGAAGGGCAAAACGAGGTTTGGGATAAAAGGCAAGCTTGCTCTGAGATTTATTGGGTCGTTTGAGATTTTAGAACGAATTGGCCTCGTTGCTTACCAATTAGCCTTGCCACCTTAGCTTGCAGCAGTACATAATGTTTTTCACGTGTCGATGCTAAGAATGTACAAGAGTGATTTTGATCATGTCTTGGATTGGAGACACGTGGAATTGAGGCAGGATGAGACCTATTCTGAGGAACCTGTCCAAATTCTTGACCAAAAGGTACAGAGGTTACACAATTGAGAAATCCCTATGGTCA
Organism: Paratinospora sagittata; assembly: GCA_035771175.1. Taxonomy (NCBI): domain Eukaryota; kingdom Viridiplantae; phylum Streptophyta; class Magnoliopsida; order Ranunculales; family Menispermaceae; genus Paratinospora; species Paratinospora sagittata. The sequence goes on along the minus strand of CM069604.1, from coordinate 28,561,059 downwards.
AGGTGAAATGGCAATTTTATGGCGAGGAGCAAGTTACATGGGAGTGCAAGGACTATATGAGGGAGCACTTTGTCGAGTTTATGGGCTCAGGTAATTTCTTGACTTTAAACTTCAAGAACGAAGTTTCTTTTAAGGTGGGTGAGATCTGATGCCATGAAATTTTCCTCACTTGTCCCATATCCCGTTTATATTGATGCCCAACTCCACGTGGCCATATAAGTTAAGAATGCATGCATGCAATTTTAGAGAATTATCATTCTTAATATTGTCATTTTGGTATTAATTGAATTAATAGTGACATATTAACATATTAATATAAATGTGCGCATTATAAAATTGTATATGAGTCATGTTAAATAAAAGTATAATCCATGTGTTCTTATTTATGCATAGGCCCACTGGACCATGGATTGATATGGGCTAAGATTGATTGAATAAAAGAAAAAAAAAATAATGAAAATGAAAATTTGGTGTATTAGATTGATTGAACATTAAAATACATGGCAGCATGAGATTGGTTAAAGTACATGTGGTTGGTATGAGAAAAATGAGACCAACACATGTCAAGTTGGTTCATGAGTGTGGACAAGTGTCCCATATGGGGCATGCATGCCCCATTTCTCTTCTCAAAGGACGTCTTGGAGAGTGAGATGTCTTGAGAGAAAAAAAAAATAAAGAGAGAAGAGAAAGGAGAAGAGAAGAAATTTGGAGGTTTTGATGCCCTAGGGAATTCCATGCCAAATCTTCAAGATAAGGTATGATTTTTTAGCATTTTTCTTTCCAAAATCACTCACTAATGTGGTTATGTGCTCTAGAATGGTATAAATTTCATGTTATGTGGCTATTGTATGTGTTGACCTAGACTTGAATGAGTAAATATATTGTATTTTATGAATCTTAGAGCTTAATGGAAGCCATTAATGGTGTTTACCCCAATTTTTAGTTTGAAATTGGGGGGTTACTCTTGTAGAGAACCATGGCTAAGAACCTAAACCTAGAATTGATGGTTGCGTGTGCATGTCAAATATGTTTAGCTTGAATGTGGTAAGTGCTTATATGTGGGTTTTAATTGAGATTTCCATGGTGAAATTTTAAGGCTTAGTATAAATGGCCCTAACCTAGAATAGGGACTTAAGGCTATGTATAGGGCTGTCATGTCAACTATGTTCACTAAATGGACATATTTAATGGATTCTTGGTGCTAACTTTGGACTAGAGATGATAGAACATGATGACCTAGTTCAAATTGGCAATATGGCCTAACCTCGGAAGTTCCCAAATTTTGGGGCTTTTAGAATACATGACCCTTAAAAGTAAAATTGAGTTGATTTATATCTAATTAGATATGAATTATGATGATCCATATTCCTATATACCCAATGTTGGCTATGTTATGGGATAAGCCTATTTATTAGCTTAATCTCATAACAAGGCACAATTGATGTTATGGCTTAAATGTTGGTAATTGTAGTAAATTAGATGGGTTTTGATCAATTTGATCATGAATAGAGCATGATGTATGGTTTAATTGAATTACAATGGCCTAGGCCTAGATATTACAAAAGCATGCAATTGGGCATGATTAGAGTTGGATTAATAGCTATGCATGTGAATTGGCCTATATGTTGTGTGCTTATGCATTGGGATGACCTAGACATGATGTGAACATGAAATTGGGCTAGGTGGATGCCCATGGTGTAAATTTCATCATGTGGGTTCAATTATGGTTTATGAATATGAATTGAAATTGTGTAGTATGACGTGTGATATTGAGACACTCGATTATGTGGGTTGTGTTGACTATGATGAGAGTTGGTTATAATGTATAGATTCTAATGTGGATTTGGGAATTGTAACGGCTATGTAGTGTTTCTACATAGTTCATATCATCGATTGATGTAATACCCTAAGATGGATGTGTAGGACTTAGGCTAAGTCTTTGTATTGAGAATTGGATGATGAATGTTGGGGTTGATCATGAGAAATGAAACTCATGATGAGGCTTAGATGCCCATGGACCTATGGTTGTGGAATTAATCATGATTAGTGTTTATGTATGGAAATGATCATGATAATTGATGTATGTGCATGTGGCATGGTTTACAAGATCTTGATTTACATTGGAATGTGTTGATCCGTGTGTGGATAGTATAGCTAGCGTGGCTTGGTTGTAAGTAGTTGTTCCTTATGTTTATCACTTGTGTCATCATATTAACTTATACTTGTATGTTGAAAGTCATGAAATATTATTATGAAAATGCATGTGTTTAATGTATTATGAAATGACATGCATTGAATATCTAGAAGGCTTGAGATATTGTGATGCTATTTTCTCTAGAGATGGAAATGGAATTTTCTATGAATGAAGGTTTAACTGTATGAGATTGACATACTCCAAAAGTTGTAAGGTATTTATTACTCCGCCGAGAAGGATCATTTCACTTATGGGTTGAAAGTGAATGGTCTTGATTTAATGACTGCACCCCCACAAGGGAGGACCATAAGTTGGGTCTATTATAGTAGGAAAATGATGTAGTAAAGTTGATGAATGACCCAAAGATGATAAGCTATACCCCAACATGGGAGGACCGACTCTTAGGTCTTTACATGTAGCTAAGGGATAGTGATGGTTTTATATACATGATAATAGTTGAATGCTTATTATATTATGTGTTTTATGTTTTACATATTCATGAGTATTGTTTCATGTCCATATATATATATATGACTTTTATTGACGTATAATTAATGACATAATTGAACACTATTCATTGGGCATAGTTGGCTCACCCTCTCACTCTCATTTCAGGTTCTACAGATAAGGGCAAAGGCGTTGCATTTGTTTGGGGGCCTAGCCGCTGCAGGGCTAGGACATCCTTGATGTGAGCCTAGAGATTTTTTGTATGAGAATGGATGTTTGTATTACATGTGTATATCTTTTTGTTATTTTTGATACATATGTAATTTATAACACATGCTAAACATAGATGGTGAGAAGTTGTATAACTATTATGATTATGGCCATGGGCCTTGGACTTTTGATGATGAGTCTAGGTTTGTTGACCCTAGACTGTTTTGGTCTATTTTGGGGATTATGATGATTATTTTTAGGTTTTCATTTTGGAGATCATTATCGTCTTGGCTTATATCGAAGTGTATAACTGATTATGGAACTGTTAAGTTTATTAGGTTATTGTTGAAAAAAAATAAAATAAAATAAAAATGAGACACTGTGAAGAGTTTGGTTGAGGCTTGTAGGGTCTCAACCATCCCAATGAATGATGTGGAATGGTTGTTGATGCCTACGTCAAGCGTCCCGTCCTGATATTCTACACGCCGTTCTGCAAAAGATGGTAGTATGGGGTGTAGAGTCGCCACAAAAAAGTTGATATTTAGATGTCCATGAGATTGTCCAACGAACGAAGTCAACGAGCCTTCTCATGAAATGATATATCCAAAGGTCAAGGTTCACGAGGTATTTATCAACTAATTTAATTAAATTTATTGGAGGAATCTAAGTTCCACGCGTCCAAGGCAACTATTATTGGACCTGTCATTTGAAAATTATGTTCACAATTTTTCCTTTCCAGAAAATATAATGTTATTTTATTTTAACTAGAGAAGTTGAAATTATATATATCTTGGCACCGATCTCAAAATGTAAAATGTCTAACAAACCAGTAAAAAATGAAGAAATTTCAGTTTTTCTTTTCTGGTCGATCATTAGTATGACAAAATGTTAGGAAAATTTCAGCCCATTGAGACAAAAATTTAGTTTGACATTACAACTATAACTAAACTTAGCAGAGACTGATTCACGTACCAACAAAACCCATTGTATAACAAGGTGAGACCAAGCTAATGTATCGTCCAAAATTACTGCTAAGTCAAGCAGCTCAATTTCAAGTAGTACATTATTTATGCAAGTCTAACTTCCAAATCCAATCCATCCCCTTATTTTGGAGAAGAAGAGTCATCTTTGAATGAAGATTATTAAAGTCAAAAGGGTTTATAAGTAAATGATCAGAAAAATCTTTAAGAAATAACAAGGAAGATGACAATCTTTAATGCCGTGTACATATCCCATTGGCCTCAACTGGTAGCCAGTAGGATCTTTGAAATTAGTTGTTTCCCCTTAAATCTAGAAGGGAAATAAAAGTTTGAAGCTGAACCCGCCTAAGACAAAAATTTTACTGTAATCCAAGTACATTTGGAGGTGATTTTATTAATCTAGGAAATGACTAAAGGAAAATAATAAACTTTTAATTTGATCCATTCACATTTATGCTTGTGCTTCTTTTAAATTTAAACAAAGCTAATTGCCTTAAATGTTGGGACTGAGAAGATTGAAATGACAGTCTCACACACCAGATATATAAGAGAAAATTCATCGTATGAAATGTAAAATAAAAGCCATGTTTATTAGTAGAAAATATCAGTATAAAATGATTTGATGAGGACATTAGGCAAATGTCAAGGTAGAGCATGCTTGAGTACTCAGGGTTACAAATAGCTTATTGTGTTTTTTTTGACATAATAGCTTCAAGTGTGATCTGGCACAAACCTTGATGATTATAATGAATGATTCAAGGCCCTTAGATTTTGGTCTAAGTAGAGATAATTTATTGAGAATATTGACTGAAGGAAAATAGTACACTTTTATTTTGATCCACTCACTATCCACTAACATTCATACTTGTGCTTCTTTTAACTTTAACCGTAATCAATTGCCTTAAATATTGAGACTGACTAGACTAAACTAATAGTCTCACATCTGATATATTTGAGCAAGTTCATCATATCAAATGTAAGTTAAAATCTCTCTTTATTAGTAGAGAATATCAATATAAAGACTACTTAAGATCAAGACTCGCTGAACAAGTGGTCCAGAGATAATGGTTTGGCTGGGACATTATACAACTGTGAAGGTGGAGCATTCTTGAGTACTCGTGGATTACAATTGGCTCATCGATATTGTGTTTTTAACTTAATAGCAACAAGTGTGATTCGACACAAACCTCGTGTGCTTGGTGATTATGATAAGGCCATTAGATTTTGGTCCAAGATAAAGATTTATTGAGAATGTGTAGACCAAAACAGTAGTCCCATAATGGACATGAATAAGTTCATCATATGAAATATAAGTTGAGATATTTCTTGCATTGGTACTAATTATACTAGTTGAGATCTAGGCTCATCCAAAACTACACCATTTAATTTTATTATTGTGTTGTTAAATAATTCATCATTTAATATATATTAAGAACTAAGTTTTAGCTCGTTCTAATTCTCCTACATAGCCATTGGGTTATTAATCCCCATTATTATGTAATACCAAATAACGTTAAGTATTTGTACTAAGTTTATTCATTAGCAAAAATAGGGAAGTATTATCAACAATATATATAATTAGGGAGGTTGGGTTAAGTAGAGAGTACGAGTTTCTAAATCTTTTAAAATTGAAAGAAATTATTAAAAAACCATCATTAATTAGGCAACTCATTATTTATGAAATACAATGTTAGAAAATAAAGAAATAGCACTTTAAATATATTAAATATATATAATGAAATTAATAATATTAAATTAAGTAGATATGTGGTCAATCATAAAATGAATAATGACAATATTTGAATAATGGTATATAAGTAGTCTTAATAGAAAATAAAACAGAGAATAAATTAAAATAATATTTCGACGAAAGGTAAATGGAGAGGAAACGATACTCTCCAGTCACATAACAGGTACAACACAGTAGAACAAGTTCAACAAAGAATTTATTGTTAATATTGAAATATATTTCGATTCTCCAAGAAATGCAAATATGTGTTACCATGGGATAGAGGATTTATTGTAATTGGGTTCTCCAGTCACATAACAGGTACAACACAGTGGAACAAGTTCAATAAAGAATTTATTGTTAATATTGAAATATATTTCGATTCTCCAAGAATTACAAATGTGTTACCATGGGATAGAGGATTTATTGTAATTGGGTTGTAGTACCGAGTACATCAACCAACCACTCGAGTACATCAACCAACCACTCTTTGCTAGCAATGAATGCACCTCTCCACTTCCTGGAGGTTGATGGGTCAAGTATTCTTATCTCCTACGGGAAGTATTATTATGGTAGTGATCTATACTATGACAATCATCTAAATCCCACATGTTGGGTCACAGTGCATACTTACTAGGGTCTTTGTCACCTTAGCCTCTAGATGTGATGATCAATAGATTAGAAACAAAGAAAGTAAATAAAAATAATAGTAATTAAAAAAAAAAAAACAACTGCACCATTACATTTGACTTTATATATCACAAGTAATGTTAGCGCAACTCTATTTACCAATGCAATTTGAAACTCATGCTAATGTGTTATTTACATACAACATGAGATTTTTTTTTAAAGTGGTCGTTACATCTGTTGCAGGGCATGATTAGGCGTTCACTAGACTCATTAATTCTTTAAAATACCGAGAAAAAAAGGTCAAGAAAGAATTCAAAAATTTTTAAAAAATTATTATTATTCAATCTATATCAATAACTCATACAATGACCTGTTTTTATAGACAAAAACTCTTGAATAATTCCTAAATAGACTTGATTATGAAAATAGGAACAACTAAGCTTCTATACAACCTCGAATACTAAAAGTAGTAAATTTTTCTAAAAATAAAAATATCCTAAAACCTATATAGAAAGAAAGATATCGCGATGTATATCGCGTACAACAAACGGAATCAAAATCAAACTCTCCTACGTCAAGTTATACTCGAAACAAAACTTTTCTAAAATAGCAAATATGCTAATTTGAAGGCTTAACCCAAAAAGACATGTTACTTAGAGCGATAGCGGTGTGTATTGATCGTCATGTCGTTTCCTTCTGGAACAAGTGTCATTTTATAAAAAATTCACTTGTACACATCCTTTTTCCACTACACCTTGGCATTTTCAAATTTATGACAATATTCCAACTCTTTTTGAATTGCATCAACATCACACACTACCACATAATACAATGTTAGAAAAAGGGTTGAGGATTGCGTTTTCCCAACATTTTTCTTATATCAATTAGAATTTCCTAAGGGATCTACCTTTTATTCATAGTTTGACACATACAATATTGAAATATCGCTAAATGCACTAGATAGCAAGGAAGAGTGACAATTATCGAGGAAGAAGAAAAATTAAACTAACATCCAGACAAATATACTCAAGAAATATTTAATAATTGCAATTAAGCTATAGACTTTGGCTTTAATAGAGAGGAGTAGAAGATCGACTCATCTAGTAATTTTATACTGTTGCGAAAAAAAAAAAAAAGATTTGTGCAAGTTGAGGTTATATAGTATCAAAACTAATGGATATTAAACATGGGAAATTCCCAATAATACTTTACAACCTTAAAATTACTCAACACCTTTGCCTGGAGATGAGTGTTAGCATTTTTTAATATTAATACTGGCCCAATATGAGATGAATTAGATGACTTCAACACGTATGATGGATAATCAGATTTTTCATTAATCATTTCCACTTTTACAATTCAAGCATTAAGCCTAGCCATGACTTAAGAGTGGAAGATTTAGAGATTAGTGCCAGGCCACACAAGGTAGCAATTTGTCAATCTTCAAAACTAAAGCCTTGACATTTTTGCATTTGAACATGTTGCTTTGCCACCTACTCCCATTCCTACACACGGGTGCACCGTTTAATTTATGTAATTAATCATTATTAATATTATCAATTCTAAACATGGAGTTAGCCAGCTCCTCGTTAATTTCTATAAATAGCTCCATATCGAGTGCATATTAATTCACTCAAGGCCTTCCTTAATTACTCTTACGTAGAGCCTCGGTACTGATGTTGCAAGAGGATGGGGTCCAAGAGCTCCGCATCTTCTGCTCTTTTCCTTTCACTCAACATTCTCTTCTTTACTCTAGTTACTGGTTGTGGCACTTGCCCTCCTAACTCGAAGCCAAATCCTAAACCAAACCCTAATCCATACCCAACTCCTAAGTACCCTACCCCTACCATTCCCAACCCAACTCCAGGACCTTCCAACCCTAATCCTAATCCAAACCCAAACCCAAATCCCACTCCCACCCCGACAAATCCTAATCCAAACCCTAATCCAAATCCCACTCCTACTCCTACAAATCCTAATCCAAACCCAACTCCCACTCCCACTCCCACTCCTACAAATCCTAATCCAAATCCCACTCCCACTCCTACTCCTACAAATCCTAATCCAAACCCTAACCCAAATCCAACTCCCACTCCTTCCAACCGAAACTGCCCAAGGGATGCCCTAAAGCTAGGTGTTTGTGCCAATCTACTGGGTGGACTGGTTGGTATTGTTATTGGCACACCTCCTGTCACCCCTTGTTGCACCCTCATTCAAGGCCTTGTTGACCTCGAAGCCGCCGTCTGCCTTTGTACTGCCATCAGAGCCAACATATTGGGTATCAATCTCAATGTCCCGATTGCCCTCAGTTTGATTCTCAATGCATGCGGAAGGAATGTTCCACGTGGTTTCCAATGTTCCTAATTACAGAATCTGTAGCTCTAGCTATACTATATATTTGTTGCATTTATGCTTGTGTTGGCAAGGCATGGAAGTGTTTCTTTCCCATGTTGTAGTGATTATCTAGCTTTTTATGTAATAATTAATAAGCTGATCTCTCCTTTTGAGAGTTGGAGCTTTAATTCGTTTGTTTTGCAATCAAATATATATATATATATATATATATATATATATATATTATATATATATATTATATATATATATTGTATGTTGTTATATATCCTTGGCCTCCATGAAATAATAAATAAAATTTCTTTATGATGTAGTGATATATATATACAAGATCGATCTAATAAGCTTTGAAGGTTATGAGATAACTCTTACTATTCAAAGCTTTTGTGTTACTAAAGAAGGGGAAAGAGTTCTCCATTTTCGCGTGATTTCGTATTTGCTTCTTGGAAAGTTTTTGAATGAGTTGCAGTTAAAATACTAAGTGTTATTTAGAAACATATAAATAATCAGAAAATACTTGGTCATTCTTTTATGGAAAAGGCTAAAGTAACACGATTTGGAAACACAAGTGGGAAAAATATTTGTTTATGTATGGAATGTGTGATTCAAGAAAGTGGAATATGGATAAAAGTATATATTTCCTAAGCACAAGTACTTTCTTTTATAAGACATGCTTGATTGGCTTTCAATTCTGTATTTTGCTATGGGAAGAAGTTGAAAAAAAATCCTTTAATATCCTTCGGTCTTGATGTTTCAAACGCTTGTTGCTTTAGGTTAAGGGTCACAGAGAAAACTAATTGCTAAATTATAATTTATAAATTGGCAAGGTGGAGGGAATGTAACACAATCATTTAAAATCTAAACCCCATATATATAGTTCCTTATTTGTTATTATTTTTTTTCTCTAAACATGCTTCCTTACAAACCTACTAACAGTTGGGTGGGCTTGGATCTCTATTAGTATTCATATTGTCCTCAACTTAATCATCTTTGGGCCATAGTGTGAGGTTTTACTCCAAAAGGCATTGCTACTAATAAAGGTGATATCACAACTTATATTTCATGTGATGAACTTGCCCATATTCGATGTGAACTATCATTTCGGCCCACACATACCCAACAAATATCTACCTTGGACCAAAATTCAACTTCATAACGATCACACCACACGATTCATGTCAGATCAACTGTCGTCATCATCTCGAGGAGGAACTCGACGAACCATCCGCGACAATGAGCACACCCACGTGCTTCACCTTGACATACATGCGTTTTAACCAAACCATCAACTTGACATAAATGGGCCTCTTTTTTGCAATATAAGAATCTCAATTCAACTTAACATAACTTTTTTGTTCTAAACACGTAAAGTTTGTCATAGCATAATGATCCCTACTTTTCAATACATTTACTATTAGCACTAGTAAAATTAGATATTCAGCAACGATTGGAAAACGTTGTTAAAAGCTATTTACAGTGTTTTTCAACCGTTACAGTCAATGTGGTCTTAGGCGTCGTTGAGGTTTCCCTTACACAATCAACAGGGTTTTTACCACCGTTGTGAAACTTCTTTCCCCCTTCCACTGCCCTGCCCATGCCTTGCCCTTGCTGCCCACCCATTATTTTACAGCATTTAAATTACTACAAACCTCGCACTTCACACGCCATACCATTTTCCATCTTTTATAGATAAATTTAATGTTTTTTTGTCAAGAGAATACAAAATAGCTCAAAACTTAGAAAGGAACAAAGAGACAACACTATATTTAATGATAATAATGAAAAAATAATCTAAACACTATATTTAATGATATTATGCTAACAATAATTGTTTTTTATGTACTACATTTCTCTCTCTCTCTCTTTCTCTTTCTCTCACTTCCTCTTTCACATGAATAATAACAAATATACATATCACCACTCAGGCCCTTGTAGCTCTAAGCATCCTGTCCTTTAGCAGCAGCAACTTCATTGAGAAGTATTTGATCAAAAAGTTACACACCCCTTCAAAAACATATTTGTAAAGAAGGCAAACTGATTTACAGACCTACTAACTAGTGTCCTATTGTTGAATACATGGGCCTCTTTGTCGCAATATAAGAATCTCAATTCAACCTAACAAATCTTTTTTGTTCTAAACACATAAAGTTTATCATAGTATAATGATCCCTACTTTTCAATACATTTTCTATTAACCTCTTTTAAATTTATCTCCAAATAAACTTCTATATGTTACGATGTTAGAATTAGATTTTTTCCTATGAAAAATTGAAAGGGCCAAATTTATGGGTCGAAGTTCAATCGTTTGAAACTTTTACAATGATTCATAGGCCTTGCTACATAAATGACTATATGAGTGTGTATGTCATGCATGGTTGTGGACAACCATCTCTATTTTCACATATGATCGGCCTTTGAAAAAAGGTTCATATAGTTAAAAATATAATATTGGGGCAATGAGTTTGGGCAACAACTTTCAATTTTGAGACTGAATATGAATCGATAAACTTGGGCTAAGAATTTTGATTTCACAATATTCTACTCTTAGATTCGAGATCCTACTTTGACTCTTTCAAAGAAAGATTGTACTTTTGGATCTGGATCAATAAAATTGTAAGATTCTACAATTGTGATCAACATTCTAACTAATATGGTAGAACCTTCTGGAATCATGGAGATGATTGTAAATATGATGTGACAAGATCTTTTGATGTTGGATACGATTAAAAGAGTTCAATAAACAAAAATGCTTAAACGATCCAAAAATTAGACCTAAAATTATATGATAAGTTGTTTATCTTACTTTTCCTTTCTTTTTCTTTTTCTTTTTTTTGATCTCTTGGATGATGATGTGGTGATGATTCACCACGTTAGCTTGGAAATAATTTTGGGGTAGATTTTTGTGTTGTTTTAGCGCTCTTTAATTATAAAGGAAAAAGGAACGAAATGATGTGATATATGGAGAATGAAAGAAAAAGGAGACGTTGTAAATATGATAATTAAAGAGATAAGGGAAGAGAAAATTTGAAAGGATACGGATTCATATCTTTTTATGTCACACCCCGCCCGGACGTGCCTAAACCAGCGGTACACTCGCGGACGGGGCGCACATTTGGAATAATAACAATGGTAATAACAGAGTGCGCAGCGAAAATATAAAATACAGTACAAGTCTGATTTCATTTAATTCAGAATTCATTTGTACATGACATAGTCAAGGGAACAGAGTCCCCAAAAATCCCCAATGAATAATACAAAGGGTACAAAATGTGGGCCCCATAAACCTGCACCCAGTCCACCCTAATTTCCTGTGAAAAATTGGATAATAATGGAGTGAGCTTAACGCGCTCAGTGGGTAAAATAATTCGTGAGTATAACAATTAATAAAGCATACTTCAATATCAAATATCTTAAATACACATGAGAGCATCATAATCAATCAATATGTAGGCATGCATGACACCGTCTCGTAATGGTTTGATGAACGTACATCGCCTGAGTTCACGTACAGATGTCCTTCCCCAGGCATAGCCGGATTCTCACTATACGTCCCTACTAAGGAACGATGCTCTGGATTCACGTACAGATGTCCCTCCCTAGGCGTAGCCGGGTTCTCATTGTACGTCCCTCTCCAGAGAAATATAATGAATAGCGAGCAATGCTCCTAACTATTCTATAAATCATAAACCATACACGTCCCTAGGTGGTGATATGTACGATGCCAATGCATGAACTGGTCTAGTCTACTGGTCTGATCATTTCTTGACATTTAGACTGACTTTGGCAACGTCTGGTGATCCTTATCAGGGTTGGCATCACGACGTGCAAGGTTAGGACATTCAGTATTACTTGTATAAGCTGATAGCTTTCAATAAAACCAACTAGATCAGTCCAAAATTGAGAGGTGAGACACAAGGTCTGCTTAAATACCAATCGCCTAGAGCAGCCCGCTGCCTCCCGTTCACTATTTAAAGTTACTGAGGACAAAACCGAGTCTAGTTGAACCAGATTGACCACAAATCCGACATTATAACTGCGTAATACATGAACTCCAAATATACAAGTATAAGTGCGACAGTAAAACCATTATATGACATAATGCAATGTAAATGAACAGTAGACATAATAATAATTGAATGTAAAACTTTAATAAAATTTATAAAACACGCAAACCTATGTTTCGTTCCTCACCTTCAGATAAGAACTTCTTCTTTCAGATCTGGCGCTTTCCTCCGAACAGAACTTCGTCGTATCGCACCGAGAGTCTCGAACAGAGAGTCTCAAATAGAAAAGAACTCAGAATGAGTGAAAAGAGGAGGAAAAATCACTAGAGAAGGTGATTTGGTGTGAGAAAATGAGGAGGAGAGAGCTTTTTATACAGGAGATTTGGCGCCTGGACGTTCGGGCATTTCTGCCGAAACGAAAATATGTTTTTTTTTTTTTGTGAAATACAGGGTATTACACTCTACCCCCCTTAAAAGGATTTCGCGCTCGAAATCAATTCAAGTAGTTATGATGGTTATCTGCTTGAGATTCATTGCCGGCGTCATCTCTTGCGAGTTCAGGGTAGTGCTTCTATTGTCCCTGAATAGCACTGTGGTTGGTGGAATCCTCATCATCACAAAACCATGGAGAGCAAAAGGAATCAGATTCGTCCACTGAAGATTCCAACCTTTGCATAACAGATGGTGGTGGAGGGTGCTGGTTACATCGTTTGAGGGGAGGTAGGTTGAGCGGTGGAATACTTTTTCATGTTGTTGCTCGAATCCGGCAGCCTGGCAGTTTTGGTAGAAGGTCATGCCAAGATGAGGGCACGGGATTGTTACGAAATAGCCACGCACTCTCTGGCGATAAGGATCGCTGTCTGTGTGGCGATGGAGTTGGTGATGCAAAGTAGTTGTGGCTTGACTCAGATCGTGGAGGAGTCGTCACAAGTTGCCAATGAGGCCACTGCGTGTGTGCATCACTATATCCATTGATATTGTTTTCAGACATCTGCATAGTTATTCAGGTGAAACACTGTATTAAGATAGGTGTAAACAAAGTTCCATCATTTTATTGATAAGTGAAAATAGTACAGTGTATCACATCATTAGTTGGTACTAGAAAATAATTCAGGGTATTTCTGTTTAATTGTTGCTTCTAATTCCCAAGTTGCTTCCTCGACGCCGTGGTGATCCCAGAGCACCTTCACAAGTGGTATGCTACATCGCCTTAGTTCTTGAGTTTTTTTATCCAAAATCAGTATCGCTCTCTCCTGATACTTATTTCCTTCCTCAACCCGAACCTCGATTAAAGGGATGATATGCGAAGGATCAGGACGATACTTGCGAAGCATAGATACGTGAAAAACGTCATGAACTTTAAGCATGGATGATGGAAGGTACAGACGATAAGCAAGTTTGCCAATACGTTCAACGATCTGAAATGGACCTATATACCACGGGGAGAGCTTCCCTTTGATCCCAAAGCGTTTGACACCTCTTGTGGGCTGAACTTCTCAAAAAACTAAGTCCCCTTTATCAAATTCTAGAGGCTGCCTGCGGTCTATTTGCCATATCTAACCAGCATACCGGAGATCTGCAAGGCCGACCATAGAGAGCCTCGTATGGTGCCATGCCGAAACTAGTTTGGTAGCTGTTGTTGTATGCAAACTCAGCTAAATGTAAATATTTTGCCCATCCGTCATTAAAGTCCAAAATGCAACATCGTAACATGTCTTCTAAGATTTAGATAAGCTGCTCTGACTGCCCATCAGTCTGAGGGTGGAAGGATGTGCTCATAGTGATCTTAGAACCCATTCTATTCTGGAAGCTTTTCCAAAAGTTTGATGTGAATCGAGGGTCTCGATCAAAGACGATCGTGAGTGGTATGCCATGAAGGTGTACGATCTCTCTTTCATATAGTTCGGCAAGTTTGGCGGGGTTAACCGTGAACTTTATTGGCAGAAAGTGTGCAGACTTTGTAAGTCTGTCAATGATAACCCAGATAGCATCTTGCCCTTTATTATTTCGGGGCAAGGCCGTAACAAATTCCATTGCGACGTTCTCCCACTTCCATTCTCCAATAGGTAACGGCTGGAGAAGTCCAGAGGGAAGTCTTCATTCTGCCTTAACTTTATGGTAAACGAGACATCGAGCAACGAAGTCTGCAATTGCCTTCTTCATTCTAGAAAACCAGAATTGTCGCTTGACATCCTTGTACATCTTGTCACCCCTAGGTTGCATAACGAACCTCGAACAGTGCATCTCTATGAGCACTTCTTTCCGAACCTCAGGATCTTTCGGTAGACAGAGACGTTTTTTTTATAAAAAATGGCCCCGTCTTCTGAGACCGACCAGTGAGGAAGGTCCTGTCCGCTGAATAGAACTTCTCGTTTCTCCATTAACATAGGGTCATTGGCTTGAGCAGCAGAAATCTTTCGAACTAGCTCAGAGTTGGTTGATAATTGAGGGAGTCATGATCTTGGTCCTTCTTCAATCAGTTTTAGGTTAAAGTTCTCCATCTCTGTAGCCAACTTTCCCATTTCAAAGTTAAGAGTGCAAGCAAGATAAGATTTTCGACTCAAGGCATCAGCCACAACGTTGGCCTTTCCGGGATGGTACTAGAGTTGAAAGTCATAATCTTTCAAGAATTCCAACCATCGTCTTTGGCGGAGGTTTAGGTCTCTCTAAGTGTATATGTACTTAAGACTCTTGTGATCCGAGAAGACCTCAAACCGTTCACCGTATAGGTAATGACGCCATAATTTCAGTGCAAATACTACAGCTGCAAGTTCCAAGTCATGTGTTGGGTAATTACCTTCATGAATCTTCAGTTGCCTTGAGGCATATGCAACAACTTGGCCTTCTTGCATTAGTACGACACCTAAGCCTTGGAGAGAGGCGTTGGTGTATAATGAAAATCCAATTGCATTTCTTGGAGTGATAAGTACAGGTGTCGTCGTGAGGCGTTTCTTCAATTCCTGAAATGATGCTTCACAGGCGAGATTCCAGATGAATCGCACGTCTTTTCGAGTGAGCTTGGTCATAGGTTCAACAATCTTTGAGAAGTCCTTGATGAAGCGTCTGTAATAGCCAGCCAAACCAAGAAAACTCATAATCTGAGTAACAGTGGTAGGCTGCTTCCAGTTTAAAAATGTTTCAACCTTAGAAGGATCTACGTCAATGCCATTGCCTGAAACCACATGGCCTAGGAATTGAACTCCCTTCGCCCAAAATTCGCACTTACTCAACTATCCATACAGTTGGTGGCTTCTCAACATCTTGAGGACTATCTTCAAATGTATCTTATGGTCTTCCTCGGTTGAGGAATATATCAAGATGTCATCCACAAAAAACAACCACAAATCGGTCTAAGTATAACCTGAAGATCCGATTCATCAAATCCATGAATGCAGCAGGTGCATTTGTTGGGCCGAACGGCATGACCAAGAACTCGTAGTGACCGTACCAAGTTCTGAATGTCGTCCTGGTAATGTTCGACTCTCGGATCAGGAGTTGGTGATAACCGGACCGTAAATCAATCTTAGAGAAGTATTTGGCATCTCTAAGTTGGTCGAACAAATCATCGATCCTGGGCAATGGGTATCTGTTCTTGATGGTGACTTTATTCAACTTGCGATAATCGATGCAAAGTCGTAACGAACCATCCTTTTTGCGAACAAACAAAACTGGAGCACCCCAGGGTGATGAACTCTTTCTGATGAACCCATTACTCTCTAATTCCTTCAGTTGTTTGTCTAATTCGACCAGCTCGACATTTGATATTTTGTATGGTGGAATTGAGATAGGCCCTGTTTCAGGTATGAGGTTGATTTCAAAATCGAATTCCCTAACTAGAGGTAGACCAGGAAGGTCATTTAAAAAGACTATTATGAATTCAGATATGACTGGAACATCGTATACTTCGAGAGGGTACAGTGCTGGTGATTCATTTTCATTATCAAGCGATAGAGCTCGAAGTTGTGTCTTGAGAAGTGCAACTGTTGATTTGTGTATCCATTTCCTTGTTCCCTGAATCTTGATAAACTCTCTTGTAGGCAAGGTTAACTGAACTTGCTTCTTCATACATTCGATCTTTGCATTCAGTGGTGCTAGCCAGTCCATGCCGAGGATGATGTCGAAGTCTTCAATGTCCATCACAAAAAGATCTGCATATATTATATGTTCTGACATTCGAAGCTCACATCGAGAACACTGCAATTTCACGTCAGTACCAGATCCGACCGGTGATGTGACATGGAGTGTGATGTCAGTGGGTTCAGGCTGTAGGCCTAAATTTCTTACCAATGCCGATGATATAAATGAATGCGTAGCACCTGAATCAAACAAAACATGCACCATTGTATTGAACAAAGGAAAGGTACCTTCAACTACATTGTTGTCTGGGACGGGTTGTTGAGCGATGTCAAATGCTCTGCCCTGATGGTTCTGCTGGTTCTGCCTGGGTTGGGCATTAGCAGCAAGTGGTGCTTGTTGGACTAGAACAACGGGAATAGGTTGCTGAAGGTGCGGACATGCATATTTTACGTGGCCCTGCTGGCCGCAGTTGAAACAAGTCGGCCTGTACTGTTGATTGTTTTCCTGGCCATGCTGATTGTTCTGCTGGCCTTGCTGATTGTGGTGTCGACCACCACCTCTACTATTGTCTTTTCTACAGCCACCCCTTCCATAACGACCTCCGTAGCCATGATTTCGGAAACCCTGATGGTTAGGGTTAGAAGGTTCAGCCGCAGGTGTTGTGGCCTCATTCTTCGAAACAGGGCTAGGAGGGCTGGGTTTTGATTGTAGTACAACTTTTTCTTGTTGCCTTGTTGCGAGCCCTGTTGGGAAAACGTTGCAGGCCATTTTTCCTTATTCATTCTTTGCTCCTGCATGATCTTCTCTTATTCAAAACTCATGACCTTGTCAACAACCTCCTTGCAAATCTTGAGAACCAAGATTGACAAGGCTTGTCGAATATCATGGCGAAGGCCATTATAGAATATCTCAGTCTTATCTTGCTCCGTTGAGATGGTGGGGAGAGAGTAGTCTGATAGTTATTTGAACTTCCCAGCATATTCCCTGACGGTCATGCTGCCTTGGTATAACTTAGCGAATTCCTGGCGCTTCTGTCTCTTCACAGAGCCGAAAAAATACTCATCAATAAACATTGACTCGAACTATTGCCAAGTCATATCTGCTATGTTGACCCTTGGGTCCTCTTTCACTGTTATCCACCATGTGTTTGCCCCACCAACAAGTTGGTAGGTCGCTATTGGGATTTTTCGAGTCTCGTCGACTCCCATTGCATCTAGAGCCTTCTTTGACTCATCCAGCCACTTTTGCACCTCATCAGCATCAATGGTGCCAGCAAAAGTAAGAGGTTGTAGCCTCTTGTACTTGGTAATCTGATCGGTTTGAGGTTCTGACCCAAATCTTACAGGTGCCTGAACCGTGGCAACCTTACTGGCCGCGGTCTCACGAACGGTCGTTTGAACAATGGCTTTCATCGCCTCAATAAATCCGGCGAAGAAGGTTTCCATGCTCGAAGGCATGGCAAAGGGTGCGGGTGGGGGTGGTATTGCCTGCCCAGATGTAGTGGCAGCGTCAAGTGTGACTCGTGCTGTCGTCGGAGGTGGCGGTTCTTGAATCTCAGGAGGTGCCTCCACTGCTGGACGAACAGTACGTGGCCTTCCTCTCTTCCTGGTTTGCATTTTCTCACTGACAAGGAGAAAAAAAACCAAGATTTAGGAACTGTAGCCAAGTATAATGTTATAGTATGCTCAGCAACAAATTCAAGAGTACTGCAATATTAAGATCACTTATTTTTCTTAGTATAGTGTAAGGTTTTTGTTGAGGAATCAAAGAATCTTATATATCTCGTATGTTTGGCCATGGTGTAAAAACAAGGTTAGAATGTTTATATAATAAGTATAAAACTTTGCAAGTATTTCAAATGATTTGGTTCTGGTTTTTGTGAACATACATATATATTTCATTGAAAATCCATACGAGTCATAAGAATTCTAAAATTTATCTCGGTAAATATCCTGATCTAACGTTCTATCGCAATCTTATGTATTCAAACTCTTACTCTTAGTCTTTTCGATTATTATCTAAGTTCGTGTGTCCCGTACCACATGACTTTGGTAATAAGGGTGTTAACCAAGTTAAGTTGTATGAACACGGTCTCTAAAAACATCAGCTGAACAATAGTTCACCAATAGTATCTTCCAAGTTTACTCGTCTCATACCGTGTAAACTTAGTGATAATGTTAGTAATACAATTTTCTCCAAATGTTTATTTTCACACAAGGTCATGAGTTTTCTTACTTCCACATTTTATTTAGTATCCTCCAATTTTGTTATGTCCCATACCACTCCAAAGTTAGTGATACAAAAGAAATAATGGTTGTAAGTCGGCCCACCAAAGATAGTCTTTAAACAAAACATTTCATTCATATATAAAAGAAAAGTTTACAATGCCAGTAATCAATCTTGATTTTCCTGCCTACTACCGCTCCTTCTAGACCTCCTGCTAGGTACAAAACGACTACTACCAGAAGGTTGAGAATTTGCTCCCTCTGCTTCAAAGTTTTGCATACGTGTTAATATATCATTTTGAGTCTCTCTCATTTCAGCAATATTGGATGTCATTTCATTTAACCGTTCAAATGGGTTGGTCGATTGTCCCATAGGTGGAGGGTAGGCCATAGGCATTGGGGGAAAGTATTGGTTATACGGGTGACTCATAGGTGAAGGGCAGTTGTTTTGATTGTACGTGGCCCTAACTGGAACCCCTTGGATATTTGGATTTGTCTGAGGTGAAAAGTTTTGAAACAATAGGCTCATTGGGATGTTTTGCCCTCCAAAATTTGGTGCCGCCCAATACTGTTGTTGTTGGTTCACAGCAACTTGTGGAACTGGCCGATACGGTACCTCAAGAGTTGGAAACCTTTGGTACGAAGTGTTGCCTTAAGTTGGCACGTTCCAGGTTGGTGGATTTGCTTGAGTACTTTGTCTATCATGACTTGGTTGAGGTTGATTTAGTGTGGCAAATAACTCTTCTTCAGTGAATAGTCGATCGGTTGGATCATTATTCGGGGTTGGGTTTGATGTAGGATTCTGATTTGGCTCATTATTTGGTACCTCCCTGACAGGAATCTTGCGTCGACTTCTTCGAAGACAACGTTCATGTTCGTCTCTCATTCTTTCGGCATTTTCTATCGTCGCGCCAAATACTTCCTCGTCAGTTACCCCTCCCCTCGGGACATATATCTTGAAGATAAAAGATGTTGTAACCGGTTTAGTGATCTGCTTCGAAGTCCCATCAAAAGTGTTGATGTTTGCTTCGTATAGCATCCTCATAATCAAGACTCTGTAACCGAGGAATTTCTTTCTCAAAGGGTTTTGAATCACCCTCAACATTTGTTGGATGATGATGTGTGGTAGGGAGACATTTATTTTCTTCTCTATGCAATATAACACAAGAAGTTTGGCTCTTGACATAGTGCCTCTAGTTCCCCTTTCTGGCAAGATGTTGCCGAATAAGATCTTTCCAAGGCCGGCAAGAGATGGCTTAAGATGATTGTTTGGGAGGTTGGTGTACGTCGTTTGAGTGTATGGCTCTTTGGCGAGGGAATTGAACAATTGTTCATTAGACTCCGCGATCTCTACAATTGTCTGGGGTTCATGTGGATCAATAATTCTCTCCTCAATCGGAATCTCCATAAATCGAGCAATAATCTCGATGTTGATAGAAATTTTTATTCTCATGACTGTCGTCTCCAAAACAGGGTTGATCCTCTCTTCTTGAAGTCCCACGCAATTCATGGCTTCGTAAAAGGATCTCACCAAGTTGTAAGAGACGTGACCCTCAATTTTTGTTACGTTCAACCACCCCAGAGTTGCGAGTTTGTCATGAAGGATCGGATGGAGGCGGAGATCTCTATTGTCAATGCTCCTCATAGTCATAACCTCCCTTCTGAACAATTCCTTGAGTCTAGTGGGAATTGGTTCCCTACTACTGGAAGTTGTTCCTTCACTTGAGGCCATTCTTTTGCTGAAAGGAAAATAAATTTGTGAAAGACACAAAATATATTCCTAACATCTTTTAAGATTTATGTTTTGTCTTTTAGACAATATTTTCTATTTTTCTCTTAATGTTTATGTCATCATGTAATCAAAATTCTTTATTAGCAATATGATATATATATATATATATATATATATCGTATTCATATATGAATGTATAGCTATATATATTTAATCATAACTGTATATATAGTTTTCATAAATCAACTATATATATATATATATATTTGAAATTAAACTATATAAAAATCATATATAATTTTCTTAGATATATATTTAATACAAATCTTAACTATATATAATTCATATATATATATAGTTCTAAAGATATATATATTTTCATCAATAATATGATATATATATATATATATATCTCATATATACAAAGATATATAGATATATATATATATATATATATATATATATATATATATATATTCAATCATAACTATACATATAATTTTTTCATAAATCATGACTATATATATATTTAAATCAAACTATATAAAAATCATATAGTTTCTAGGTATATATTTAATATAAATATCAACTATATATAATTGACATATATATATAGTTCTAGAGATATATATATCTAATAAAATTTTTCATTAGTAACATGGTATATATATATCTCTTATATGCATAGATGCATAGATATATATATATATATATATATATTTATTTATTTATTTATTTATTTATTTATTTATTTATTTAATCATAATAATATATATAGTGTTCATAAATCATAACTATATATATATTTAAATCAAACTATATAAAAATCATATAGTTTTCTAGATATATATTTAATTAAATCTCAACTATATATAATTGACATATATATATAGTTCTAGAGATATATATATCTATTAAATTTTTTCGTCCAAAATTTTTCAGTAGTAACATGGTATATATATATCTCCTATATGCATAGATATATATATATATATATATATATAATTAATCATAACAATATATATAGTTTTCATAAATCATAACTATATTTATATTTAAATCAAACTATATAAAAATCATATAATTTTCTAGATATATATTTAATATAAATCTCAACTATATATAATTGACATATATATATAGTTTTAGAGATATATATATATCTAATAAAAAAAAATTCATCCAAAATTTCTCATTAGCAACAATATATATATATATATATATATATATATATATAAATAGATATATAGATATATATATTTAATCATAACCATATATATAATTTTCATAAATCATAACTATATATAAATCTAAATTATATAAAACTATATAGTTTTCTTAGATATATATTTAATACAAATCTTAACTATATATAATTCATATGTATATAGTTCTAAACATATATATATCTAAGAAATTTTCTTCCCCTAATTTGGTGGACTTGGGCCGGCCGTGGACCGTATGCTCTAATACCATTCACTACAAGAAAAAAGACCTTTAGTAGCGAATTTTTTTCGTAAGTAAAAGTTCCGAATTCGTAAGTAAAAGTATTGCTTACGATGATGTTTAGGCTTTTTCTTACGAATGCAATTTCGTGAGAAAAACACCGTAAGTAAAGGTTTTAGTCACGACATAGTTCCGTGAGTAAAAGTATCATTTTTACTTACGACTACATTTTCGTAAGTAAAACGTGTCTTTCGCGACTAAAAGTTGACAGAATTTGCAACAAAAACACCGTAAGTAAAGGTTTTAGTCACGACATAGTTCCGTGAGTAAAAGTATCATTTTTACTTACGACTCCATTTTCATAAGTAAAACGTGTCTTTCGCGACTAAAAGTTGACAGAATTTGCAACAAATCTAACCCTTTACTTATATTGAAATTCGTAAGTAAATGTAATTAATTCGTTACTAAATGTTATACGAAGCTATAAAATAAAAAAATAGCTAAAAAAAACATTTTTCTGTAATATTTTTAGAATTTTAATTTTGACAAATAATAAAATTTAACACTAGAAGGAATGAAGATTTTCATTATCAAATCTATAATTTCTACAACCATAAAGTTCTGAAGTAGTATGTATACAAAAATTAAAATTTGCACAAGGCAAAATTTACAAAAGTAATAAAATATAGAAACATAACTATCATGCAAGCGAAAGATAACTAAGATGTGGTCTCCGTAGAAGTAGATGATGATGGTGGCAAGATATTCTCTTCGATCTGACGAACGTCATCCTCAATATTTGTGACCCTATCTATTAGTTTTTCCACTAAACTCTCCATTTCTGTGTAGTTATGACCACCATATGAAGATCCATGTGTTCTTGAGGAAGCTCGTGACATCTCTTTTGATAAGCCTTTTGCCTTCTTAGTCCATCCCTTTTAATAACCGGAGCAATAACTAAGAACACGTTCCATAATCTGAAAGTCTGTGATATATAGCATGTTCACTTTATCTTCAGTTGGAGGCCATTGATTTTCAAATCTTATATCAACCATTTGTAACTGCAAATAAATAAATAAATATAAGGTACAAACTTAAAAAATAAAATTAATCAATCTAAAAACTCATTTAAAGACTTACATAAGCACTTTCGACCTCTGTATTTAGCCAATGTTGGTTTCAATCGCAATGCATCCTCTTAAACAGTTCAATTCCTCCAATCGGCGAGAAGATATTATCGTGTTGGCGCAAATGGTGGTTGGGCGTAGAGACTGACCCATTAGTTTGCATCCATTCCCTCTGTCACACCTCGCCCGGACGCGCCTAAACCGGCGGTACACTCTCGGACGGGGTGCGCATTTGGAACAATTACAATGGTAACAACAGAGTGCGCAGTGGAAATACAGTACAAATATGATTTCATTTAATTCAGAATACTTTTGTACATAAAATGGTCCAGGGAACATACTCCCAAAATCCCCAATGAATTAAACAAAGGGTATAAATTGTGGGCCCCATAACCTGCACCCAGTCCACCCTAATTTCCTGTGAAAGATTGGATAATAATGGAGTGAGCTTAACGCGCTCGGTGGGTAAATAGCGCATGAGTATAACAATTAATAAAACATACTTCAATATCAAATATCTTAAATACACATGTAAGCATCATAATCAATCAATATGTATGTATGCATGACACCGTCTCGTAATGGTTTGATGAACGTACATCGCTTGAGTTCACGTACAGGTGTCCTTCCCCGGGCGTAGCCAGGTTCTCACTGTACGTCCCTCCTCAGGAACGATGCTCTGGATTCACGTACTGATGTCCCTCCCTGGCGTAGCCAGGTTCTCATGTATGTCCCTCTCCAGAGAAATAATATGAATAGTGAACAATGCTCCTAACTATTCTATGAGTCATAAACCATATACGTCCCTAGGTGGTGATATGTATGATGCCAATGCATGAACTGGTCTAGTCTACTGGTCTGGTCTTTTCTTGACATTTAGACTGACTTTCGCTACGTCTGGTGATCCTTATCAGGGTCGGTATCACGACGTGCAAGGTTAGGACATTCAGGTCATAAACATTATATGACATAATGCAGTGTAAATGAATAGTAGACATAATAATAATTGAATGTAAACTTTAATAAAAGTTATGAAACACGCAAACCTATGTTTCGTTCCCCGCCTTCAGATCTGGTGCTTTTCCCCGGATAGAACTTCGTTGCACCGCTTTCAGATCTGGCGCTTTCCTTCGGACATAACTTTGTTGCACCGCACCGAGAGTCTCGAAAACTAAAAACTTAGAATGCATGGAAAGGAGAAGAAAATCACAAGAGAAGGTGATTTGGTGTGGGGAATGAGAAATGAGGAGCTTTCTTATATAAAGATTTTTGCGCCTGAACGTTCTGGCATGCGCCTGAACGTTCTGGCATTGCGCCTGAACGTTCTGTCATGCGCCTGAACGTTCTGGCATGCGCCTGAACTTTATGTCATGCGCCTGAACGTTCGGGCGTTGCCCAAATAGTAAATTTTTTTTTTTTTTGTGAAATACGTGGTATTACACTCTACCCCCCGTAAAGGGATTTTGCCCTCGAAATCAAGTCCAGGAGTGATGAGGGTGATATGCTTGAGAAGTAGCGACAGGTTGCCAAGGAGGCCACTGCGTGTGCATCACTATATCCATTGATATTATTTTCAGACATCTGCGTAGTTATTGAAGTGAAACAATGTATCAAGATAGGTGTAAACAATGTTTCATCCTGGTATTGATAAGTGAAAATAATACAATGTATCACATCATCAGTTGGTACTAGAAAACAATTCAGGGTATTTCTGTTTAATTGTTGATTCTAGTTCCCATGTAGCTTCCTCTATGCCTGGTGATCCCAGAGCACTTTCACAAGTGGTCCAAAATGCAGCATCGTAGCATGTCTTCTAAGATTTGGATAAGCCGTTCTGACTGCCCATCAGTCTGAGGGTGGAAGGTTGTGCTCATAGTGATCTATGAACCCATTCTAGTCTGGAAGCTTTTCCAAAAGTTTGATGTGAATCGAGGGTCTCGATCAGAGACGATCGTGAGTGGTATGCCATGGAGGCGTACGATCTCTCTTTCATATAGTTCTGCAAGTTTGGCGGGATTATCCGTGAACTTTATTGGCAAGAAGTATGCAGACTTGGTAAGTCTGTCAATGATAACCCAGATAGCATCTTGCCCTTTATTATTTCGAGGTAAGGCTGTAACAAAATCTATTGCGATGTTCTCCCACTTCCATTCTCCAATAGGTAACGGCTGGAGAAGGCCGGAGGGAAGTCTTCGTTCTGCCTTAACTTGCTGGCAAACAAGACATCGAGCAACGAAGTTTGCAATTGCCTTCTTCATTCCAGAAAACCAGAATTGTCGCTTGACATCCTGGTACATCTTGTCACCCCCAGGATGCATAGCGTATCGTGAACAGTGCATCTCAGTAAGCACGTCTTTCTGAACCTCAGGATCGTTCGGAAGACAAAGACGTTTTTTATAGAAAATGGCTCCGTCGTCAGAGACTGACCAATGAGGAAGGTCTTGCCCGCTGAGTAGAAGGTCTCGTTTCTCCATTAACATAGGGTCATTGTCTTGAGTAGCTGAAATCTTACGAACGAGGTCAGAGGTGGCTGATAAGTGAGAGAGTCGTGGGCGTGGTCCCTCTTCGTTCAGCAGGAGGTTAAAGTTCTCTATTTCTGTAGCCAATTTCCCCATTTCATAGTTAAGAGTGCAAGCAACATAAGATTTTCTACTCAGGGCGTCAGCCACAATATTTGCCTTTCCAGGATGGTACTGGAGTTGAAAGTCATAGTCTTTCAAGAATTCCAACCATCTTCTTTGGCCGAGGTTTAGGTCTCTCTGAGTGTATATGTACTTAAGACTCTTATGATCTGAGAAGACCTCGAACCGTTCACCGTATAGGTAATGACGCCATAATTTCAGTGCAAACACAACAGCTGCAAGTTCCAAGTCGTGTGTTGGGTAATTACCCTCATGAATCTTCAGTTGCCTCGAGGCATAGGAAACAACTTGGCCTTCTTGCATTAGTACGGCACCCAACCCTTGGAGGGAGGCGTCGGTGTATAATGAAAATCCAATTCCATGTCTTGGAGTGATAAGTACAGGTGCTGTCGTGAGGCGTTTCTTCAATTCCTGAAATGATGCTTCGCAGGCGGGATTCCAGATAAATTGCACGTCTTTTGGAGTGAGCTTGGTCATAGGTTCAACAATCTTTGAGAAGTCTTTGATGAAACGTCTGTAATAGCCAGCCAAACCAAGAAAACTCCTAATCTGAGTAACAGTGGTAGGTTGCTTCCAGTTTAAAATTGCTTTAACTTTAGAAGGATCTGCCTCAATGCCATTGCCTGAAACCACATGGCCTAGGAATTAAACTCTCTTTGACCAAAATTCGCACTTACTCAACTTTGCATACAATTGGTGGCTTCGCAAGGTCTGGAGGACTATCTTCAAATGTATTTTATGGTCTTCCTCGGTTGAGGAATAGATCAAGATGTCGTCCACAAAAACCACCACAAATCGGTCTAAGTATAACCTGAATATGCTATTCATCAAATCCATGAATGCAGCATGTGCATTTGTTAGACCAAACGGCATAACTAAGAACTCGTAATGACCGTACCGAGTTCTGAACGCCGTCTTGGTGATGTCCAACTCTCGGATCCGGAGTTGGTGATAACCGGACCGTAAATCAATCTTAGAGAAGTATTTGGCATCTCTAAGTTGGTCGAACAAGTCATCGATCCTGGGCAACGGATATCTGTTCTTGATGGTGACGTTATTCAACTTGCGATAATCGATGCAAAGTCGTAACAAACCATCTTTTTTGCGAACAACCAGAACTGGAGCGCCCCAGGGTGATGAACTCTTTTGGATGAAGCCATTACTCTCTAATTCCTTAAGTTGTTTGTCTAATTCGACCAGTTCAACATTTGACATTCTGTATGGTGGAATTGAGATAGGCGCTGTCCCAGGTATGAGGTTGAACTCAAAATCGAATTCCCTAACTGGAGGTAGACCAGGAAGGTCATTAAGAAAAACTGTTGGGAATTCAGATATGACTGGAACATCGCGTACTTCGGGAGGGTGCAGAGCTGGTGATTCATTGCCGTCACCAAGAGACAACGCTCGAAGTTGTGACTTGAGAAGTGCAACTGTTGATTTGTGTATCCATTGTCTTGTTCCCTGAATCTTGACAAACTCTCCTGTAGGCAAAGTTAACTGAACTTGCTTGTTCATACAGTCGATCTTTGCATTCAGTGGTGCGAGCCAGTCCATGCCGAGGATGATGTCGAAGTCTTCAAATTCCATCACAAAAAGATCGGCATATATTATCTGTTCGGACATTCGAAGCTCACATCGAGAGTACCCGATCCGAACGATGATGTGACATGGAGTGTGATGTTTGTGGGTTCAGGATGCAAGCCTAAATGTCTTACCAATGACGACGATATAAAAGAATGCGTAGCACCTGAATCAAACAAAACACGCACCAATGTATTGAACAAAGGAAAGGTACCTTCAACTACATTGTTGTCTGGGAGGGGTTGTTGAGCGAAGGCAAAGGCTCGGCCCTGATTCCGTTGACCCTGGTTCGGCCTGGGTTGGGCATTAGCAGCAGGTGGTGCTTGTTGGACTGGAATAGCAGGAATAGGTTGTTGAAGGTGTGGACAAAGATGTTTGACATGGCCCTTCTGGTCGCAGTTGAAACAAGTCGGCCTGTACTGCTGATTATTTTGCTGGCCATTCTGATGATTCTGCTGGCCCTGTTGATTGTGGTGTCGACCACCACCTCTGCCATTCCCGTTGCTACGGCCACCTCATCCATAACGACCACCACGGCCATGATTTCGGAAACCCTGGTGGTTAGAGTTAGACGGTTCAGCCGCAGGTGTTGTGGCTTTATTCTTCGAAACCGGGGCTGGGAGGGCTGGGTTTTGATTGTAGTAGGGCTTCTTCTTGTTGCCCTGTTGCGAGCCTTAGTGGGAAAATGTGGCAGGCCGTTTGCCCTTATTCATTCGCTGTTCCTGTAAGAGCTTTTCTTGTTCAAAGCTCATGGCCTTGTCAACAACTTCTTTGTAAATCTTGAGATCCAAGATCGATAAGGCTTGTCGAATGTCATGGCGAAGACCATTATAAAATTTCTCAGTCTTATTCGCTCCGTTGAGATGGTGGAGAGAGAGTAGACGGATAATTCTTTAAATTTTCCAGTATATTCTCTGACGGTCATGGTGCCCTGATATAACTTAGCAAATTCCTGGCGCTTCTGCTTCGTCACCGCGCTGGGAAAATACTCATCAATAAACATTGACTCAAACTGTTGCCAAGTCATATCTGCTATATTGACCCTTGGGTCTTCTTTCACTGTGATCCACCATGTGTTTGCGGCACCAACAAGTTGGTAGGTTGCTAATGGAATTTTACGAGTCTCATCGACTCCCATTGCTTCAAGAGCCTTCTTGGACTCATCCAACCACTTTTGCACCTCATCAGGATCAATGGTGCCATCGAAAGTAAGAGGTTGTAACCGCTTGTATTTAGTAATTTGATCGGTTTGAGCTTCGGACCCAAATTTTACAGGTGCTTGAACCGTGGCAACCTGACTGGCTGCGGTCTCACGAATGGCAGTTTGAACAGTGGCCTTCATCGCCTCAATAAATCCAGCGAAGAGGGTTTCAATGCTTGAAGGCATGGCAAAGAGTACGGGTGGTGGTGGTATTGCCTGCCCAGATGTAGTGGCAGTGTTGGGTGTGGCCTGTGCTGTTGTCTGAGGCGGCGGTTCCTGAATCTCAGGAGGTGCCTCCACTGCTGGACGAACAGCACGTGGCCTTCCTCTCTTCCTGGTTTGCATTGTCTCACTGGCAAAGAGAAAAGGAAAACCAAGATTTAGGAACTGTAGCCAAGTATAATGTTAGAATATGCTCAGCAACAATTTCGAGAGTACTGTAATATTAAAATCACCTATTTTTCTAAGTAGAGTGTAAAGTTGTTGTTGAGGAATCAAAGAATCTTATATATCTCGTATGTGTGGCCATGGTGTAAAAAACAAACAAGGTTAGAATGTTTATATAATAAGTACAAAATTGTGCAAGTATTTCAAAAGATTTGGTTTTGGTCTTTGTGAACATACATATATTTCATTGAAAATGCATACGAGTCATAAGAATTCTAAGATTTGCCTCGGTAAATAGCCTGAGCTAACGTTCTATCGCAATCTTATGCATTCAGACGCTTACTCTTAGTCTTTTCGACTATTATCCAAGTTCATGTGTCCCATACCATATGAATTTAGTAATAAGGGTGTCAACCAAGTTAAGTTCTATGAACACGGTCTCTAAAAACATTGGCTGTATAGAAGTTCACTAATAGTATCGTCCAAATTTACTTGTCCCATACCGTGTAAACTTAGTGATAATATTAGTAACGCAACTTTCTCCAAATGTTTCTTTTCACACAAGGTCATGGGTTTTCTTACTTCCACATTTTATTTAGTATCTTCCAATTTTGTTGTGTCCCATACCACTCCAAAGTTAGTGATACAAAAGAAAAAATGGTTGTAAGGCGGCCCACCAAAGATAGTCTTAAAACAAAACAATTTCATTCATATATATCAAAGGAAAGTTTACAATGCCAGTAATTAATTGTGACTTTCTTGTCTACTACCGCTCCTTCGAGATCTACTGCTACGTACAGAACGACTACTAACGGAAGGTTGAGAGTGTGCACGCTCTACGTCGGAGTTTTACAACCGGGTTAATATAGTATTGTGGCTCTCTCTCAGTGTAGCAATATTGGATGCCATTTCATCTAAAATATCTTAAATACACATGCAAGCATCATAATCAATCAATATGTATGTACGCATGACACCGTCTCGTAATGGTTTGATGAACGTACATCGCCTGAGTTCACGTACAGGTGTCCTTCCCCGGGCGTAGCCAGGTTCTCACTGTACGTCCCTCCTCAGGAACGATGCTTTGGATTCACGTACTGATGTCCCTCCCTGGCATAGCCAGGTTCTCATGTATGTCCCTCTCCAGAGAAATAATATGAATAGTGAACAATGCTCCTAACTATTCTATGAGTCATAAACCATATACGTCCCTAGGTGGTGATATGTATGATGCCAATGCATGAACTGGTCTAGTCTACTGGTCTGGTCTTTTCTTGACATTTAGACTGACTTTGGCTACGTCGGGTGATCCTTATCAGGGTCGGTATCACGACGTGCAAGGTTAGGACATTCAGGTCATAAACATTATATGACATAATGTAGTGTAAATGAATAGTAGACATAAAAATAATTGAATGTAAACTTTAATAAGAGCTATGAAACACGCAAACCTATGTTTCGTTCCCCACCTTCAGATCTGGTGCTTTTCTCCGGACAGAACTTCGTTGCACCGCTTTCAGATCTGGCTCTTTCTTCCGGACAGAACTTTGTTGCACCGCACCGAGAGTCTCGAAAACTAAAAACTTAGAATTCGTGGAAAGGAGAAGAAAATCACAAGAGAAGGTGATTTGGTGTGAGGAATGAGAAATGATGAGCTTTCTTATATAGAGATTTTTGCGCCTGAACGTTCTGGCATTGCGCCTGTACGTTCTGGCATGCGTCTGAACGTTCTGGCATGCGCCTGAACGTTCTGGCATGCATGCGCCTGAACGTTCTGGCGGCGTTGCCCAAATAGTAATTTTTTTTTTGTGAAATACGTGGTATTACACCCTCTTTAATCGATTTCTTGAATTAGTCGCTGATTTTTTCTACAAAATGCACAATTTGTTAGTACAAATCACACCTAATTAATCAATAACACAAATAATAAGACAAATAAATATTTTTATCCATGAATTAATCTCTAGGCTTTCAACAAAAAAAATGATAGAGTCTCCTTTGTATTTTCAGCAAAAAGAATTTTGAAAACCTTTAGAATTCATTCGATGTAGCTTATATATATATTACATGACATGCAAGGTTGTGATGTTAATGCCAAACCCCCCATAGAATTCATTCCATGTAGTAAACTTTAAGTTTGTACTGGCCTAAATACAAGCAAAAGATCAGAATAAATATATATAAATGGGAATATAATCTAACTCAAGATAATGATTCTATATACCACAGTAGCTCTTAGGAGTTCTGAGAGCCATAAAGCCCTAAGAAGATTTCAGTCAGGCCATGTTTATAAAGATAAAGCTGCCTGAGCAGACTTGAAAGAGAGTTAAGAGTGTCAACAAGCTCAAAAACAGCATGCCAAACTTCACATAAATCTGTTTGAAGAACATGTATTTCCAAGATAAGCTATCTAACTCTGCCCAATAAGTTGAAAACTTCTAAAATCAATAGATCAGACAGCTTAAACCAAAGCTTACTGATATCAAAAATATGCATCAGTAAAAGTCTACTAGTGATAAATGTAACACCCCAATTTTTAAAACTAAATTTTTTTTGTAAAACAATGAATATTTTAATTTTATGTAAAATATCACCGAAAATCGAGACGTTACTCGTATCCGTCTATCTTAACCCATAACCATTTTATAAATAATAAAATTTGCAAAACTATTAGTTTATATTCTTCTAGCCAACTTACTGGTTAAGATAAAGGAATACCTTTAATTCTTTATACAATTGTTATCTTCGTACGATGATACTTGCCCTTGTCCATTCATTATGGACACAACATTAAAATACAATCATCAAATAGAATTAATGAATTCTATTCCAAGGCATTCACACGTGAATTAAATCACAGGGTCTTTACTGACCGTAATAATATTCATTGAATTTCAATTATCAATACAATTCGTTTGAATAATAAACCTTTAAAAATTAAATGAAAATATTCAGTCCCATAATACTAATTAATTAACCAACCCCTACTACTCTGCACTATGTCACGAACTCTCAATTTTATTCTCCTAAGCACCTGCATATAAAAAATAGGGGTGAGCTTGAAAGCCCAGTGGGTCATCTAAACAATTCACAATATTTTATTGTGATACATACACAAGAACATTACAAACAAGTTTCACACATTAATCGTTGCAACATTAGATTGTTTGAGTCGATAATTTCATCACGTTCCAAATCACGTACCGTTAGAAAATCAAACTCAGGGTGGCACAGCCCAAAAATTAGAACATTGGCGATATTCCTTAGAATAACTGCCTCATATGTGTGATTCTTATCTTAATCGTGTTCTTTAGTGATATCACGTCATGCGTACGGTATAAGCACGATATTAAGCGTATTCATAAAATATATTCAACTCCACTACACATGGTATCATGTCACAAAATCAATTATAATAATGTTCACGCATTCACTATGCCAATATTCCAAATCATACATTTCTTTATCAGGTATTATAATTTATAAATGAATTCAACTACCACATGAATTTCATGCATCCAATTATCATTTGATCAGAATAAAAATTATGTTAATATACATATCATCATGACTAAACAATCACAACATTGTATATATATAATCATGTATCAAATAAAATATTATGAAGGCCTAGAATCATTCCCACCTGAATCGCTAGATTCCAAATTACTTAAATTCCTCGTCACGCGTGGTAATCAACCTGTACACGTATATTACGTTTGTTAATATAATTACTCGATTATGAGTGTAGATATATATATATAGTGGTTGGATGTTTAAACTAAGTATATATATATACATATATATATATATATATATATATAATAACATATTATAGTGCCTTGTGATATGATATAATACAATATGTGATATATATATAAGTATATTATATAACATTTTGGTTGCTAAAAAATAATAATAACACTTGAGTTGCAATGTTCAAAAAAAATAATAACACTTGGTAAAAAAAATGTATGATACATATAAATATATTATATAATATCTTGATTGCTAAAAAAATAAATAATTGAGTTGCAATGGTTAAAAAAAATAATAATAACGTATTGTATATATGATATATATATAAATATATTATATAACATTTTGGTTGCTTAAAAAAATTAATAATACTTAAATTGCAATGTTTTTTTAAAAATAATAATAATAATAATACTTGGTAAAAAAATATATGATACATATAAATATATTATATAATATCTTGATTGCTTAAAAAAATAACACTTGGTAAAAATATATACATATATATATATATATATATATATATGATACATATAAATATATTATATATCATACATAAAATAAATAAATACATAAAATAAAATACACTTGAGTTGCTTAAAATAAATAAAAAAAAATGTATGATACATATAAATGTATTATACACCTGTTGGTTGCTTAAAAGAAAAGAAAGAAAAAAAATGAATAAATAAAATAAATACACATAGTTGCATCGTTTTAAAAAAAAAATATAACATTTGGTTTAAAACAAAAAAACAAAACAGGGGAGGAAGAGAGAAAAGGGAAGAGAGAGAGTGGAGTACGCTGGTTTTAGAGAGAGAGAGATTGAGAGTGAGGTGAGGGCAGGGGAATGGCGGATGGCGGAGAAGAGAGAGAGAAAGGGCGGCGAGATCTGTGGCGGAGAAGAGAGAGAGAGGCGAGATCTGTGGCGGAGAAAAGGAGAGGAAGGCGGGATCTATGGCGGAGAAGAGGAGAGGAAGGCGGCGACGACGAGATCCGGGGCGGAGAGAGCGGCGGCGGCGGTGTGCGCTGGAAGAAAGGAAGAGAGAAGAGAAGAGGGTTTCGAGAGGAGGGGACTTGCGCGTTTGGTTTTAGAGAGAGCGAGACGCGAAGGATTTTCGGCGACATTTCCGGCGAGATCTCGGCGAGGTTCCAGGCGACATGTCGGCGAGATTCCGGATCAGGTTTGAAATCCCTTTTTTTTTGTTTTAATCGAATTAATCTTTCTTGTGCAAAATTTTTATTATTATTATTTATATATAGTTTTCGAAATTCTTCAGCAATTTTTGGGTATTACAATAAATGACTCAATAGCAGTTTTTATGTAGTATGAATGTCTTCTTCAGAGATCAATTAGAATGGCACAGACAAATTTATCAGTGTAGTTAGTAAGAATCCAATGGCCTGTTTGGTTTAGGATTTACACAGTTTTGAAAACAATTTTTGAAAAGAGTTTGTAGAGTAATGATTTTTTAAAACAAAGAAAACAACAAAAAGTTGTTTCCCATATTCCTTCAAAATTAGAAAGCAAAAGTAAATTAATGCTATTAACAAATTAAGCAAGATTTCAATTAAATGACATGCATGCATTGAATAGCCTGCCTGGCCCATTTTGGTAGAACTAAATTTTTGTCTCAATTGGCTGAAATTTTCCTAACATTTTGTCATACTAATGATCGACCAGAAAACAAAAACTGAAATTTCTTCATTTTTTATTGGTTTGTTAGACATTTTACATTTTGAGATCGGTGCCAAGATATATATAATTTCAACTTCTCTAGTTAAAATAAAATAACATTATATTTTCTGGAAAGGAAAAATTGTGAACATAATTTTCAAATGACAGGTCCAATAATAGTTGCCTTGGACCCACAGGATGAAATTTACACCTTAGGCATCCACCTAGCCCAATTTCATGTTCACATCATGTCTAGGTCATCCCAATGCTTAGCACACAATATATAGGCCAATTCACATTCATAGCTATTAATCCAACTCTAATCATGCCCAATTGCATGCATTTTTGTAATATCTAGGCCTAGGCCATTGTAATTCAATTAAACCATACATCATGCTCAATTCATGATCAAATTGATCAAAACCCATCTAATTTACTACAATTACCAACATTTAAGCCATAACATCAATTATGCCTTGTTATGAGATTAAGCTAATAAATAGGCTTATCCCATAACATAGCCAACATTGGGTATATTATATGGATCATCATAATTCATATTTAATTAGATATAAATCAACTCAATTTTACTTTTAAGGGTCATGTATTCTAAAAGCCCCAAAATTTGGGAACTTCCGAGATTAGGCCATATTGCCAATTTGAACTAGGTCATCATATTCTACCATCTCTAGTCCAAAGTTAGCACCAAGAATCCATTAAATATGTCTATTTGGTGAACATAGTTGACATGACAGCCCTATACATAGCCTTAAGTCCATATTCTAGGTTAGGGCCATTTGTACTAAGCCTTAAAATTTCACCATGGAAATCTCGATTAAAACCCACATATAAGCACTTACCACATTCAAGCTAAACATATTTGACATGCACATGCAACCATCAATTCTAGGTCTAGGTTCTTAGCCATGGTTCTCTACAAGAGTAACCCCGCAATTTCAAACTAAAAACTGGGGTAAACACCATTAATGGCTTCCATTAAGCTCTAGGATTCATAAAATACAATATATTAACTCATTCAAGTCTAGGTCAACACATACAATAGCCACATAACATGAAATTTATACCATTCTAGAGCACATAACCACATTAGAGAGTGATTTTGGAAAGAAAAATGCTAAAAAATCATACCTTATCTTGAAGATTTGGCATGGAATTCCCTAGGGCATCAAAACCTCCAAATTTCTTCTCTTCTTTTTTCTCCTCTTTTTTTTTTTTTTTTTCTCTCAACACATCTCACTCTCCAAGACGTCCTTTGAGAAGAGAAATGGGGCATGCATGCCCCATATGGGACACTTGTCCACACTCATGCACCAACTTGACATGTGTTGGTCTCATTTTTCCCATACCAACCACATATACTTTAACCAATCTCATGCTGCCATGTATTTTAATGTTCAATCAATCTAATACACCAAATTTTTATTTTCATTTTTTTTTTCTTTTATTCAATCAATCTTAACCCATATCAATCCATGGTCCAATAGGCCCATGCATAAATAAGAACGCATGCATTATACTTTTATTTAACATGACCCATATACAATTTTATAATGCGCACATATATATTAATATGTTAATATGTCACTATTAATTCCATTAATACCAAAATGACAATATTAAGAATGATAATTCTCTAAATTGCATGCATGCATTCTTAACTTATATGGCCACGTGGAGTTGGGCATCAATATAAACGGGACATGGGCCAAGTGAGGAAAATTTTAGGGCATCAAATCTCACCCACCTTAAAAGAAACTTCGTCCTTGAAGTTTAAAGTCAAGAAATTACCTGAGCCCATAAACTCGAAAAAGTGCTCCCTCATATAGTCCTTGCATTCCCGTGCAACTTGCTCCTCGCCATAAAATTGCCATTTCACCTTGACCATAGGGATTTCTCAACTGTGTAACCTCTGTACCTTTTGGTCAAGAATTTGGACAGGTTCCTCAAAATAGGTCCATCCTGCCTTAATTTCACGTGTTTCCAATCCAAGACATGATCAAAATCACTCTTGTACATTCTCAGCATCGACACGTGAAAAACATTATGTACTGCTGCAAGCTGAGGTGGCAAGGCTAATCGGTAAGCAACGGGGTCAATTCGTTCTAAAATCTCAAATGACCTAATAAATCTCGGAGCAAGCTTGCCTTTTATCCCAAACCTCGTTTGGCCCTTCTGAGGGGAGACCTTCAATAAAACTTGGTCCCTTACCTCAAACTCTATGGCCTTCTTTCTAGTATCGGTGTAGCTTTTCTGCTTGTCTTGAGCTATTTTCACATTATACTTAACCATATCATCCAAACACCAAATTCTAATTTTCACATGTGCCCAAAGGAACTAAACTTTGAATAACATCCTTATAAGTTGTATGCCTAATACTTATAATCTTAGAAATAATAATCTTCTTCAAATCTGGCACATACTGTAGTTCTATCAAATCTCTGATTGTTCCATCATGCAATTCCAACTTGATTGTACATATTCCTTTGATTTTATAGGTATTTTTATTACTCAAAAAAAACTGAACCAATGTCCAACTCTTCATGATTAGAAAATTAATCTCTACTAGGACACTTGATAAGTACAACCCAAATCCAAGATCTATTTGCCAGATCAACATACCAGTATCATCCTCCACATATGCTACATTCGTATTGGCATTGTTCTTCTATATTTTTGAACAATCCTTGCTCCAACTAGCTAGGTGTGTCAGTTGGTTGGTTAAACCCACAAAACTAAACTGAACCGGTGTGTTCGGTTCGGTTCAGTTCGATTTTTTCTTCTAATCGATTTGATTTTGGGTTGGGAGTTTTAAAAATTGATCGATTCAATTCGGGTTGCGGGTTGAGGTCTTGAAAACCGATAGTAACTCGAATTGAACCAATTATAAGGTAAAAATTATAATTTAACATTAACCTTAACACTACCGCCACTATCTTATCTTCTTATTCTATTCTTCTTTTAGGTTTGATGAGCCACCCAAAAGGTCCAAATCATTCTTTTCTAGTTTCTTCCTAAGTAAGAACCATTCTTACCTTTTCATCTTCTCATCTTTGGATCCAAAACCGAAAATCGCCAATATTCAAAACCCCAAATCTCCATTTCCATTCTTTTTTATCTTCACACCCTTCTTCTCGCCTTCTGATCATCTCAATTCAATAAGCATTGTTCTTCAAAAACGTCTTCGGTGAAGCATCGGATTTCATCGATAATTGTTGCAAAAACGAGGGGGAAGCATCGACTTCTTGCTGAATTGAAGCATCTAGAGCAAGAAACTCGACTTTTGAAGGTAAGTTTTTAGTTCTTTTTTTTTTGGTTTAGATTTGTTTCTCTATGATTGTTTTTCTTTTTCTCTTTTCAAGATTTGGTGTTGGTTTTGTTGTTATATATATATGTTTGTTTAAATTAAGTATGATTGGAGTATAAAGCAATAATTAATGAAATGGAAGTTTGCTCGAATTTCTTTATTTTTTTCTATTTGTTTTCCAGATTTTGAAGGATATTCTAACTCTTTATTCATTGTCAAATTGTCACACCCCGCCCGGACGCGCCTAAACCGGTGGTACACTCACGGACGGGGCGCGCATTTGGAACAATCATAATGGTAATAATAGAGTGCGCAGCGGAAATACAATATACAGTACAAATCTGATTTCATATAATTCAGAATACTTTTGTACATAAAATGGTCAAGGGAACATACTCCCAAAATCCCCAATAATTCATACAAAGGGTACAAAATGTGGGCCCCATAACCTGCACCCAGTCCACCCTAATTTCCTGTGAAAGATTTGATAATATTGGAGTGAGCTTAACGCGCTAAGTGGGTAAATAGTGCATGAGTATAACAATTAATAAAGCATACTTCATTATCAAATATCTTAAATACACATGTAAGCATCATAATCAATCAATATGTATGTATGCATGACACCGTCACGTATTAATGGTTTGATGAGCGTACATCGCCTGAGTTCACGTACAGGTGTCCTTCCCCGGACGTAGCCAGGTTCTCACTGTACGTCCCTCCTCAGGAACGATGCTCTAGATTCACATACTGATGTCCCTCCCCGGCGTAGCCGAGTTCTCATGTACGTCCCTCTCCAGAGAAATAATATGAATAGTGAGCAATGCTTCTAACTATTCTATGAGTCATAAACCATATACGTCCCTAGGTGGTGATATGTATGATGCCAATGCATGAACTAGTTTAGTCTACTAGTCTGGTCTTTTCTTGACATTTATACTGACTTTGTCAACGTCTAGTGATCCTTATCAGGGTCGGTATCACGACGTGCAAAGTTAGGACATTCAGGTCATAAACATTATTGACATAAGGCAGTGTAAATGAATAGTAGACATAATAATAATTGAATGTAAACTTTAATAAAAGTTATGAAACACGCAAACCTATGTTTCGTTCCCCACCTTCAGATCTGGTGCTTTTCTCCGGACAGAACTTCGTTGCACCGCTTTCAGATCTGGCGCTTTCCTCTGGACAGAACTTTGTTTCACCGCACCGGGAGTCTCAAAGACTAAAAACATAGAATGCGTGGAAAGGAGAAGAAAAATCACAAGAGAAGGTGATTTGGTGTGAGGAATGAGAAATGAGGAGGTTTCTTATATAGAGATTTTTGCGCCTGAACGTTCTGGCATTGCGCCTGAACGTTCTGGCATTGCGCCTGAACGTTCTGGAATGCGCCTGAACGTTCTGGCATGCGCCTGAACGTTCTGGCATGGCGCCTGAACGTTCGTTCTGGCATGGCGCCTGAACGTTCTAGCATGCGCCTGAACGTTCTGGCATGGCGCCTGAACGTTCTGGCATGGCGCCTGAACGTTCTGGCATGGCGCCTGAACGTTCTGGCATGACGCCTGAACGTTCTGGCATTGCGCCTGAACGTTCTGGCAGGCGCCCGAACGTTCTGGCATGCGCCCGAACGTTCTGGCATGCGCCCGAACGTTCTGGCATGCGCCCGAACGTTCTGGCATGCGCCCGAACGTTCTGGCATGCGCCCGAACGTTCTGGCATTGCGCCCGAACGTTCTGGCATGGCGCCCGAACGTTCTGGCATGACGCCTGAACGTTCTGGCATGACGCCTGATCGTTCTGGCATGGCGCCCGAACGTTCTGGCATTGCGCCCGAACGTTCTGGCATTGCGCCCGAACGTTCTGGCATGCGCCCGAACGTTCTGGCATGCGCCCGAACGTTCTGGCATGCGCCCGAACGTTCTGGCATTGCGCCTGAACGTTCTGTCAGCCGCCTGAACGTTTTGGCACGCGCCTGAACGTTCTGGCACGCGCTTGAACGTTCGGGCGTTGCCCAAATAATAAAAATTTCAAATAGTAATTTTTTTTTTTTTTTTTTTGTGAAATACAGGGTATTACACTCTACCCCCCTTAAAGGGATTTCGCCCTCGAAATCAAGTCAAGTATGGATGAGGGGTATTGCTTGCGAAGTAGCCGCAGGTTGCTAAGGAGCTGCTGCGTGTGTGCAGCACTATATCCATTGATATGATTTGCAGACATCTGCGTAGTTATTCAAGTGAAACAATGTATGAAGATAGGTGTAAACAATGTTTCATCCTGGTATTTAGAAGTGAAAATAATACAATGTATCACAACATCAGGTGGTACTAGAAAACAATTCAGGGTATTTCTGTTTAATTGTTGATTCTAGTTCCCATGTAGCTTCCTCTATGCCGTGGTTATCCCAGAGCACTTTCACAAGTGGTATGCTACGTCTCCGTAGGTCTTGAGTCTTTCTATCTAAAATCGGTATTGCTTTCTCTTGATACTTATTTCCTTCCTCAACCCGAACCTCGACTAAAGGGATGATATGCGAAGGATCAGGACGATACTTGCGAAGCATAGATACATGAAAAACGTCATGAACCTTAGGCATGGACGAGGGAAGGGACAGACGATAAGCAAGTTTGCCAATACGTTCAATGATCGAAAATGGACCGATATACCGCGGGGAGAGCTTTCCTTTGATCCCAAAACGTTTGACACCTCGGGTGGGCTGGACTCGCAGAAAAACAAAGTCCCACTTATCAAATTCCAGAGGCTGTCGCCGTTTGTCAGCATAGCTCCTCTGTCAACTTTGTGCAACACGAAGTCGTTCCTTTACTAGTGTGATCTTCTCAGAAGTCTCGTGAACTAGTTTAGGGCCTAACTGCGGTCGATCGGCCATATCTAACCAGCATACCGGAGATCTGCAAGGCCGACCATAAAGAGCCTCGTATGGTGACATGCCGATACTAGATTGGTAGCTGTTGTTGTATGCAAACTCAGCTAGATGCAAATATTTTGCCCAACCGTCATTAAAGTCCAAAATGCAGCATCGTAGCTTGTCTTCTAAGATTTGGATAAGCCGTTCTGACTGCCCATCAGTCTGAGGGTGAAAAGTTGTGCTCATAGTGATCTTAGAACCCATTCTATTCTGGAAGCTTTTCCAAAAGTTTGAGGTGAATCGAGGATCTCGATCAGAGACGATCGTGAGTGGGATGCCATGAAGGCGTACGATCTCTCTTTCATATAGTTCTGCAAGTTTGGCGGGATTATCCGTGAACTTTATTGGCAAGAAGTGTGCAGACTTGGTTAGTTTGTCAATGAGAACCCAGATAGCATCTTGCCCTTTATTATTTTGAGGTAAGGCTGTAACAAAATCCATTGCGATGTTCTCCCATTTCCATTCTCCAATAGGTAACGGCTGGAGAAGGCCAGAGGGAAGTCTGCGTTCTGCCTTAACTTTTTGGCAAACAAGACATCGAGCAACGAAGTCGGCAATGGCCTTCTTCATTCCAGAAAACCAGAATTGTCGCTTGACATCCTGGTACATCTTGTCACCCCCAGGATGCATAGCGTATCTTGAACAGTGCATCTCAGTAAGCACGTCTTTCCGAACCTCGGGATCATTCTGAAGACAAAGACGTTTTTTATAGAAAACGGCTCCGTCGTCAGAGACTGACCAATGAGGAAAGTCTTGCCCGCTGAGTAGAAGTTCTTGTTTCTCCATTAACATAGGGTCATTGGCTTGAGTAGCTGAAATCTTGCGAACGAGGTCAGAGGTAGCGGAAAATTGAGAGAGTCGTGGGAGTGGTCCCTCTTCCTTCAGCTGGAGGTTAAAGTTGTCGATCTCTGTAGCCAACTTCCCCATTTCATAGTTAAGAGTGCAAGCAACATAAGATTTTCTACTCAAAGCATCGGCCACAACATTGGCCTTTCCGGGATGGTACTGGAGTTGGAAGTCATAGTCTTTCAAGAATTCCAACCATCTTCTTTGGCGGAGGTTTAGGTCTCTCTGAGTGTATATGTACTTAAGACTCTTATGATCTGAGAAGACCTCGAACCGTTCACCGTATAGGTAATGACGCCATAATTTAAGTGCAGACACAACTGCTGCAAGTTCCAAGTCATGGGTTGGGTAATTACCCTCATGAATCTTCAGTTGCCTGGAGGCATATGCAACAACTTGGCCTTCTTGCATTAGTACGGCACCTAAGCCTTGGAGAGAGGCATCGGTGTATAATGAAAAATCAATTCCATTTCTTGGAGTGATAAGTACAGGTGCTGTCGTGAGGCGTTTCTTCAATTCCTGAAATGATGCTTCACAGGCGGGATTCCAGATGAAGCGCACGTCTTTTCGAGTGAGCTTGGTCATAGGTTCAACAATCTTTGAGAAGTCCTTAATGAAGCGTCTGTAATAGCCAGCCAAACCAAGAAAACTCCTAATCTGAGTAACAGTGGTAGGCTGCTTCCAGTTTAAGACTGCTTCAACCTTAGAAGGATCGACCTCAATGCCATTGCCTGAAACCACATGGCCGAGGAATTGAACTGTCTGCGCCCAAAATTCGCACTTACTCAACTTTGCATATAGTTGGTGTCTTTGTAAGGTCTGGAGGACGATCTTCAAATGTAGTTTATGGTCTTCCTCGGTTGAGGAATATATCAAGATGTCGTCGACAAAAACCACCACGAACCGGTCTAAGTATAACCTGAATATGCGATTCATCAAATTCATGAATGCAGCAGGTGCGTTTGTTAGGCCGAACGGCATAACTAAGAATTCGTAATGACCGTACCGAGTTCTGAACGCCGTCTTGGTGATGTCTGACTCCAGGATCCGGAGTTGGTGATAACCGGACCGTAAATCAATCTTAGAGAAGTATTTGGCTTCTCGAAGTTGGTCGAATAAGTCATCGATCCTGGGCAATGGATATCTGTTCTTGATGGTGACGTTATTCAACTTGCGATAATCGATGCAAAGTCGTAACGAACCATCCCTTTTTGCGAACAAACAGAACTGGAGCGCCCCAGGGTGATGAACTCTTTCGGATGAAGCCATTACGCTCTAATTCCTTAAGTTGTTTGTCTAATTCGACCAGTTCAACATTTGACATTCTGTATGGTGGAATTGAGATCGGCCCTGTCCCAGGTATGAGGTTGATCTCAAAATCGAATTCCCTAACTGGAGGTAGACCCGGAAGGTCATTAAGAAAAACTGTTGGGAATTTAGATACGACGGGAACATCGCGTACTTCAGGAGGGTACAGAGCTGGTGATTCATTGCCGTCGCCAAGAGACAACGCTCGAAGTTGTGACTTGAGAAGAGCAACTGTTGATTTGTGTATCCATTTCCTTGTTCCCTGAATCTTGACAAACTCGCCTGTAGGCAAAGTTAACTGAACGTGCTTGTTCATACAGTCGATCTTTGCATTCAGTGGTGCGAGCCAGTCCATGCCGAGGATGATGTCGAAGTCATCAAAATCCATCACAAAAAGATCGGCATATATTATCTGTTCGGACATTCGAAGCTCACATCGAGAACACTGCAAATTCACGTCAGTACCCGATCCGAACGGTGATGTGACATAGAGTGTGATGTTTGTGGGTTCAGGATGCAGGCCTAAATGTCTTACCAATGTTGATGATATAAAAGAATGCGTAGCACCTGAATCAAAAAAAACATGCACCAATGTATTGAACAAAGGAAAGGTACCTTCGATGACATTATTGTCTGGTAGGGGTTGGTGAGCGATGGCATATGCTCTGCCTTGATTCCGTTGACCCTGGTTCTGCTGGGTCTGCCTGGGTTGGGCATTAGCAGCAGGTGGTGCTTGTTGGACTGGAATAGCCGGTGGTGCGGCCTGTACTGCTGATTGTGTTGCTGGCCATTCTGATAATTCTGCTGGCCTTGTTGATTGTGGTGTCGACCACCACCTCTGCCATTGCCGTTGCTACGGCCACCTCGTCCATAACGACCACCACGGCCATGGTTGCGGAAACCCTGATGGTTAGGGGTAGAAGGTTCAGCCGCAGGTGTTGTGGCCTCATTCTTGGAAACTGGGGCTGGGAGGGCTGGGTTTTGATTGTAGTAGGGCTTCTTCTTGTTGCCCTGTTGGGAGCCTTGTTGGGAAAACGTTGCAGGCCGTTTGCCCTTATTCATTCTCTTTTCCTGTAAGAGTTTCTCTTGTTCAAAGCTCATGGCCTTGTCAACAACCTCATTGTAAATCTTGAGATCCAAGATCGATAAGGCTTGTCGAATGTCATGGCGAAGACCATTATAAAATTTCTCACTCTTATCTCGCTCTGTTGAGATGGTGGAGAGAGAGTAAACTGATAATTCTTTAAATTTTCCAGCATATTCTCTGACAGTCATGGTTCCCTGATATAACTTAGCAAATTCCTTGCGCTTCTGCTTTGTCACCGCGCTGGGAAAATACTCATCAATAAACATTGACTCAAACTGTTGCCAAGTCATATCTGCTATATTGACCCTTGGGTCTTCTTTCACTGTGATCCACCATGTGTTTGCGGCACCAACAAGTTGGTAGGTTGCTAGTGGAATTTTACGAGTCTCATCGACTCCCATTG
This sequence comes from Paratinospora sagittata, assembly GCA_035771175.1. Lineage (NCBI taxonomy): Eukaryota > Viridiplantae > Streptophyta > Magnoliopsida > Ranunculales > Menispermaceae > Paratinospora > Paratinospora sagittata. The sequence goes on along the minus strand of CM069604.1, from coordinate 28,516,764 downwards.
CATCAAGAGCCTTCTTGGACTCATCCAACCACTTTTGCACCTCATCAGGATCAATGGTACCATCGAAAGTAAGAGGTTGTAACCGCTTGTATTTAGTAATCTGATCGGTTTGAGCTTCGGACCCAAATTTTACAGGGGCTTGAACCGTGGCAACCTGACTGGCTGTGGTCTCACGAACGACAGTTTGAACAGTGACCTTCATTGCCTCAATAAATCCAGCAAAGAAGGTTTCAATGCTTGAAGGCATGGCAAAGGGTATGGGTGGTGGTGGTATTGCCTGCCCAGATGTAGTGGCAGTGTTGGGTGTGGCCTGTGCTGTTGTCTGAGGCGGCGGTTCCTGAATCTCAGGAGGTGCCTCCACTGCTGGACGAACAACACGTGGCCTTCCTCTCTTCCTGGTTTGCATTGTCGCACTGGCAAAGAGAAAAGGAAAACCAAGATTTAGGAACTGTAGCCGAGGATAATGTTATAATATGCTCAGCAACAATTTCGAGAGTACTGCAATATGAAAATCACCTATTTTTCTAAGTATAGTAGAAGGTTTTTTTGTTGAGGAATCAAAGAGCTTATATAACTCGTATGTTTGGCCATGGTGTAAAAACAAGGTTAGAACGTTTATATAATAAGTACAAATCTTTGCAAGTATTTAAAATGATTTGGTTGTGGTCTTTGTGAACATACATATATTTTATTGAAAAGTCATACGAGTCATAAAAAGTCTAAGATTTGCCTCGGTAAATAACCTGATCTAACGTTCTATCGCAATCTTATGCATTCATACGCTTACTCTTAGTCTGTTCGATTATTATCCAAGTTCATATGTCCCATACCACATGAATTTAGTAATAAGGGTGTCAACCAAGTTAAGTTGTATGAACACAGTCTCTAAAAACATTGGCTGAATAGAAGTTCACTAATACTATCGTCCAAATTTACTCGTCCCATACCGTGTAAACTTAGTGATAATATTAGTAATGCAAATTTCTCCAAATGTTTCTTTTCACACAAGGTCATGGGTTTTCTTACTTCCACATTTTATTTAGTATCCTCCAATTTTGTTGTGTCCCATACCACTCCAAAGTTAGTGATACAAAAGAAAGAATGGTTGTAAGTCTGCCCACCAAAGATAGTCTTTAAACAAAACAATTGCATTCATGTATATCAAAGAAAATTCTTACAATGCCAGAAATTAATTTTGACTTTCGTGCCTACTACCGTTTCTTCGAGATCTACTGTTATGTACAGAATGACTACTAACAGAAGGTTGAGAGTTTGCCCGCTCTGCGTTGGAGTTTTGCAAACGAGTTAATACAAGATTGTGGCTCTCTTTCAATGCAACAATATTGGATGCCATTTCATCTAACCGTTCAAGTAGGTTGGTCGGTTGTCCCATTGGTGGTTGATGGGTTGGTTGTCTCGTAGGTGAAGGGTAGGCCATAGGCATTGGTGGAAAGTATTGGTTGTATGGGTGATTCATAGGTGGAACGTAGTGGTATTGATTGCGCGGGGATCCCCTAATCGGAACCCCTTGGATAATTTGGTTTGTTTGAGATGAAAAAGTTTGAAACAATGGGCTCATTGGGATGTTTGGCCCTCCAAGATTTGGTGACGCCCAGTACTGTTGTTGTTGGTTTACAACAACTTGTGGAACTGGCTGATACTGGATCGCAGGAGTTGGAAATCTTTGGTACGAAGTGTTGCCTTGAGTTGGCACGTCCCAAGTTGGTGGATTTGCTTGCGTACCTTGTCTATCATGACTTTGTATAGGTGGATTTAGTGTGGCATATAAGTCTTCGTCAGTAAATGGTTGATCGGTGGGATCACCGGCTGGGTCTGATGTAGGATGTGGATTTGAATCATTATTTGGGCCTTCTCTGACAGGCATTTTGCGTCGACATTTGCGAAGGCAACGCCCGTGCGTATCTCTCATTCTTTCGGCAGTTCTTATTGTCGTGCCGAATACCTCTTCGTCAGTTACCCCTCCACTTGTGCCATATGTCTTGAAGATAGAGGATGCTATAACTGATTCAGTGATCAGCTTTGACGTTCCATCGAAAGTGTCAACGTCTGCCTCGTGAAGTAGCCTCATAATCAAGACTCCGTAGCCGAGGAATTTCTTCTTGAAAGGGTTTTGAATCACCCTCAACATTTGTTGGATGATGATGTGTGGGAGGGAGACCTTTATGTTCTTCGCTATACAATACAACACAAGGAGTTGGGCCCTTGACATAGTGCCCCTTTCTGGCAAGATGTTGCCGTATACAATCTTTCCGAGGCCGACAAGAGATGACTTAAGATGATTGTTAGGGAGGTTGCTTGAGTGTATGGCTCATTGGCGAGGGAATTGAACAGTTGTGCATTAGATTCGGCGATCTCTGCAACGGTCTGGGGGTCATGTGGATCAATAATCCTTTCTTCAATCGGAATCTCCAAAAGGCGAGCAATAATCTCGATATTGATAGGAATTGTCGTTCCCATGATTGTTGTCTCTAAATGAGGGCTGATCTCATCTTCGTGAAGTCCCACGTAATTCATGGCTTCATAGAAGGATCTGACCAAGTTGTAAGAGACTTGGCCCTCGACGTTGGTTATATTTAACCAATCCAGTGTTGCGAGTTTGTCATGAAGGATTGGACGGAGGCGGAGGTCGCTGTTGTCGATGCTCCTCATGGTCACAACCTCTCGTTTGGACAATTTCGTTAATCTAGTGGGAATTGGTTCCCTGCTAGTAGAAGTTGTTCCCTCCCTTGAGGCCATTCTTTTGCTGAAAGGAAAATAAATTTGTGTGAAAAACACAAAATATATTCCTAATATTGTTAAGATTTATGCCTTGTCTGCTAGACATTATTTTCGAGTTGTCTTTTAATATTTATGCCATCATGAAATTTTCGTCATTAGTGATTGAATGTATATATGTCGTATTCACATATGAATGTATAGACATATTTCCTCATAACTATATATGGTTTCCAAAAACCAACTATTTGGAATATGTATATATGTCGTATTCTCCTATAAATGTATTGGCATATTTAATTATAACTATATAGATAGTTTCCATAAAGCAACTATATATATATATTTGAAATAAAAATCATATATAGGTGTTTTTAATCAAAATCTTAACTAGATATATAATGCATATATATATAGTTCTAGATATATCAAAAAAAAAAAAATTTTGATTTTGATTTTGATTTTTGTATTTTATTTTATTTTTCGAAAAAAAAATTTTAAATTTTTTTTTTTTTCGAATATTTATTTCTCTAAAAAAAAATTTGATTTTTTTTTTTTTTTCGAATATTTATTTTTCGAAAAATTTTTTTTTTTTTTTTTTTGAATCATAACTACACATATAGTTTCTAATAAAATTTTGACTATATGTATAATTAAATCAAACTATATAAAAATCATATAGTTTTCTAGATATATATTATAAATCTCAACTATATATAATTGACGTATGTATATATAGTTCTAGAGATATATATATATATAATAAAATTTTTCTTTCCCTAATTTGGTGGACTTGGGCGGGCCGTGGACCGTACTCTCTGATACCATTTAATGTCACACCCCGCCCGGACGCGCCTTAAACCGGCAGTACACTCTCGGACGGGGCGCGCATTTGGAACAATCATAATGGTAATAACAGAGTGCGCAGCGGAAATACAATATACAGTACAAATCTGATTTCATATAATTCAGAATACTTTTGTACATAAAATGGTCAAGGGAACATACTCCCAAAATCCCCAATGATTCATACAAAGGGTACAAAATGTGGGCCCCATAACCTGCACCCAGTCCACCCTAATTTCCTGTGAAAGATTTGATAATATTGGAGTGAGCTTAACGCGCTCAGTGGGTAAATAGTGCATGAGTATAACAATTAATAAAGCATACTTCAATATCAAATATCTTAAATACACATGTAAGCATCATAATCAATCAATATGTATGTATGCATGACACCGTCACGTATTAATGGTTTGATGAGCGTACATCGCCTGAGTTCACGTACAGGTGTCCTTCCCCGGGCGTAGCCATGTTCTCACTGTACGTCCCTCTTCAGGAACGATGCTCTGGATTCACGTACTGATGTCCCTCCCCGGCGTAGCCGAGTTCTCATGTACGTCCCTCTCCAGAAAAATAATATGAATAGTGAGCAATGCTTCTAACTATTCTATGAGTCATAAACCATATACGTCCCTAGGTGGTGATATGTATGATGCCAATGCATGAACTAGTTTAGTGTACTAGTCTGGTCTTTTCTTGACATTTATACTGACTTTGTCAACGTCTAGTGATCCTTATCAGGGTCGGTATCACGACGTGCAAAGTTAGGACATTCAGGTCATAAACATTATTGACATAATGCAGTGTAAATGAATAGTAAACATAATAATAATTGAATGTAAACTTTAATAAAAGTTATGACACACGCAAACCTATGTTTCGTTCCCCACCTTCAGATCTGGTGCTTTTCTCCGGACAGAACTTCGTTGCACCGCTTTCAGATCTGGCGCTTTCCTCCGGACAGAACTTTGTTGCACCGCACCGGGAGTCTCAAAGACTAAAAACTTAGAACGGGTGGAAAGGAGAAGAAAAATCACAAGAGAAGGTGATTTGGTGTGAGGAATGAGAAATGAGGAGGTTTCTTATATAGAGATTTTTGCGCCTGAACGTTCTGGCATGCGCCTGAACGTTCTGGCATGCGCCTGAACGTTCTGGCATTGCGCCTGAACGTTCTGGCATGCGCCTGAACGTTCGTTCTGGCATGGCGCCTGAACGTTCGTTCTGGCATGCGCCTGAACGTTCTGGCATTGCGCCTGAACGTTCTGGCATGCGCCTGAACGTTCTGTTTGTCAAGCGCCTGAACGTTCTGACATGCGCCTGAACATTCTGGCATTGCGCCTGAACGTTCTGTCACGCGCCTGAACGTTCTGGCACGCGCCTGAACGTTCTGGCACGCGCCTGAACGTTCTGGCACGCGCCTGAACGTTCTGGCACGCGCCTGAACGTTCTGGCACGCGCCTGAACGTTCTGGCAAGCGCCTGAACGTTCGGGCGTTGCCCAAATAGTAAAAATTTCAAATAGTAAATTTTTTTTTTTTTTTGTGAAATACAGGGTATTACACAAATCTTCAAGCCCTCTCAATCTCTTGCCACTCGCCAGTGGCATCTAGCCACCCACAATATCTCTTCCATTTGATGGCAAATTTGCAAGGTACAAATCTCCAAATCTTGATTTGTTTTTGTTCTTTTTTCATTTTTTCTGTTTATAACTTAGAAGCATGTGTATTACTTGATTTTTTTTGCTTGTTGCTGTGTTGATATTAAGTTTTTTGTTATAGTGAGTATTTTTGTCTAAAAATTAGAGACTATGTTTTTTAGAGGATTTGGAATCATGATTATTAAAGCTTAAAAATTCTAGTTTTTGGTGTTAGTTCTTTTAAAATGAAAAATATGTTTACAAATGAATAAAAAAAATGTTTACAAGTGGGGAATGATTTTTCTTTCATCACTTTTGAATTTGAATATGACATTTATGTTTCTTATCAAACCTTAATACTTGTTTATTATATATATTTTTTAAAAAGAACTATATTTTACAAGAAAACGGATTTTTTATAAGAAATAAAATTGTTTTTTTATAAGAAACTAATTTTTTTAAAAGCATATTTTTGTTGGAAACAAGATTTTTTTTGTTATAAGAAACAAAAAAAAATTAAATAAGAAACTGATTTTTTAATAGCATATTTTTTTAAAAGCATATTTTTGGTGTTAGTTCTTCTAAATTGAAAAATATCTTTACAAGTGGGGAATGATTTATTTATTAAATCTTGATTTTGAATATGACATATATGTTTCTTATCAAACCTTAATACTTCTTTTTTTAATAGGATTATAAGATAATTTAATAGAACCGTATATTAATAAATGCATTTCTTTTCAATTATTCTTGTTTGCATGAGTATGTAAGGTACTCATATTAGTTATTCTTGTTTGCACAATGTTTTTTTTTTTTTTTGGCAAAAGGTAAGTATACATAATTGCTTATAAAAAATTGAAATAAAAAAATGCATTTTTAAAAGAATTGTTTTGCATTGTCAGGTGAGGTTCTTCGTGTCTTGAAGGAAGAATACCAATGGAAATTGATCTTGCTAATTAGGAAATGATGTTGGGAGAATGCTTTGATGTGGATGTTTGTCTGTAATCAATTTTGGGGAGGATGGTTAAAATTAAACTTTTATAGTTTTTATTGTATTTTATCTAATCTTGTTAAGGAGATGAGATGTAATTTAATCATTTTTTTATCTTTATGACAAATGATATCATTGTTGCAAGTATGTTAGTCAATAAATATTTTAATGTGGATGTTTGAAATTATAATTTGGTGATGTTGTTATTATATACTATGTATGATAAGTATTTCTATATGGGAATTGATGCGACAAGATATTTTGATATATATGTTGATTAAATAATTTTTTTGTAACATTATATAATTATGTTGTATTATTTGTAATATGTGTTTCTTTTATTTTAAAAAATATATTTTGCAAGTTAAATAGAGTAAGTCGGTTAACTCAAATTGAATTGGTTTGGTTCGGCTTAAGGGGTACAATCATTTCAGGTTGGTTTACAAAAAGCCAACTCAATGACCATCGGTTCTATTTGCAGTTTGGGTTTAAACCGACCCAAATTGAACCGATGACAACCCTAGTTCCAATGGCCTTTTTGGTGACAAAATATGCATTCGTCTTTGACAATAAATTCCTTATCTCTCAAAATTTTCCTCCTAATTTGAATTGAGGCCTACCAATGCTCACTTCCTTTTGTTTTAATCTACCCCTTGCACCCTCAACCTTAAAATCACTTGCTTGAGACTTTTCTTTTATCTCATTGGAAAGAAGTGTTGCTAAAACATCATCAAAACTAATAGTCTCCTTCCCATAAAGCAAAGTAATGTCCAAGTGCTTATATGATGCAGGGAACAAATAAATTAAAAATGGAGTTTTATCTTCATCGTGCACCTTTTGACTAATAGTTAATAGATCGAAAACAATTCTATTAAATTGGTGAAGGTATTCATTCATAGTTGTACCTTCTCTCATCAGGAACATTTATACAACTTATTCTTCACATTCAGCTTGTTTGTAAGAGACTTAGTCTTATAAAGGTTTTTCATCTTAGACTAGAATGTTGATGTTGATTTCTTTTATCTGACACTGTTGTGATCTCCTTTGCTAAATATAATCTAATAGTACTACATGACTGAAGATCAAACTCTTCCCAATCTTCATTTGACATATTTATTGGTCTTCCACTTGGGCCCTTTAAAGCCTTGTGTAAATGTTGTTATATCAAGATGCCTCAGGCTTGTAATTTTTACATATCAAATTCTTTTTGTCATCGAATTTCTCCACCTCAAACTTTGTTCGATGTACTTGCAATATTGCTCGTCATAATAGCCTCTTCACAAACAAATTTTAAAAAAGGTTCTCCAAAATTTAAATTAAATACCACATGCACGAACTCTACCAAGAATCATAAATCCAAATTCAAGTGACTAAGAAAATATAATCAATTTTTTTCAAATTTAAAAATAAAAAATTAGCTCTGGTCATTGTGTAGATTCAAATATTAAGAACTCCTAGCAAAAAATAGAATTGAATCCTAACTCCAAATGACTTCAAAATTAGTAAAAAATTCCTATGCCGTTAGATTTATTCAACTTGCATATTGCGTGCGACAACGAAAATTCTTTGTTTCTATGCACACTGCGTGCTTCCACAAATGATGAATTAAATACAAATAGGACCCCACTATTTCACTTTTCAAAATCACAAAAAATAAGACATATTTATTTTTTCTTTTATAGATTTCACATTTAAGAGTTTTAGCGTTGAAAGTGTTCAACTCCCCAAATAGCACAAATGGCAATCGCTTTGACTATTTTTTTTTTAGTCAAACAATTGTACACACCACTGATTCTTCTACCAAAACAATGTTGTACAGTACCAAGTCTTCAACCGCACACTGGTTAGCTTTTCTTCGATCAATAATCTAATAGTCATTGATCACACCACGTATTTGTATTTCACGGACAAACTTGGCTCTGCTATCAATTTGTTGTGCATAGTAAAAACTAAATGCAAATCAAACACATAATACCCAAATGCATGCAAAATCAAATTTGAGTAAGAACACAAAAATTTACGTGGTTCAGTGAATAATCACCCACGTTCATGATAAATGAGAATTAATCCACTAATGGTGTCACACCCCGCCCGGACGCGCCTAAACCGGCGGTACACTCTCGGACGGGGCGTGCATTTGGAACAATCATAATGGTAATAACAGAGTGCGCAGCAGAAATACCGTACACAGTACAAATCTGATTTCATATAATTCAGAATACTTTTGTACATAAAATGGTCAAGGGAACATACTCCCAAAATCCCAATGATTCATACAAAGGGTACAAAATGTGGGCCCCATAACCTGCACCCAGTCCACCCTAATTTCCTGTGAAAGATTTGATAATATTGGAGTGAGCTTAACGCGCTCAGTGGGTAAATAGTGCATGAGTATAACAATTAATAAAGCCTACTTCAATATCAAATATCTTAAATTACACATGTGAGCATCATAATCAATCAATATGAATGTATGCATGACACCGTCACGTATTAATGGTTTGATGAGCGTACATCGCCTGAATTCATGTACAGGAACGATGCTCTGAATTCACGTACTGATGTCCCTCCCCGGGTGTAGCCGGGTTCTCATGTACGTCCTTCTCCAGAGAAATATAATGAATAGTGAGCAATGCTTCTAACTATTCTGTGAGTCATAAACCATATACGTCCCTAGGTGGTGATATGTATGATGCCAATGCATGAACTGGTCTAGTCTACTGGTCTGGTTTTTCTTGACATTTATACTGACTTTGTCAACGTCTAGTGATCCTTATCAGGGTCGGTATCACGACGTGCAAAGTTATAACATTCAGGTCATAACATTATTGACATAATGCAGTGTAAATGAATAGTAGACATAATAATAATTGAATGTAAACTTTAATAAAAGTTATGAAACACGCAAACCTATGTTTCGTTCCCACCTTCAGATCTGGTGCTTTTCTCCGGACGGAATTTCGTTGCACCGCTTTCAGATCTGGCGCTCTCTTCCGGACAGAAATTTGTTGCACCGCACCGGGAGTCTCAAAGACTAAAAACTTAGAATGCGTATAAAGGAGAAGAAAAATCACAAGAGAAGGTGATTTGGTGTGAGAAATGAGAAATGAGGAGGTTTCTTATATAGAGATTTTGTGCGCCTGAACGTTCTGGCAGGCGTCTGAACGTTCTGGCAGGCGCCTGAACGTTCTGGCATGGCGCCTGAACGTTCTGGCAGGCGCCTGAACGTTCTGGCATGGCGCCTGAACGTTCTGGCATGGCGCCAGAACGTTCTGGCAGGCGCCTGAACGTTCTGGCATGCCGCCTGAACGTTCTGGCAGGCGCCTGAACGTTCTGGCAGGCGCCTGAACGTTCTGGCATGCCGCCTGAACGTTCGGGCGTTGCCCAAATAGTAAAAATTTCAAATAGTAATTTTTTTTTTTTTTTTTTTAGTGAAATACAGGGTATTACACTCTACCCCCCTTAAAGGGATTTCGCCCTCGAAATCAAGTCAAGTAGTGATGGGGGTTGGCGGTTTGAGAAGTAGCCGCAGGCTGTGAATGAGGCCACTGCATGTGTTTAATACTCTATCCATTGATATTATTTTCAGACATCTGGTAGTTCTTGAAGTGAAACAATGTATTAAGATAGGTGTAAACAATGTTTCATCCTGATATTGATAAAGGAAAATAATACAACGTATCACTTCATCAGTTGGTGCTAGAAAACAATTCAGGGTATTTTTGTTTAATTGTTGATTCTAGTTCCCATGTTGCTTCCTCTACGCCGTGGTGATCCCAGAGCACTTTCACAAGTGGTATGCTACGGCACCGTAGTTCTTGAGTTTTACTATCTAAAATCTGGATTGCTTTCTCCTGGTACGTATTTCCTTCCTCAACTCGAACCTCGACAAAAGGGATGGTATGCGAAGGATCAGGACGATACTTGCGAAGCATAGATACGTGAAAAACGTCATGAACCTTAGGCATGGATGATGGAAGGGACAGACGATAAGCAAGTTTGCCAATACGTTCAATGATCGGAAATGGACCGATATATCGCGGGGAGAGCTTGCCTTTGATCCCAAAGCGTTTGACACCTCTTGTGGGCTGGACTTTCAGAAAAACAAAGTCCCCCTTATCAAATTCTAGAGGTTGTCGCCGCTTGTCAGCATAGCTCTTCTGTCGACTTCGTGCAACACGAAGCCGTTCCTTTACGAGTGTGATCTTTTCAGAAGTCTCTTGTACTAGTTCAGGGCCTAACTGCGGTCGATCTGCCATATCTAACCAGCATATCAGAGATCTGCAAGGCCGACCATAGAGAGCCTCGTATGGTGCCATGCCGATACTAGTTTGGTAGCTGTTGTTGTATGCAAACTCGGCTAGATGCAAATACTTTGCCCATCCGTCATGAAAGTCCAAAATGCAGCATCGTAACATGTCTTCTAAGATTTGGATAAGCCGCTTTGACTGCCCATCAGTCTGAGGGTGGAAGGCTGTGCTCATAGTGATTTTAGAACCCATTCGATGTTGGAAACTTTGCCAAAAGTTGGATGTGAATCGAGGGTCTCGATCAGAGACGATCGTGAGTGGTATTCCATGGAGGCGTACGATCTCTCTTTCATAGAGTTTGGCAAGTTTGGCGGGATTATCCGTGAACTTTATTGGCAAGAAGTGTGCCGACTTTGTAAGTCGGTCAATGATAACCCAGATAGCATCTTGTCCTTTATTATTTCGAGGTAAGGCTGTAACAAAATCCATTGCGATGTTCTCTCATTTCCATTCTCCAATAGATAACGGTTGGAGAAGGCCAGAGGGAAGTCTTCGTTCGGCCTTAACTTGCTGGCAAACAAGACATCGAGCAACGAAGTCTGCAATGGCCGTCTTCATTCCAGAAAACCAGAATTGTCGCTTGACATCCTGGTACATCTTGTCACCCCCAGGATGCATAGCGTATCTCGAACAGTGCATCTCAGTAAGCACGTCTTTCCGAACCTCGGGATCGTTCGGAAGACAAAGACGTTTTTTATAGAAAACGGCTCCGTCGTCAGAGACTGACCAATGAGGAAGGTCTTGTCCGCTGAGTAGAAGTTCTCGTTTCTCCATTAACATAGGGTCATTGGCTTGAGTAGCTGAAATCTTGCGAACAAGGTCAGAGGTAGCTGATAATTGAGAGAGTCGTGGTCTTGGTCCCTCTAGGTTCAGTTGGAGGTTAAAGTTCTCCAACTCTGTAGCCAACTTTCCCATTTCATAGTTAAGAGTGCAAGCAACATAAGATTTTCCACTCAGGGCATCAGCCACAACATTGGCCTTTCCGGGATGGTACTGGAGTTGAAAGTCATAATCTTTCAAGAATTCCAACCATCGTCGTTGGCGGAGGTTAAGGTCTCGCTGAGTGTATATGTACTTAAGACTCTTGTGATCCGAGAAGACCTCAAAGCGTTCACCGTATAGGTAATGACGCCATAACTTTAGTGCAAATACGACAGCGGCAAGTTCCAAGTCATGCGTTGGGTAATTACCCTCATGAATCTTCAGTTGTCTGGACGCATATGCAACCACTTGGCCTTCTTGCATTAGCACGGCACCTAAGCCTTGGAGAGAGGCGTCGGTGTATAATGAAAATCCAATTGCATTTCTTGGAGTGATAAGTACAGGTGCTGTCGTGAGGCGTTTTTTCAATTCCTGAAATGATGCTTCACAGGCGGAATTCCAGATAAAGCGCACGTCTTTTCGAGTGAGTTTGGTCATAGGTTCAGCAATCTTGGAGAAATCCTTGATGAAGCGTCTGTAATAGCCAGCCAAACCAAGAAAACTCCTAATCTGAGTAACAGTGGTAGGCTGCTTCCAGTTTAAGACGGCTTCAACCTTAGAAGGATCGACCTCAATGCCATTGCCTGAAACCACATGGCCGAGGAATTGAACTCTCAGCGCCCAAAATTCGCACTTACTCAACTTGGCACACAGTTGGTGTCTTTGTAAGGTCTGGAGGACGATCTTCAAATGTAGTTTATGGTCTTCTTCGGTTGAGGAATAGATCAAGATGTCGTCCACAAAAACCACCACAAATCGGTCTAAGTATAACCGGAATATGCGATTCATCAAATCCATGAATGCTGCAGGGGCGTTTGTTAGACCAAACGGCATAACTAAGAATTCGTAATGACCGTACCGAGTTCTGAACGCCGTCTTGGTGATGTGCGATTCTCGGATCCGGAGTTGGTGATAACCGGACCGTAAATCAATCTTAGAGAAGTATTTGGCATCTCTAAGTTGGTCGAACAAGTCATCGATCCTGGGCAACGGATATCTGTTCTTGATGGTGACGTTATTCAACTTGCGATAATCGATGCAAAGTCGTAACGAACCATCCTTTTTGCGAACAAACAGAACTGGAGCGCCCCAGGGTGAAGAACTCTTTCGGATGAAGCCATTACGCTCTAATTCCTTAAGTTGTTTGTCTAATTCGACCAGTTCAACATTTGACATTCTGTATGGTGGAATTGAGATAGGTCATGTCCCAGGTATGAGGTTGATCTCAAAATCGAATTCCCTAACCGGAGGTAGACCAGGAAGGTCATTAAGAAAAACTGTTGGGAATTCAGATACGACTGGAACATCGCGTACTTCGGGAGGGTACAGAGCTGGGGATTCATTGTCGTTACCAAGAGACAACGCTCGAAGTTGTGACTTGAGAAGGGCAACTGTTGATTTGTGTATCCATTGCCTTGTCCCCTGACTCTTAACAAACTCTCCTGTAGGCAAAGTTAAGTGAACTTGCTTGTTCATACAGTCGATCTTTGCATTCAGTGGTGCCAGCCAGTCCATGCCGAGGATGATGTCGAAGTCTTCAAAATCCATGACAAAAAGATCGGCATATATTATCTGGTCAGACATTCGAAGCTCACATCGAGAGCACTGCAAAGTCACGTCAGTACCCGATCCGAATGGTGATGTGACATGGAGTGTGATGTTTGTGGGTTCAGGATGCAGGCCTAAATGTCTTACCAATGCTGATGATATAAAAGAATGCGTAGCACCTAAATCAAACAAAACATGCACCATGGTATTGAACAAAGGAAAGGTACCTTCGACGACATTATTGTCTGGGAGGGGTTGGTGAGCGATGGCATATGCTCTGCCCTGATTCCGTGGACCCTAGTTCGGCTGGGTCTGCCTGGGTTGGGCATTAGCAGCAGGTGGTGCTTGTTGGACTGGAATAGCAGGAATAGGTTGCTGAAGGTGCGGACAAAGATGTTTGACATGGCCCTTCTGGCCGCAGTTGTAACAAGTCGGCCTGTACGGCTGATGGTTTTGCTGGCCATTCTGATTATTGTGCTGGCCTTGTTGATTGTGGTGTCGGCCACCACCTCTGCCATTGCCGTTGCTACGGCCACCTCGTCCATAACGACCGCCACAGCCATGATTTCAGAAACCCTGGTGGTTAGAGTTAAAAGGTTCAGCCGCAGGCGTTGTGGCTTCATTCGTCGAAACTGGGGCTGGGAGGGCTGGGTTGTGATTGTAGTAGGGCTTTTTCCTGTTGCCCTGTTGTGTGCCTTGTTGGGAAAATGTGGCAGGCCGTTTGCCCTTATTCAGTCGCTGTTCTTGTAAGAGCTTCTCTTGTTCAAAGCTCATGGCCTTGTCAACAACCTCCTTGTAAATCTTGATGTCCAAGATCGATAAGGCTTGCCGAATGTCATGACGAAGGCCATTATAAAATTTCTCGGACTTATCTCGCTCCGTTGAGATGGTGGAGAGAGAGTAGACAGATAATTCTTTGAATTTTCCAGCATATTCTCTGACGGTCATGGTGCCCTGATATAACTTAGCAAATTCCTGGCGCTTCTGCTTTGTCACCGCACTGGGAAAATATTCATCAATAAACATTGACTCAAACTGTTGCCAAGTCATATCTGCTATATTGACCCGTGGGTCTTCTTTCCTTGTGAGCCACCATTTGTTTGCTCCACCAACAAGTTGGTAAGTTGCTAGTGGAATTTTGCGAGTCTCATCGACTCCCATTGCATCAAGAGCCTTCTTTGACTCATCTAGCCACTTTTGCACCTCATCAGGATCAATGGTGCCATCGAAAGTAAGAGGTTGTAGTCGCTTGTATTTAGTAATCTGATCGGTTTGAGCTTCCGACCCAAATTTTATAGGTGCTTGTACCGTGGCAACCTGACTGGCTGCAGTCTCACGAACGGCAGTTTGAACAGTGACCTTCATCGCCTCAATAAATCCAGCGAAGAAGGTTTCAATGCTTGAAGGCATGGCAAAGGGTGCGGGTGGTGGTGGTATTGCCTGCCCAGATGTAGTGGCAGTGTCGGGTGTGGCCTGTGCTGTTGTCGGAGGCGGCGGTTCCTGAATCTCAGGAGGTGCCTCAACTGTGGGACGAACAGTACGTGGTCTTCCTCTCTTCCTGGTTTGCATTTTCTCACTGGCAAGGAGAAAAGAAAACCAAGATTAAGAAACTGTAGGCAAGTATAATGTTATAGTATGCTCAGCAACAATTTCGAGAGTACTGTAATATTAAAATCACCTATTTTTCTAAGTAGAGTGTAAAGTTGTTGTTGAGGAATCAAAGAATCTTATATATCTCGTATGTGTGGCCATGGTGTAAAAACAAACAAGGTTAGAATGTCTATATAATAAGTAGAAAACTTGCAAGTATTTAAAATGATTTTGTTTTGGTGTTCGTGAACATACATATATTGCATTGAAAATCCATACGAGTCATAAGAATTCTAAGATTTGCCTCGGTAAATAGCCTGAGCGAACGTTCTATCGCAATCTTATGCATTCATACGCTTACGCTTAGTCTGTTCAATTATTATCCAAGTTCATATGTCCCATACCACATGAATTCAGTAATAAGGGTGGAAACCAAGTTAAGTTGTATGAACACGGTCTCTAAAAACATTGGTTGAATAGAAGTTCACTAATAGTATCGTCCAAATTTACTCGTCCCATACCGTGTAAACTTAGTGATAATATTAGTAATGCAACTTTCTCCAAATGTTTCTTGTCACACAAGGTCATGGGTTTTCTTACTTCCACATTTTATTTAGTATCATCCAATTTTGTTGTGTCCCATACCACTCCAAAGTTAGTGATACAAAAGAAAGAATGGTTGTAAGTCGGCCCACCAAAGATAGTCTTAAACAAAACATTTCATTCATATATAATAGAAAAATTTACATTGCCAGTAATCAATTTTGACGTTCTTGCCTACCACCATTTCTTCGAGATCTACTGTTATGTACAGAATGACTACTAACAGAAGGTTGAGAGTTTGCGCGCTCTGCGTTGGAGTTTTGCAAACGAGTTAATACATGATTGTGGCTCTCTTTCAGTGCAGCAATATTGGATGCAATTTCATCTAACCGTTCAAGTAGGTTAGTCGGTTGTCCCATTGGTGGTTGATGGGTTGGTTGTCTCGTAGGTGAAGGGTAGGCCATAGGCATTGGAGGAAAGTATTGGTTGTATGGGTGATTCATAGGTGGAACGTAGTTGTATTGATTGTGCGGAGATCCCCTAACCGGAACCCCTTGGATAATTTGGTTTGTTTGAGATGAAAAAGTTGGGAACAATGGGCTCATTGGAATGTTGGGTCCTCCAAGATTTGGTGAGGCCCAGTACTGTTGTTGTTGGTTTACAGAAACTTGTGGAACGGGCTGATACTGTACCGCAGAAGGTGGAACTCTTTGGTACGAAGTGTTGCCTTGAGTTTGTACGTTCCAAGTTGGTGGATTTGCTTGTGGACCTTGTCTATCATGACTTTGTAGTGGCGAATTTAGTGTGGCATATAATTCTTCGTCAGTAAGTGGTGGATCAATTGGATCAGTATTCAAGGCTGGGTTTGATGTAGGATTGGGATTTGAATCATTATTTGGGCCGTCTCTGACAGGCATATTGCGTCGACATTTGCGAAGGCAACGCCCGTGCTTGTCCCTCATTCTTTCGGCAGTTCTGTTTGTCGTGCCGAATACCTCTTCGTCAGTTACCCCTCCACTTGTGCCATAGGTCTTGAAGATAGAGGATGCTGTAACTGGTTCAGTGATCAGCTTTGACGTTCCATCGAAAGTGTCAACATTTGCCTCGGAAAGTATCCTCATAATCAAGACTCCGTAACCGAGGAATTCCTTCGTTAAAGGGTTTTGAATTACCCTTAACATTTGTTGGATGATGATGTGTGGTAGGGACACCTTTATTTTCTTCTCTATGCAATACAACACAAGGAGTTGGGCCCTTGACATAGTGCCCCTAGTGCCCCTTTCTGGCAAGATGTTGCCGTATACAATCTTTCCGAGGCCGACAAGAGATGGCTTAAGATGATTGTTTGGGAGGTTGGTGTATGTTGATTGGGTGTATGGCTCTTTGGCGAGGGAAGTGAACAGTTGTGCATTAGATTCGGCGATCGCTGCAACTGTCTGGGGGTCATGTGGATCAATAATCATTTCCTCAATCGGGATCTCCAAAAGGCGAGCAATAATCTCGATATTGATAGGAATTGTCGTTCCCATGATTGTTGTCATTAAGTGAGGGCTGAACTCATCTCCGTGAAGTCCCACGTAAGTCATGGCTTCATAGAAGGATCGGACCAAGTTGTAAGAGACTTGACCCTCAACGTTGGTTATATTTAACCAATCCAGTGTTGCGAGTTTGTCATGAAGGATTGGACGGAGGCGGAGATCGCTATTGTCGATGCTCCTCATGGTCACAATCTCTCTTTTGGACAATTCCGTTAGTCTAGTGGGAATTGGTTCCCTACTAGTAGAAGTTGTTCCCTCCCTTGAGGTCATTCTTTTGCTGAAAGGAAAATAAATTTGTGTGAAAAACACAAAATATATTCCTAATATTTTTAAGAGTTATGCCTTGTCTTCTAGACATTATTTTCGAGTTTTCTGTTGATGTTTATGCCATCATGAAATTTTGTTCATTAGTGATTTGATGCATATATGTCGTATTCACCTATGAATGTATAGACATATCTCATCATAATTATATATATATAGTTTTCATAAAGCAACTATATATATATTTTTTTTTTTTTAAAATTTAAACTATATAAATATCATATATAGTTATTTTTAATCTTAACTATATATAGAAGTCATATATATATAGTTTTAGATATAAATTTTTTTTTTTTTTTTTCGAATAAATAAAAATTTCAAATAGTAATTTTTTTTATTTTTTTTTTTTTCGAATAAATAATTTTCCAAAAATATATATATATATATATATATTTTTTTTTATTTTTTTATTTTTTCGAATAAATAATTTTCGAAAAATAAAATTTTTTCGAAATTTTTTTTTTTTTTATCGAATAAATAATTTTCGAAAAATAAAATTTTTTTCGAATTTTTTTTTTTTTTTTTTTTATCGAATAAATATTTTTCGAAAAATAAAATTTTTTCGAAATTTTTTTTTTATTTTTATTGTATACGTACCTCATGTACTCTAATGTATATAGATACATATATTCAATAATAACTACACATATAGTTTCTAATAAATTATGACTATATGTATATTTAAATCAATTATAGTTTCTTCCCCTAATTTGGTGGACTTGGGCGGGCCGTGGACCGTACTCTCTGATACCATTAAATGTCACACCCCGCCCGGACGCGCCTAAACCGGCGGTACACTCTCGGACGGGGCGTGCATTTGGAACAATCATAATGTAATAACAGAGTGCGCAGCGGAAATACCGTACACAGTACAAATCTGATTTCATATAATTCAGAATACTTTTGTACATAAAATGGTCAAGGGAACATACTCCCAAAATCCCAATGATTCATACAAAGGGTACAAAATGTGGGCCCCATAACCTGCACCCAGTCCACCCTAATTTCCTGTGAAAGATTTGATAATATTGGAGTGAGCTTAACGCGCTCAGTGGGTAAATAGTGCATGAGTATAACAATTAATAAAGCCTACTTCAATATCAAATATCTTAAATTACACATGTGAGCATCATAATCAATCAATATGAATGTATGCATGACACCGTCTCGTATTAATGGTTTGATGAGCGTACATCGCCTGAATTCATGTACAGGAACGATGCTCTGAATTCACGTACTGATGTCCCTCCCCGGGTGTAGCCGGGTTCTCATGTACGTCCTTCTCCAGAGAAATATAATGAATAGTGAGCAATGCTTCTAACTATTCTATGAGTCATAAACCATATACGTCCCTAGGTGGTGATAAGTATGATGCCAATGCATGAACTGGTCTAGTCTACTGGTCTGGTTTTTCTTGACATTTATACTGACTTTGTCAACGTCTAGTGATCCTTATCAGGGTCGGTATCACGACGTGCAAAGTTATAACATTCAGGTCATAACATTATTGATATAATGCAGTGTAAATGAATAGTAGACATAATAATAATTGAATGTAAACTTTAATAAAAGTTATGAAACACGCAAACCTATGTTTCGTTCCCACCTTCAGATCTGGTGCTTTTCTCCGGACGGAATTTCGTTGCACAGCTTTCAGATCTGGCGCTCTCTTCCGGACATAAATTTGTTGCACCGCACCGGGAGTCTCAAAGACTAAAAACTTAGAATGCGTATAAAGGAGAAGAAAAATCACAAGAGAAGGTGATTTGGTGTGAGAAATGAGAAATGAGGAGGTTTCTTATATAGAGATTTTGTGCGCCTGAACGTTCTGGCATGGCGCCTGAACGTTCTGGCAGGCGCCTGAACGTTCTGGCAGGCGCCTGAACGTTCTGGCATGGCGCCTGAACGTTCTGGCAGGCCGCCTGAACGTTCTGGCAGGCGCCTGAACGTTCTGGCAGGCGCCTGAACGTTCTGGCATGCCGCCTGAACGTTCTGGCAGGCGCCTGAACGTTCGGGCGTTGCCCAAATAGTAAAAATTTCAAATAGTAATTTTTTTTTATTTTTTTATTTTTTTTTAGTGAAATACAGGGTATTACAAATGGGGAACAATCAAATAGGTTATAACCTATGCAAAGATCTAAATCTAAATTTTCTTAAATCCAAAGTGCTCCCACACAATTCCTAATTCTCACACATATCACTCTCACACCCTAATGAGGGTTTATATAACACAAATGTTAAGATTAGTCTCCAACACAAGCTAAGATTGTTTTCAACACGAGCCCACATAATGGATCGAGCCTCACCGTACGTAACACAGATGTCCTAAAAAATAGAAAAAAAAAAATTAACAATGACTTTTAAGAGCAAGTGCACTTTATTTAGAAACACTATATCAATTTATGTTCAAAAATAATTATTACAAGTTTCCAACTATGTACAATGCAAAAACGTACATATATAATTAGATTTATTAAAAAGATAATATCTATTTAATATATAATAATATAAAAATATTATTTGAGAATTGTTGTGAAAATATTATGATATTTTGAAATCAGGTGTTTTAATATCATAAAGATGGAACTCAATTAAATAATGAGCATATAGTTTTTTTTTCTTTTTTATTTGAATTATAGGTTTTGTAAAAACAAATTAAAGTTAACTAAGCATGCATAATAAGAATCACACTAACATCCTTATATAAACTTATAATATGAGTGGATATTCAAGGTATTACACTGAAAATAAAAAATAATCACCACACTAATATCCTTATATACACTCAAAATATGCATGAATATTCAAGTCATTGTTGTGAAAATAAAAAATAACAAGCACACTAATATCCTTATAAGATTTATATGTTTTAAGTTGTTTTAATATTATTTAATTTTCATATGGAGACATCCGATAATTTTTATATCATAAAATACAATCGATTATTGTCATCCTTGTCACACCCGCCAAAGTGCGCCTTAAAACTAGTGAAAACACTCGTCTAGCGAGGTGCGATGATAAGAAATAGTAATGAAAGAGCAAAAACATAGATCAATTGCCAAAACGTTATTTATTCATTAATAATTTATGTTCATTACAAAATGAGGCAACTTGATCGACTGCAACAAAGGGAACAGACTCCCCCGAAAATACCCTAACTAAGTGTTACATTTCCCAGTCAGGGGTGCACAAAAAAATACGACCCCATGTGGATCAGATAAGGCAAGGACCCATGAAACACCTCCACCAGGATCCACCTTATGCTCCTGAAAATGTTAGGAACGGCGTGAGCTAATGCCCTATAGGTTAGGTAGATATTTCATGAATTGTGTCATTCGTTAAAGAAAACATCACATATCATGAACATCAAACAACACAAGCATAATCATACATAAGCAACATTAAACCATATAGTGGACAACATGTAAATCCTATCCCAGATAATAGGTCGTCCGGGCTATTACCTGACTCTGCATCCAATTCTGGTATGTGATTCTCCCAGGCACCATAATAAGTTTCTTATTATTGTGATCCAAAGCTAAAAAATCGAGTTAAGTCATGCCTCTATGTTCTGGACACAATTCTGACTTAAATCATGCGGATTGTCCAGGCTCTGTAGTTGTTAAGAGTACGTGGAGTGACAACAGGGTTATGCATGCACCTCTCATTGGAGACAATTGAGTGCTCAACTTAAGGTTATGCATCAGGATTGATTCTTAGGAGTACGTGGAGTGACAACAGGGTACAAGCCTCACAAGTAAGGCCATTTCCACTATTCATACCAGTAGTATCACAGACGAACCCTGTATATTAGGGCACATGAACAAAATGGTGACCAAGGTGAGGTCTCCAAGTATCAAGGCATAACATAAAAGGTCTTCGGAGGTCTCCACAGGCTATGTGTACATCAGACATCATGAATAAGTACATGATAACTTTATAAAAATGCATAATACACACAAACCTATTCTCTCATTCCCACCTTGGAATATGTGCAAGGATCCTACGTTGAGTGGACAACTCTTGAAAATAGAATAATGATTTCAGAGGAGAAGAGCAAGGTCGGATGGTGGAGAAGGCCTAGGGGGAGCCCCTATTTATAAAAATTCCTACAGGATCATTTCTCATGGAACGTTTATACTATTTCTCCTTTATGTGGTTTTATTTCAGTGTTTTTATGTTTTTTGTGTCTTTCATGTCTAATCCATGGGGTATTACACTCTACCCCCTTAAAAGAATTTTGCCCTCAAATTCATTCGTTGTTACTATGTACCATTGTTATTATCGTCGTCGGAGATTATGATGATTGGAAGACCACTATTGCCAATGCTAAGGAGATGATTACCGTGACTTGGCCCTGGTATTGGGTGGTAAGGGCCATAAACTACACTCTGAGTTGTGGAATCCTCAGATTTTCTAAAGATTTGGGATCAGACAGAATCAAATTCTTCCTAGGATCCCTAGATATCTACATGGCGGACGACGGTGTTGGAATTCGAGGGATGTGGATTTGAAACGTCTTATGCAGTAATATAATGCTCTTTCTAGCGGTCATCCTCATTCGTCGTCCGGCTTGACAAGGAAGTAGCTCTCTTCAATTAGAGGGGTCAACGCTGACAAGACCAAGTGTTGGTGGAGTTGATAGGGTGTTTGGATCAATAGGGTTATGTGGTGGTGTTGACAAACGATGGACGCTGACAGTGAGTGATCTTGTTTGTCTAGCCAAAGATTGGTAAGTCGACATTGGCATATGGTAGGAGAGAGTTGGCTCCAGGCTAGGAGGATCAAGACTTGGGTCTCTTAGAGAAAATTCGGAGGTGGATCGCTCCGATGGCTCGTCACCGAAGTAGTCGATCATATTTGTGTTACTGTCGGAAATCTGCATGGTACATTTAGTGAGACGAAGATATTATGACTAGTATAACAAATATAGAGGAATTGTGTAGATGTTTTATTAAAGAATAAGCAATACAATGCATCACATCATGAATTACCACAAGGAAAAAATTCAGGATATTTTTATTTAACTAATTCTTTTAGTTCCCAAGTAGCTTCCTTTACTCCGTGATGATCGCATAGTACTTTTTCAAACGGGATGCTATGTCGTCGTAATTCCTAAGCCTTCCAATCTAGTATGTGTACCGGTCTTTCCTGACATATGTTCAGTGCCTCAATTTGAACTTCCACGAGTAGAACAATATTATGTCCCGGATCAGGATGATACGTTTTGGAGCTTGGACACATAGAAAACATCATGGAATTTGGACATGGACGGGGGAAAGGAAAGCTGATAAGCTAACTCACCGATTCGTTTAATGATTTCAAATGAGTCGATGAATCGAGGTGCGAGTTTTCCCCTGATGCCAAAGCATCAAACACCCTTGCTCTCACCCAGAGCATTTCTCATTAATGTCAGGCCCTGGTCCTATATGTGTCGAGACACAGATGGTGATATCTGTTGGTTCCTGTTGCAACCCAAGTTGCTTAACCAATGATGAGGCAATGAAAAAATGTGTGGAACTTGAGTCAAACAATACATGAACCATTGTATTGAAAAGAGGAAATGTACCTTCTAGCACGTTGTTATGTAGGAAGGGTTGTTGAACCACAACATAGGCTCATCCTTGTTGTCTCTTCCCCTGATTTTGTTGGTTCTGTCTGGGCTGGTTTGGTGCAGCAAGTGATGCCTGCTATATTGGTGCGGCCGGGGCTCTTTGTTGTGCTTGAAGTTGCCAGGGGCAAAACCTTTTACCGTGACCAGGTTTCTCACAATTAAAACAATTCCTTCGGGGTCAGGTTGTTGTTGTTGTTGGTTCTGCTACTGGTGTTGCTAACTGCCAACCCTCATGTCCTAATCTTTGTGGTTTCTTTTGATAGGACGACCGCCTTTATTATGGTTTTGATAACTCTGGTGACCAGAGTTGGAGGTCTCACTTGCCCTTTTTATTTCATGACAAATGAAATAATAACAATAATATTTTTTATGGTGTTTGCATGGAAAAATTAAAGACATCACAACAACTTGTACCATTTTTTACTATTAAGTTTCATCATAGGTATGTAATTGTTTTAGTTGATTGTGATTATTTGTTGGATAGTAGTTTTTGATAAATTAATATTTAGTGATAATTTAAATTTTTTATTTACTTAGATTATTTTAATTTTTGAAAACAAATTGAGCTTCACATATTTATCCAAGTAATATCAATGTGTCAAAAATGATTAAAAAAGTAATTAAGAAGTAATAAAAAAATATATTAATATATAATTTTAATAAAAAGTAATTTAATACATTTTTAATTATATTTTAATATATAATTTTATAAATTAAGAAGCAATGAAAGTAATTACGAAGTAATAAAAATTATACTATAATACATAATTTATTTAAATATTATTTTATTTTATTTTATTTTTATTAATTATAATTAACAACACGCAGTTACAACCTGCTTATTTGTGCGTTTTTCCTTCCTTTATTTAAAAAAAAAACTTAAAAAAAAAAAAGCAATTCGTAGCACAGTGTCGCATGGCATAGTGGTATGCTTCTATGTGGACCTGTGCGAGTTAGCAAAAACGCACTCTCTATAGATCCACCTCTAGGAGGCTCTTTCTCTTTCTCTCCTTATATATAATTTTAATACTAAGCAATTCTTTCTTTCTTTTTTGGTTTCCCGCAAGGTATTGTCACACCTTTTGGTATGAGAATGAGACTAGTGTCCGTTCGAGGCGGGAGTAGAATAGTAGACCTCTCCCAACAAGAGCGCCTCCAAGAACTGAATCATGTATCAATAATTATTCTTCTTTCAATATCAATAAATCTATATTATTTCTCCTAAGTACCTATAATGTGTTGAAATCTTGCATACTTTACAGGGGATACCACAATTTCAATTTAATTAGTTTTCTTTTATTATTATATTGTTAAAATTAGTTACGGAACTCTGATCATTTTTGTAGTTCTTTCAAAAATATCATTTAAAATCTTATCATTTTTATAAGTTGAAAATAAAAATAGTTTTGATTTTGTAAAAGGCACTAGAGTAGTTTAACAATCTAACTTTTCTCTGCTACTTTCACACTTTTCTCTCATTTTAGCCCTCAAATTAGTATTTAAAATAGATAGGATCATCTTACTTATTAATTTATTTAAAGATATAATATTTCTAATAAATTAAAATATTTAGAAGAAAACACAAAACGTAGAATTGTTCATATAACAAATTGAACACGCGGCCCTTTGCCGACTTCCTCAACAGTACTCTTCAAGAGATTTTCTAGATCGATTTTTGTAGACATCTATTACGGAAAGAGTTGTAATTCATCAATAAAGTCAATCCAAATCGAATTAGAAAAATGAAAAGAATGTCGACACTTCCAAAATCTATTGTGGGCTGTTGAAAATAAGTACATAAATCAAATTTAATCCACTTTTGCGATCGAATGGAAATGATTTTGCGCACTAAGTTTTTGGACTGGCCCCCCTTTATTAAGAGTCAGTCAAAGAAATTTTGTTCCTCGTTCATACAAAGGATCTTCATCAGTACCTCTTTTAATTTGTCATTTTCAGAAGAAAAAAAGAAAAGAGTGATGCTTGATTGTTCTTGTTTGTTTTACTGACTGGCATCATCTCCGGTATCTATCAACATTATTGGAGCAACGCGTAATTGCAACAATATCAGCCAAAATATGATATTATGTAATGATTTTTTTTTTCAATTTTTATAAATTTATTTTTTCTGCCAAGACCATTTTCAACTATTATTAGTCATTTCAGTTGACCCCACTTCTAACATTTAAAAAGGGTAGAGATCGATCAGTAAGATATTTATTTTTAGGAAAGTTACATATTTTTGTTTTCCTTTGCCTCTAATTAGATGTAGCCTTTATTTATTTTTTAATTTTCTTTTCGTTATGGGGATGTCCTTCTACCCTTCGGGTCGAGACAAATTCTCTAAATTCGGGCACTGCAGGCTCTAATGGGCAGCCCTCCCAAGCATGGGTATAGATAGCTCCATAAAAAATGACAGAGTTCAGATTTGAACACAAACCACCTCCGTGGGGAGAGCCAGCTAGCCATCCAACTCTTCCACACCACGTTTAATAGATGTAGCCTTTATAAGAATAAGAAATAAGTTTTTAAATGCTATATATTATAGTTTATAACTAAAAAACATTATTATAATGATGATACATTGTAGAATAAAAGTACAGGATAAATAAAGGAAAGGAGCATACTTTAAATACATGATGACTAAATACAATATGGAAAAATATTTACTAGTACAAACACACATGCATTGTACATGATTTTTTCTATTTATAAATAAAATTTAAAGTTTTAGAAATTGTTGGTATTATTAGTTTTGTTAAAAATATTTAGTTTTAGCAAAATTAAAAGTTAGATATTTAAACTGAAATATAGATGGATTGGGTAGACTGTTATAATTAAATAACAATAATATGGTAAAATATTAATTTGAGCCTCAAAAGGTGAAAAAGTTGTGGGAGTAGTGGGAAGTAATTACAATGTTACTATTTTTCTATTATTAAAAAATAATAATAAAACTCTCAAGGGTACCTTAGAAAGAAATGCCAAAAATGAGCAGCATACAAGCAGGAGTCACATGGTTGAAATCCAATCCAATGGTAGGTAGAAATTTATATAAATTGTTGGTATTCTTATTTTTAGTAAAGTTAAAAGTTAGTGATTTAAACTAAAATATAGATGGATTGGGCAAAATGCTATAATTAAATAACGGTAAAATTGTAAATATTAATTTGAGCCTTGAAAGGTAGAAAAGTTGTGGGAAGTAGTTAGAACATCTTCAATGCAAAAGTGGAAAATAGGGGTGAGCCTGAAAGCCCAGTGGGTCATCTAAACAATTTACAACATTTTATCATTATATATATACACAAGAACATTACAAACAAGTTTCACACATTAATCGTTGCAACATTGGATTGTTTAAGTCGAGAATTTTATCACGTTCTAAATCACGTACCTTTAGGAAATCAAACACAGGGTGGTACTACCCAAAAATTAAGAACTCGTTGGCGATATTTATCATGAATAACTGCCCCATAATAAACATTGGCGATATTCCTTAGAATAACTGCCCCATAATAATCAATGACGATATTCCTTAGAATAACTACCCCATATGTGTGATTCTTATTTTACTTGTGTTCTTTAGTGATGTCACACCATACATACTACCTAAGTATGATATTAATTGTATTCACAAGCCATATTCAAATTCCACTATACATAGTATCATGTAACAATGCCAAATATAATAATATTAACGCATAAATTTTTCTATGCTAATATTCTCAAGTCATGTATTTTATCATCAGACATTATAATTTATAAATGAGTCTCAAATATCACATGAATTGCATGCATCCAATTATCATCTAATCAAAACAAGAAGTCATGCTAACACACATATCATCATGGCTCACAATCACAACATGGTATATATAAATCATGTACAATAAGCATGCATAAGCAATCTAATAATACTATAGACCTAATTAATTTAACATTTCTATCTATATATCAAAATAAAACATTGTAAAGGCACAGAATCCTCCCCACCTGTAACGCACACAATTTGTTCTTTTCCGAATTCTTTGGTGCGTAACCTACGTCCTCAACCTCATCAAGGATGACATAGCCCCATGCGACACTATCTTCATTAATCATCATAAGACCAAATGCGGAGGCTCGTTTTTCATCCGTTGGCAGTGCAGCCACGGTGATGTCTGCATCAGTTTCGCTGTGAGCTTGAATAAACCTTTTAATAGTCCATACGGTATAAATGGTCCCCGACAAGAATTAGGAATTCCATAATATTGTGTCCCTCAAACAGCCATAAATACTGCCTCACAGCATCAGCTGTACCTTGAAACCAGTTTGGATTCTCAGGGCTTTGCTGAGCAGCAAGAACTTCAACAAACCCTTCATTCTTGTATCCTCCCATGTTACTTGCATAAGCCCGTGAAAGATGGCGATTAAGATATGCAAAATTGAAGTGTGTGAGAACATATATCTTTGATATGTTACTGTTCAAGCAATTGCTCACGGGAATATCAATCAGTCTATAATTTGCTCCTAAAGGAACTACAGGTTTTGCCCTCTTCTTGGTAAGAGGGTATAAGCCAGTTCCAGCTCCCCCTCCAAGTATAACTCACAGAACACTTATGCTTGCATCAGGATCTAGACATGTCTGCGAGTTCATCTAATCCGACACCGCTTTCGAAGACACCAAGATCGGCAACCTTCCATTTCTGGCACTCTTCCGACGAGCATCAAAACCTTTCATCTGAATCCTCTCCCCAGCGAGCTGTGAACAACTGGAGGAAAGGCTCTGGTGGCCGGATTTGAAGTCGGAAGTGGCAGTTTTCCTGCTGAGATTCGCCGAATACGAAGACGGAACCGTCGTTATTCCGATCGCCATCGTCGCCATTGCAGTGGCGGATAAATTCAAAAGAAATTCTAACCTCCGAATTTCTCTACAACTGTGAAACAGAGAGAGCTCGTGAGAGTTTGGGTTTTGAGAGAGATATGTGCGATTGGGTTCAGGGTTTTGGGTTTCCGGCGACGAACCAGAGCAGGGAGAGGTTTGGCGATTGCGATTAGGTTTGCGATTGGGGGATTAGGGTCCGAGGGTTTAGCGCGATTGGGGTTTTGAAAGAGAGGGGCGAGATTGTAGGGCGAGAGGGTAAGGAGTCATGGCAAGAGTGAAATAGCGAGATTGCAGGCGAGAGCGAGATTGAGAGATTGAGAGAATAATTTCGAAATTGGAAGATAGATATATTCAGAATTTTCAGGGATTACGTTTAAAATTGGAAAGTAGATTTTTTTTTAGATTTTTCAGTGGATTACATTCTTCCCGCCATAAAAGAAATTTCGTCCCGAAATTAAGTATAAGCTTACTTACTTGATGATGTTCAACTTTTTGCATTGTTGACCAGTTGTATCTCGAAACCTAGAGTGTTCTTTGAAATAAGTCGGCATATTTGGCCTTCATTTCACTTTCAGGTTCCCAAGTGGCTTCTTCAACTCCATGATGATTCCACAACACTTTAACTAATGGAATGTCTTTGTTCCTCAAACTATGAACCTTCCAATCTAGGATCTTTAAAGGTCCTTCTTCATAGGTGGCATCAACTTGTACTTTTACGTCTTTCCAATCGATGGTGTGGGAAGGGTCTGGTCTTATTTTCGCAACATCGACACATGGAACACGTTGTGGATGGCGGATAAACTAGTTGGCAAGTCTAGTTTGTAAGCATTCTCGCCAATTCGATCACTTATCTTGAACTGACCGATGAATCGCGGCGATAATTTCCCTTTCTTACCAAACCTCATGATGCCTTTTTGAGGGTTTATTCTCAGGAATACCTTATCACCTTTTTGGAACTCTAAAGGTCGGCGCCTCTTATCTGTGTAGCTCTTCTGCCTACTCTGTGCAGTAACTAGCCTTTCCTGGATCAACTTCACTTTTTCGTTCATTTCCATTATCATATCTGGTCCTGTAAGTACCTTATCTTCCCAATCGGCCCAACACAGTGGTGACCTACATGGTCATCCATATAGGGCTTCATATGGAGCCATTTCTATACTTGCCTGGTAACTATTGTTATAAGCAAACTCTGCTAGGAGTAAGTATTTACTCCAATTTCCCTTGAAATCTAGTACACAAGCTCTCAACATGTATTCTAGGATCTGAATAACCCTTTTGGATTGACCATCTGTCTGAGGATGATAGGCGGTGCTCATGGTTAATTTGGTTCTCAATTCCCGCTGTAAGCTCTGCCAGAACTGAGATGTGAATAAAGAATCTCTATCTGACACTATCGATTTGGGTACTTCGTGTAGCTTCACAATCTCTTTAACATACAGCTCGCCCAGTTTACTAATCGGATCTGTGGATTTAATAGGTAAGAAGTGTGCCACTTTAGTAAGTCGATCCACAATTACCTAAACCTTATCCTCACCTTTCCGATTTCTAAGAAGAGCTCCGACGAAATCCATTGCTATGTTATCCCATTTCCATTCAGGGATTTTTAAAAGTTGTAACAATCTAGACAGTCTTTTATGTTCGGCCTTAACTTGCTGACGTGTAAGGCATTTAGACACATATTTGGCCACATCTCTCTTCATACCTTTCTACCAGTAGTTTTTCTTCAAATTTTGGTACATCTTATCTCCACCAGGATGTAAAGTGTATTTAGTCTGATGTGCCTCATCAAATAAGATCTTTTTAATTTCCTCAATTCTGGGTATACAAACTCGATCTCTGAATCTCAATAACCCCTCTGAATCGATCTTGAAATTTGCATTTCCATTATTGGCTCTTGCAACTACCACCCATTTTATCAATTTTCTATCCTGAGCTTGTCCTTCCTTAATTTGATGTAGTAGGTCTGGCTTGCAGCTCATGTTACATAAGAAAATCCGATTTTTACCTTTTTGTACGCCCAAATTATAATCTTCAATCAATTGGTACATCTGGGCTTTTTCTGCATCGTTTTTATACGATTTTCGACTTAAAGCATCTGCGATTACGTTGGCTTTCCCTGGGTGATAATGCAGCTAAAGAACATAATCATTCAGCAATTTCATCCATCTCTTTTGCCTCAAATTTAACTCCTTTTGTGTATAGATGTACTTCAAACTCTTATGATCAGAGTATAGATCAAATTTCTCTCCATAAAGATAGTGTCTTCATATCTTCAAGGAGAATAAAATAGCAACCAATTCTAAATCATGAGTCGGGTAATTCTGTTCATGAGTTTTCAGTTGCCTAGAAACATAAGCAACCACTTTACCTTCCTGCATCAGAACAATGACAAGACCATTCTTAGAAGCATCAGTGTAAATAACATAACCGACTCCGCTTGCAGGAGTGATCAATATTGGGGATGTGGTCAATCATCTCTTCAACTCTTGAAAGGAATTCTCACATTTCTCATCCCAACTAAATTTGACATCCTTCCTTGTTAGCTTTGTCATAGGCTCAGCTAGTCTCGAAAAATTTAGAATAAATCTTCTATAGTAACCAGCTAGTCCCAAAAAGCTTCTAATTTCTGCAACTGACTTTGGCTTTTTCCAGTTCATTACTGCTTCAACTTTTGTTGGATCTACGGATATCCCTTCTGATGACACTACATGGCCCAAAAATTTGACTGACTTCATCCAAAATTCACATTTTTCAAATTTGGCATACAATTGATTTCGTCTCAATGTTTCCAAAACTACTGTAAGGTGTTCCTGATGTTCCTCATTGGTCTTCGAATAAACCAAAATATCATCAACAAATACCACTACAAATTTGTCTAGATGAGGCCTAAACGTCCTATTCATTAGATCCATAATTGCTGCTGGTGCATTAATGAGTCCAAATGGCATGACTCTGAATTCAAAGAGTCCATACCTAGTCCTGAATGTTGTCTTCGGTATGTCTGACTCTTTGATTCTAAGTTGGTGATAACAGGACCATAGGTCGATCTTGGAAAAACAAGTTGCTCCCTTCAGTTGATCGAACAAATCATTTATTCTCGGTAGGGGGTACTTGTTCTTGACTGTGACTTGATTTAATTTTCTGTAGTCAATACACAGTCTCATCGACCCATCTTTCTTTTTGACAAACAATACTGGTGCTCCCCAAGGTGATTCGCTCGGTTGGATAAATTCCTTCGCACTAAGATCATCAAGTTGAGTCCTTAGTTCTATTAGTTCGCCAGGGGCCATCTTGTAGGGTGACATGGCTATGGGGTCTATTCCAGGGTACAGTTCTATCTTGAACTCTACTTCCCGCTTAGGAGGTAATCCTGGTAATTCTTCGGGAAACACTTCAGGGAAGTCTCTAACCACCAAGTACTCTTCTAAATTCCTCAAGGTCTTTAGAGGCTCGACTTTTGTTAAGGTTTTGAATTCCTCTTTTTGATTCACAGATTCGAGAAGTGCGAACATGATATTCCTCGGGATTTTGTTTCTATCCCCATAGATTTTAACCAACTCTCCCGAAGGTAACCTCAAAGTAATCTTCTTTCGAAGGCAATCGATCTGGGCTTGGTACTCAGATAACCAATCCATTCCCAAGATCACATCATAATCATTAATGGGTAGGAGTATCAAGTCAGCTGAAATCAGCTTATCATTAATTCTAAGGTCACAACTACATTTTTCAGTTGTTGGGACATTTACTCCTACTGGTGTTGAAATCTTCATAACAACAGGTAAATGTACAATGGAAAGTTGTAGTTTCCTGGCTAAGTTTTCATCTATAAAATTCCAACCCATCTTTAGTACTACATGAGATAATTATTTTCGTTTAGGGTAACTCTAGATTCAGAATTCTAAGTTCTCAAAAATAAAATGATCCTACTGGTTCAGTTTCTAGATTTTATAAAATTTTGGCAATCCATGATTGTCACAGGGTACAGGATTTGGTTTTGATACATGTAAACAAGACAAGCAAACAAACAAACAATACCACACAACAATGGTATAAAGAGATTTCCAAACTTTCACTTATATCCTCCGTATTCAAGTGTCCCATACCACTCTAGCCTGGTGATATAAGCTTCCACAAAGAAACCTAAATACACCCAAACAATGCGCAAATGTCCTACCAACTAAGGCTTCCCAAGTACCCACTATGTCCAAGTTGTCCCATATCAGTTGAACATAGCGATACAAGCTCATCCAGAGTTGTTAGTCATTCACTAAACATGGCCTGCTAGTCTCCAAGTTTAAGACTCCTCAAATACCCTTAAATTCGACCACGTCCCATACCGTTTTGGAACCAAGAATAAAAGATTCATCCTGATCTCAGATTCTAACCAAACAGTTTCCATACAAGTTCTCGTCACTAACCGATGTCCTAAAAGCTTTGAATTTGTTAGACCCACTATATTTTCATTCTCGATATTATGTTATAAAGTTTATAATTGGCATATTTATCTAGCTCAAGTTGGACCCTAATCTCATAAAGATTTGATATCTACTCGCTGATACTAAGTTGGACCCACAATACTAACAAATTAATTAACCCCCCCATACTACCCTGAACTACGTCACGAACTCGCGATTTTATTCTCTTCAGTACCTGCATATGAAAAATAGGGGTGAGCTTGAAAGCCCAGTGGGTCATCTAAACAATTCACAACATTTTATCATGATATATACACAAGAACATTACAAACAAGTTTCACACATTAATCGTTGCAACATTAGATTGTTTGAGTCGAGAATTTTATCACGTTCTAAATCACATACCTTTAGGAAATCAAACACAGGGTGGCACTACCCAAAAATTAAGAACTCGTTGGCGATATTCATCATGAATAACTGCCCCATAATAAACATTGGCGATATTCCTTAGAATAACTGCCCCATAATAATCAAGGGCGATATTCCTTAGAATAACTACCCCATATGTGTGATTCTTATCTTAATTGTGTTCTTTAGTGATGTCACACCGTACATACAACCTAAGTATGATATTAATTGTATTCACAAGCCATATTCAAATTCCACTATACATAGTATCATGTAACAATGCCAAATATAATAATATTAACGCATAAATTTTTCTATGCTAATATTCTCAAGTCATGTATTTCATCATCAGGCATTATAATTTATAAATGAGTCTCAAATATCACATGAATTGCATGCATCCAATTATCATGTAATCAAAACAAGAATTCATGTTAACACACATATCATCATGGCTCACAATCACAACATGGTATATATAAATCATGTACAATAGGCATGCATAAGCAATCTAATAATACTATAGACCTAATTAATTTAACATTCTTATCTATATATCAAAATAAAACATTGTAAAGGCATAGAATCCTCTCCACCTGTAACGCACGCAATTTGTTCTTGTCCAAATTCCTTGGTGCGTAACGTACATCCTCAACCTCATCAAGGATTACATAGTCCAATGCGACACTATCTTCATTAATCTTCATAAGACCAAATGCGGAGGCTCGTTTTTCATCCATTGGCAGTGCAGCCACAGTGATGTCGGCATCAGTTTCCCTGTGAGCTTGAATAAACCTTTCAATAGTCCATACGGTATAAATGGTCCCCGGCAAGAATTAGGAATTCCATAACATTGTGTCCCTCAAACAACCATAAATACTGCCTCACAGCATCAACTGTACCATGAAACCAGTTTGGATTCTCAAGGCTTTGCTGAGCGGCAAGAACTTCAACAAACCCTTCATTCTTGTATCCTCCCATGTTACTTGCATAAGCCCGTGAAAGATGGCGATTAAGAGATGCAAAATTGAATTGTGTGAGAACATATATCTTTGATATGTTACTGTTCAAGCAATTGCTCACGAGAATATCAATCAATCTATAATTTGCTCCTAGAGGAACTGCAGGTTTTGCCATCTTCTTGGTAAGAGGGTATAAGCGAGTTCCAGCTCCACCTCCAAGTATAACTCCCAGAACACTTCTGCTTGCATCAGGATCTAAACATGTCTGCGAGTTCTTCGAATCCGACACCACCTTTGGAGACACCAAGATCGGCAACCTACCATTTCCTGTACTCTTCTGACGAGCATCAAAACCTTTCAACTGAATCCTCTCCCCAGCGAGCTGTGAACAACCGGAGGAAAGGCTCTGGTGGTCGGATTTGAAGCCGAAAGTGGCAGTTTTCCTGCTGAGATTCGCCGAATACGAAGACAGAACCGTCGTTATTCCGATCGTCATCGTCGCCATTGCAGCGGCGGATAAATTCAAAAGAAATTCTAACCTCCGAATTTCTCTACAACTGTGAAATAGAGAGAGCTCGTGAGAGTTTGGGTTTTGAGAGAGATATGTGCGATTGGGTTCAGGGTTTTGGGTTTCCGACGACGAACCAGAGCAGGGAGAGGTTTGGCGATTGCGATTAGGTTTGCGATTGGGGGATTGGGGTCCGAGGGTTTAGCGCGATTGGGGTTTTGAAAGAGAGAGGCGAGATTGTAGGGCGAGAGGGTAAGGAGTCATGGCAAGAGTGAAATAGCGAGATTGCAGGCGAGAGCGAGATTGCGAGAATAATTTCAAAATTGGAAGGTAGATATTTTCAGAATTTTCAGGGATTACGTTTGAAATTGTAAAGTAGATTTGTTTTTAGATTTTTCAGGGGATTACACTAATTCCCTAAATTCAGGCACTGCAGGCTCTAATGGGCAGCCCTCCCAAGCCTGGGTATAGATAGCTCCATAGGAAATGGCAGAGTTCAGATTTGAACACAAACCATCTCCGTGGGGAAGAGCCAGCCAGCCATCCAACTCTTTCACACCACGTTTGGTAGTTGTAGCCTTTATAAGAATAAGAAATAAGTTTTTAAATGCTATATATTAGAGTTTAGAACTAAAAAACATCATTATAATGATGATACATTGTAGAATAAAAGCACAGGATAAATAGAGGAAAAGAGCATACTTTAAATACATGATGACTAAATACAATATGGAAAAATATTTACTAGTACAAACACACATGCATTGTACATGAGTTTTTCTATTTATACATAAAATTTAAAGTTTTAGAAATTGTTGGTATTATTAGTTTTGTTAAAAATATTTAGTTTTAGCAAAATTAAAAGTTAGATATTTAAACTGAAATATAGATGGATTGGGTAGACTGTTATAATTAAATACCAATAATATGGTAAAATATTAATTTGATCCTCAAAAGGTGGAAAAGTTGTGGGAGTAGTGGGAAGTAATTACAATGTTACTATTTTCCTATTATATATCACGAAATTGTGTTTTAGAATTTAAAAAATAATAATAAAACTATCAATGGTACTTCAGAAAGAAATGCCAAAAATGAGCAGCAAACAAGCAGGAGTCATATGGTTGAAATCCAATCCAATGGTAGGTAGAAATTTATATAAATTGTTGGTATTCTTATTTTTAGTAAAATTAAAAGTTAGTGATTTAAACTAAAATATAGATGGATTGGGTAAAATGCTATAATTAAATAACGGTAAAATTGTAAATATTAATTTGAGCCTTGAAAGGTAGAAAAGTTGTGGGAAGTAGTTAGATCATCTTCAAAGCAAAAGTGGATTGTATTTTAAAAAAATGTGTCATGTCATCAATGTCAAGAGACTTGCTTCCTACATGACATAAAATTGAACTTCATAAACAATTAAGTTAAAAAGTGGTTTCCAATGCTTCCATGGATTGTACACATTTTGATGAAGTGTTAAATACTTTTTTTTTAATTTTTTTTAATGGTATAGTTATAGTAATTTGATAGGTTAACAATAGATGGTTGTTCAACAGACAATCTAAAAGTAGACAGTCATGTTAATAGCCTCTATTTTTTTTTAACCAACTCAGCTTGATATTAAATGTCAATAGTTGCATTCGAGAAAGTTTTTTTTATACAATGTCCATTTATCCTACGTGATAATTAATTTTTTCACAATCTATATTTGCATTGGAGATGCTCTTACAATGTTACTAATTTGCCTATTATACATCACTAATTGCATTTTAAAATTAAAAAAATAATTATAAAACTATCAAGGGTACTCTGGAAAGAGATGCAAAAGTTAAACAGGCAATGAGTTAAGAACATTTTACATTATGAATAAGTTTATTTATATATAGTATTAAAACATAGCTACTTATTTTTTTTCGAAAGAAAAACATAGTTACTTGAAGCACTTAATAATGGTGTCATTTTTGTCAAACTCTAAATATTAATTATTGCTCCTTTTTTATATTTGTATCATTATTAGCTTAATATTTTGGAGCATTATCTAACGACTTTTTTTTTTAGTATTTTTGAGATGTCAGTGAACATCTCGATCCTCATGTTCCAAAAAGCTTGGGTGAATGGCAAACTTCTAGTGAGATTAATTTGAACTACGTTACTAGTCACTACTCTTTTATAGGTTACTAAAAACACGGAAAACGTGTGTGATTATAAAATCTGAATATATTTTTCTAAATTTTTACAAAGAAAATATAATGTGTTGTTTTAATAAAACAATAAAAAGTAGTTTTTCAAGTTTTCACTTTTTTGGTTGTACTCCATTTTCCAGATCACAAAAAATAGAATATAACGGAAGCCCAATATTCTAAAATTCATCAATATATGGGACCAAAGAATAATTATTTTTCATGAGATTAGTTTAATGGGTCTTAATGACAATGGAGCACCAAAGCCATTAAACAAAATAAAAATAGGAGTGGGAAAGAATTCTCTAAAATACAGTAAAAATGAAAAAGAGAAAAGGCTAAGAAAGAAAGTTTGAAAAAAATGCAATGTATATATTATGAAATGGCCGACGACCATGACCTTAAAGCGAGTGGATCATATGTTCTTTTGAATTCTTGAAATTATTCGAAATTGCACCAAGTCAGGCCATACAATACTTGTAATGTACACATAATATTCTTTATCATAGATAAAAAGATATGAATCCGTATCCTTTCAATTTTTCTCTTCCCTTATCTCTTTAATTATCATCTCTACAACGTCTCCTTTTTCTTTCATTCTCTATATATCACTTCATTTCGTTCCTTTTTCCTTTATAATTAAAGAGCGCTAAAACTACACAAAAATCTACCCCAGAATTATTTCCAAGCTAACGTGGTGAATCATCACCACATCATCATCCAAGAGATCAAAAAAAAAAAAAAAAGGAAAAGTAAGATAAACCACCTATAATATAATTTTAGTTCTAATTTTTGGATCGTTTAAGCATTTTTGTTTATTGAACTCTTTTAATCGTATCCAACATCAAAAGATCTTGTCACATCATATTTACAATCATCTCCATGATTTCCGAAGGTTCTACCATATTGGTTAGAATCCTGATTACAATTGTAAAATCTTACAATTTTATTGATCCAGATTCAAAAGTACAATCTTTTTTTGAAAGAGTCAAAGTAGGATCTCGAATCTAAGAGTAGAATATTGTGAAATCAAAATTCTTAGCCCAAGTTTATCGATTCATATTCAGTCTCAAAATTGAAACTTGTTGCCCAAACTCATTGCCCCAATATTATATTTTTAACTATATGAACCTTTTTTCAAAGGCCGACCATATGTAAAAATAGAGATGGTTGTCCACAACCATGCATGACATACACACTCATATAGTCATTTATGTAGCAAGGCATATGAATCATTGTAAAAGTTTCAAACGATTGAACTTCGACCCATAAATTTGGCCCTTTCAATTTTTCATAGGAAAAAATATGATTCTAACATCGTAACATATAGAAGTTTATTTGGAGATAAATTTAAAAGAGGTTAATAGAAAATGTATTGAAAAGTAGGGATCATTATACTATGACAAACTTTATGTGTTTAGAACAAAAAAAATTTGTTAAGTTGAATTGAGATTCTTATACTGCGACATAGAGGCCCATGTATTCAACTAGGACACTAGTTAGTAGGTCTGTAAATGAGTTTGCCTTCTTTACAAATATGTTTTTGAAGGGGTGTGTAACTTTTTTATCAAATACTTCTCAATGAAGTTGCTGCTACTAAAGGACAGGATGCTTGGAGCTACAAGGGCCTGAGTGGTGATATGTATATTTGTTATTATTCATGTGAAAGAGGAAGTGAGAGAGAGAGAGAGAGAGAGAGAGAGAGAGAGAGAAAGAGAGAGAGAGAGAGAGAAATGTAGTACATAAAAAACAATTATTGTTAGCATATTATCATTAAATATAGTGTTTAGATTATTTTTTCATTATTATCATTAAATATAGTGTTGTCTCTTTGTTCCTTTCTAAGTTTGAGCTATTTTGTATTCTCTTGACAAAAAAAAAATAAATTTATCCATAAAAGATGGAAAATGGTATGGCGTGCGAAGTGCGAGGTTTGCAGTAAAATAATGGGTGGGCAGCAAGGGCAAGGCATGGGCAGCGCAGTGGAAGGGGGAAAGAAGTTTCACAATGGTGATAAAAGCCCTGTTGATTGTGTAAGGGAAACCTCAACGACACCTAAGACAACATTGACTGTAACGGTTGAAAAACACTGTAAATAGCTTTTAACAACGTTTTCCAACCGTTGTTGAATATCTAATTTTACTAGTGCTAATAGCAAATGTATTGAAAAGTAGGGATCATTATGCTATGACAAACTTTACGTGT
Organism: Paratinospora sagittata; assembly: GCA_035771175.1. NCBI lineage: Eukaryota > Viridiplantae > Streptophyta > Magnoliopsida > Ranunculales > Menispermaceae > Paratinospora > Paratinospora sagittata. Next base: position 28,478,575 of record CM069604.1, on the reverse strand, counting down.
TTAGAACAAAAAAATTTTGTTAAGTTGAATTGAGGTTCTTATATTGCAAAAAAGAGGCTCATTTATGTCAGAGTTGATGGTTTGGCTGAAACGCATGTATGTCAAGGTGAAGCACGTGGGTGTGCTCATGGTCGCGGATGGTTCGTCGAGTTCCTCCTCGAGATGATGACGACAGTTGATCTGAAATGAATCGTGTGGTGTGATCGTTATGAAGTTGGATTTTGGTCTAAGGTAGAGATTTGTTGGGTATGTGTGGGCCGAAATAATAGTTCAAATCGAATATGGGCAAGTTCATCACATAAAATATAAGTTGTGATATCACCTTTATTAGTAGCAAGGTCTTTTGGAGTAAAACCTCACACTAGGGCCCAAAGATGATTAAGATTAAGTTGAGGACAATATGGATACTAATAGAGATTCAGGCCCATCCAACTGTTAGTAGGTTTGTAAGGAAGCATGTTTAGAAAAAAAAAAAAAACAAATAAAGAACTATATATATGGGGTTTAGATTTTAAATGATTGTGTTACATTCCCTCCACCATGCCAATTTATAAATTATAATTTAGCAATTAATTTTCTCTGTGACCCTTAACCTATAGCAACAAGCCTTTGAAACATCAAGACCGAAGGATATTAAAGGATTTTTTTTCAACTTCTTCCCATAGCAAAATACAGAATTGAAAGCCAATCAAGCATGTCTTATAAAAGAAAGTACTTGTGCTTAGGAAATATATACTTTTATCCATATTCCACTTTCTTGAATCACACATTCCATACATAAACAAATATTTTTCCCACTTGTGTTTCCAAATCGTGTTACTTTAGCCTTTTCCATAAAAGAATGACCAAGTATTTTCTGATTATTTATATGTTTCTAAATAACACTTAGTATTTTAACTGCAACTCATTCAAAAACTTTCCAAGAAGCAAATACGAAATCATGCGAAAATGGAGAACTCTTTCCCCTTCTTTAGTAACACAAAAGCTTTGAATAGTAAGAGTTATCTCATAACCTTCAAAGCTTATTAGATCGATCTTGAATATATATATCACTACATCATAAAGAAATTTTATTTATTATTTCATGGAGGCCAAGGATATATAACGACATACAATATATATATATATATTTGATTGCAAAACAAACGAATTAAAGCTCCAACTCTCAAAAGGAGAGATCAGCTTATTAATTATTACATAAAAAGCTAGATAATCACTACAACATGGGAAAGAAACAGTTGCATGCCTTGCCAACACAAGCATAAATGCAACATATATATAGTATAGCTAGAGCTACAGATTCTGTAATTACGAACATTGGAAACCACGTGGAACATTCCTTCCGCATGCATTGAGAATCAAACTGAGGGCAATCGGGACATTGAGATTGATACCCAATATGTTGGCTCTGATGGCAGTACAAAGGCAGACGGCGGCTTCGAGGTCAACAAGGCCTTGAATGAGGGTGCAACAAGGGGTGACAGGAGGTGTGCCAATAACAGTACCAACCAGTCCACCCAGTAGATTGGCACAAACACCTAGCTTTAGGGCATCCCTTGGGCAGTTTCGGTTGGAAGGAGTGGGAGTTGGATTTGGGTTAGGGTTTGGATTAGGATTTGTAGGAGTAGGAGTGGGAGTGGGATTTGGATTAGGGTTTGGATTAGGATTTTTCGGGGTGGGAGTGGGATTTGGGTTTGGGTTTGGATTAGGATTAGGGTTGGAAGGTCCTGGAGTTGGGTTGGGAATGGTAGGGGTAGGGTACTTAGGAGTTGGGTGTGGATTAGGGTTTGGTTTAGGATTTGGCTTCGAGTTAGGAGGGCAAGTGCCACAACCAGTAACTAGAGTAAAGAAGAGAATGTTGAGTGAAAGGAAAAGAGCAGAAGTTGCGGAGCTCTTGGAACCCATCCTCTTGCAACACCAGTACTGAGGCTCTACGTAAGAGTAATTAAGGAAGGCCTTGAGTGAATTAATATGCACTCGATATGGAGCTATTTATAGAAATTAATGAGGAGCTGGCTAACACCATGTTTAGAACTGATAATATTAATAATGATTAATTGCCTAAATTAAACGGTGCACCCGTGTGTAGGAATGGGAGTAGGTGGCAAAGCAATATGTTCAAATGCAAAATTGTCATGGCTTTAGTTTTGAAAATTGACAAATTGCTACCTTGTGTGGCCTGGAACTAATCTCTAAATCTTCCACTCTTAAGTCATGGCGCTTATGGCTTGAATTGTAAAAGAGGAAATGATTAATGAAAAATCTGATTATCGATGATACGTGTTGAAGTCATCTAATTCATCTCATATTGGGCCAGTATTAATATTAAAAAATGCTAACACTCATCTCCAGGCAAAGCTGTTGAATAATTTCAAGGTTGTGAAGTATTATTGGGAATTTCCCATGTTTAATATCCATTAGTTTTGATACTATATAACCTCAACTTGCACAAATCTTTTTTTTTTTCAACAGTATAAAATTACTAGACGAGTCGATCTTCTACTCCTCTCTATTAAAGCCAAAGTGTATCGCTGTATTGCAATTATTAAATATTTCTTGAGTATATTTGTCTGGATGTTAGTTTAATTCTTCTTCTTCCTCGATAATTGTCACTCTTCCTTGCTATCTAGTGCATTTAATGATATTTCAATATTGTATGTGTCAAACTATGAATAAAAGGTAGACCCCTTAGGAAATTCTAATTGATATAAGAAAAATGTTGGGAAAACGCAATCCTTAACACTTTTTCTAATATTGTATTATGTGGTAGTGTGTGATGTTGATGCAATTCAAAAAGAGTTGGAATATTGTCATAAATTTGAAAATGTCAAGGTGTAGTGGAAAAAGGATGTGCACACGTGAAATTTTTATAAAATGACACTTGTTCCCGAAGGAAACGACATGACGATCAATGCACACCGCTATCGCTCTAAGTAACATGTCTTTTTGGGTTAAGCCTTCAAATTAGCATATTTGTTATTTTAGAAAAATTTTGTTTCGAGTATAACTTGACGTAGGAGAGTCTGATTTTGATTCCGTTTGTTGTACGCGATATACATCGCGATATCTTTCTTTCTATATATATAGGTTTTAAGACATTTTTTATTTTTAGAAAAATTTACTATTTTTAGTATTCGAGGTTGTATAGAAGCTTAGTTGTTCCTATTTTCATAATCAAGTCTATTTAGGAATTATTCATGAGTTTTGTCTATAAAAAGAGGTCATTGTATGAGTTATTGAAATAGATTGAATAATAATAATTTTTTAAAAAATTTTCAAATTCTTTCTTCACCTTTTTTTCTCGGTATTTTAAAGAATTAATGAGTCTAGTGAATGCCTATTCACGCCCTGCAACAGATGTAACGATCACTTTAAAAAAAAAAATTTCATGTTGTATGTAAATAACACATTAGCATGAGTTACAAATTGCATTGAAAAATAAAGTTGCGCTAACATTACTCGTGATATATAAAGTCAAATGTAATGGTGCAGTTGTTTTTTTTTTTTTTAATTATTATTATTTTTATTTACTTTCTTTGTTTCTAATCTATTGATCATCACATCTAGAGGCTAAGGTGACAAAGACCCTAGTAAGTATGCACTGTGACCCGACATGTGGGATTTAGACGATTGTCATAGTATAGATCACTACCATAATAATACTTCCCCTAGTAGATAGGAATACTTGACCCACCAAACTCCAGGAAGTGGAGATGTGCATTCATTGCTAGCAAAGAGTGGTTGGTTGATGTACTGGGTACTACAACCCAATTACAATAAATCCTCTATCCCATGGTAACACATATTTGCAATTCTTGGAGAATCGAAATATATTTCAATATTAACAATAAATTCTTTATTGAACTTGTTCCACTGCGTTGTACCTGTTATGTGACTGGAGAATCCAATTACAATAAATCCTCTATCCCATGGTAACACATATTTGCATTTCTTGGAGAATCAAAATATATTTCAATATTAACAATAAATTCTTTGTTGAACTTGTTCTACTGTGTTGTACCTGTTATGTGACTGGAGAGTGTATCGTTTCCTCTCCATTTACCTTTCGTCAAAATATTATTTTAATTTATTCTTTGTTTTATTTTCTATTAAGACTACTTATATACCATTATTCAAATATTGTCATTATTCATTTTATGATTGACCACATATCTACTTAATTTAATATTAGTAATTTCATTATATATATTTAATATATTTAAAGTGCTATTTCTTTATTTTCTAACATTGTATTTCATAAATAATGAGTTGCCTAATTAATGATGGTTTTTTAATAATTTCTTTCAATTTTAAAAGATTTAGAAACTCGTACTCTCTACTTAACCCAACCTCCCTAATTATATTGTTGATAATACTTCCCTATTTTTGCTAATGAATAAACTTAGTACAAATACTTAACATTATTTAGTATTACATAATAATGGGGATTAATAACCCAATGGCTATGTAGGAGAATTAGAACGAGCTAAAACTTAGTTCTTAATATATATTAAATGATGAATTATTTAACAACACAATAATAAAATTAAATGGTGTAGTTTTGGATGGGCCTAGATCTCAACTAGTATAATTAGTACTAATGCAAGAAATATCTCAACTTATATTTCATATGATGAACTTATTCATGTCCATTATGAGACTACTGGGTTGGTCTACACATTCTCAATAAATCTTTATCTTGGACCAAAATCTAATGGCCTTATCATAATCACCAAGCACACGAGGTTTGTGTCGAATCACACTAGTTGCTACTATGTTAAAAACACAATATCGATGAGCCAATTGTAATACATGAGTACTCAAGCATGCTCCCCCTTCACATTTGTATAATGTCCCAGCCAAACCATTACCTCTGGACCACTTGTTCAGCGAGTCTTGATCTTAAGTAGTCTTTGATATGATGAACTTGCTCAAATATATCAGATGTGAGACTATTAGTTTAGTATAGTCAATCTCAATATTTAAGGCAATTGATTATGGTTAAAGTTAAAAGAAGCACAAGTATGAATGTTAGTCGGTAGTAAGTGGATCAAAATAAAAGTGTACTATTTTCCTTCACTCAATATTCTCAATAAATTATCTCAACCTTAGACCAAAATCTAAGGGCCTTGAATCATTCATCATAATCATCAAGTGCACGAGGTTTGTGCCAGATCACAATTAAAGCTATTATGTCAAAAAAAACACAATAAGCTATTCGTAACCCTGAGTACTCCATCATGTTCTACTTTGACATTTGCATAATGTCCTCATCAAATCATTTTATACTGATATTTTCTACTAATAAACATGGCTTTTATTTTACATTCATATGATGAATTTTCTCATATATATCTGGTGTGTGAGACTGTCATTTCAATCTTCTCAGTCCCAACATTTAAGGCAATTAGCTTTGTTTAAATTTAAAAGAAGCACAAGCATAAATGTGAATGGATCAAATTAAAAGTTTATTATTTTCCTTTAGTCATTTCCTAGATTAATAAAATCACCTCCAAATGTACTTGGATTACAGTAAAATTTTTGTCTTAGGCGGGTTCAGCTTCAAACTTTTATTTCCCTTCTAGATTTAAGGGGAAACAACTAATTTCAAAGATCCTACTGGCTACCAGTTGGGCCAATGGGATATGTACACGGCATTAAAGATTGTCATCTTCCTTGTTATTTCTTAAAGATTTTTCTGATCATTTACTTAAAAACCCTTTTGACTTTAATAATCTTCACTCAAAGATGACTTTTCTTCTCCAAAATATGGGGATGGATTGGATTTGGAATTTAGACTTGCATAAATAATGTACTACTTGAAATTGAGCTGCTTGACTTGGCAGTAATTTTGAACGATACATTAGCTTGGTCTCACCTTGTTATACAATTGGTTTTGTTGGTACGTGAATCGGTCTCTGCTAAGTTTAGTTATAGTTGTAATGTCAAACTAAATTTTTGTCTCAATTGGCTGAAATTTTCCTAACATTTTGTCATACTAATGATCGACCAGAAAACAAAAACTGAAATTTCTTCATTTTTTATTGGTTTGTTAGACATTTTACATTTTGAGATCGGTGCCAAGATATATATAATTTCAACTTCTCTAGTTAAAATAAAATAACATTATATTTTCTGGAAAGGAAAAATTGTGAACATAATTTTCAAATGACAGGTCCAATAATAGTTGCCTTGGACCCACATGATGAAATTTACACCATAGGCATCCACCTAGCCCAATTTCATGTTCACATCATGTCTAGGTCATCCCAATGCTTAGCACACAATATATAGGCCAATTCACATGCATAGCTATTAATCCAACTCTAATCATGCCCAATTGCATGCATTTTTGTAATATCTAGGCCTAGGCCATTGTAATTCAATTAAACCATACATCATGCTCAATTCATGATCAAATTGATCAAAACCCATCTAATTTACTACAATTACCAACATTTAAGCCATAACATCAATTATGCCTTGTTATGAGATTAAGCTAATAAATAGGCTTATCCCATAACATAGCCAACATTGGGTATATTATATGGATCATCATAATTCATATTTAATTAGATATAAATCAACTCAATTTTACTTTTAAGGGTCATGTATTCTAAAAGCCCCAAAATTTGAGAACTTCCGAGATTAGGCCATATTGCCAATTTGAACTAGGTCATCATGTTCTACCATCTCTAGTCCAAAGTTAGCACCAAGAATCCATTAAATATGTTCATTTATTGAAGATAGTTGACATGACAGCCCTATACATAGCCTTAAGTCCATATTCTAGGTTAGGGCCATTTGTACTAAGCCTTAAAATTTCACCATGGAAATCTCAATTAAAACCCACATATAAGCACTTACCACATTCAAGCTAAACATATTTGACATGCACACGCAACCATCAATTCTAGGTCTAGGTTCTTAGCCATGGTTCTCTACAAGAGTAACCCCGCAATTTCAAACTAAAAATTGGGGTAAACACCATTAATGGCTTCCATTAAGCTCTAGGATTCATAAAATACAATATATTAACTCATTCAAGTCTAGGTCAACACATACAATAGCCACATAACATGAAATTTATACCATTCTAGAGCACATAACCACATTAGAGAGTGATTTTGGAAAGAAAAATGCTAAAAAATCATACCTTATCTTGAAGATTTGGCATGGAATTCCCTAGGGCATCAAAACCTCCAAATTTCTTCTCTTCTCCTTTCTCTTCTCTCTTTTTTTTTTTTTTTTTTTCTCTCAACACATCTCACTCTCCAAGACGTCCTTTGAGAAGAGAAATGGGGCATGCATGCCCCATATGGGACACTTGTCCACACTCATGCACCAACTTGACATGTGTTGGTCTCATTTTTCCCATACCAACCACATATACTTTAACCAATCTCATGCTGCCATGTATTTTAATGTTCAATCAATCTAATATACCAAATTTTTATTTTCATTATTTTTTTTCTTTTATTCAATCAATCTTAACCCATATCAATCCATGGTCCAATGGGCCCATGCATAAATAAGAACGCATGCATTATACTTTTATTTAACATGACCCATATACAATTTTATAATGCGCACATATATATTAATATGTTAATATGTCACTATTAATTCCATTAATACCAAAATGACAATATTAAGAATGATAATTCTCTAAAATTGCATGCATGCATTCTTAACTTATATGGCCACGTGGAGTTGGGCATCAATATAAACGGGACATGGGCCAAGTGAGGAAAATTTTAGGGCATCAAATCTCACCCACCTTAAAAGAAACTTCGTCCTTGAAGTTTAAAGTCAAGAAATTACCTGAGCCCATAAACTCGAAAAAGTGCTCCCTCATATAGTCCTTGCATTCCCATGCAACTTGCTCCTCGCCATAAAATTGCCATTTCACCTTGACCATAGGGATTTCTCAACTGTGTAACCTCTGTACCTTTTGGTCAAGAATTTGAACAGGTTCCTCAAAATAGGTCCCATCCTGCCTCAATTTCACGTGTTTCCAATCCAAGACATGATCAAAATCACTCTTGTACATTCTCAGCATCGACACGTGAAAAACATTATGTACTGCTACAAGCTGAGGTGGCAAGGCTAATCGGTAAGCAACGGGGTCAATTCGTTCTAAAATCTCAAATGACCTAATAAATCTCGGAGCAAGCTTTCCTTTTATCCCAAACCTCGTTTGGCCCTTCTGAGGGGAGACCTTCAATAAAACTTGGTCCCTTACCTCAAACTCTATGGCCTTCTTTCTAGTATCGGTGTAGCTTTTCTGCTTGTCTTGAGCTATTTTCACATTATGCTTGATCCGTTTGATTTTCTCTGTGTGTTCTCGTACAAACTCGGGTCCCAACATAGCAGCATCCCTTACCTCCGTCCAACACACGGGAGACTTACATAGTCGGTCATACAAATTATGATAAGTTACACGCATTTCACCCAAGTTATCCATGATGCCAAGTTGGAGAGTCGGAAAAATCTTATAAAAATGGATTGAGTAATGTTTATGATATGAATTTGGGGAATAAAAATGAATTTTAAGAGAGAGGTTAGATTGTTGTGCATAGTGGAAGTGGAATGTGAATCAAATGGATAAAATTCAAACAAATGCATAAAATTCAAACAAATGCAAAATTAAATCGAAGCATGACTACACAAATTTACATAGTTCGGTGAATGGGGGAGAATCAACTAGTTTACAATCTATGCAAATATCTAAATCCAAGTTCCTTCAAATCCAAAGTGCTCCCACACAATTCTCAATTCTCACACACACAACTCTCACATCCCAATGAGGGTTTATATAACACAAAGATGTTAGGACTAGTCTTCAACAAAAAGGAAGAAAGTTTCCAACTTAGACTAAGAAACTAATACATGAAAACACAATAACCCATTGGGCCACAAAATGGACCGAGCCACATCGTACCTATCAATCTCCACTTTCGCGAAGACTACTTAACCATATCATCCAAACACCAAATTCTAATTTTCACATGTGCCCAAAGGAACTAAACTTTGAATAACATCCTTATAAGTTGTATGCCTAATACTTATAATCTTAGAAATAATAATCTTCTTCAAATCTGGCACATACTGTAGTTCTATCAAATCTCTGATTGTTCCATCATGCAATTCCAACTTGATTGTACATATTCCTTTGATTTTATAGGTATTTTTATTACTCAAAAAAAACTGAACCAATGTCCAACTCTTCAAGATTAGAAAATTAATCTCTACTAGGACACTTGATAAGTACAACCCAAATCCATGATCTATTTGCTAGATCAACATACCAGTATCATCCTCCACATATGCTACATTCGTATTGGCATTGTTCTTCTATATTTTTGAACAATCCTTGCTCCAACTAGCTAGGTGTGTCAGTTGGTTGGTTAAACCCACAAAACTAAACCGAACCGGTGTCTTCGGTTCGGTTCAGTTCGATTTTTTCTTCTAATCGATTTGATTTTGGGTTGGGAGTTTTAAAAATTGATCGATTCAATTCGGGTTGCGGGTTGAGGTCTTGAAAACCGATAGTAACTCGAATTGAACCAATTATAAGGTAAAAATTATAATTTAACATTAACCTTAACACTACCGCCACTATCTTATCTTCTTATTCTATTCTTCTTTTAGGTTTAATGAGCCACCCAAAAGGTCCAAATCATTCTTTTCTAGTTTCTTCCTAAGTAAGAACCATTCTTACCTTTTCATCTTCTCATCTTTGGATCCAAAACCGAAAATCGCCAATATTCAAAACCCCAAATCTCCATTTCCATTCTTTTTTATCTTCACACCCTTCTTCTCGCCTTCTGATCATCTCAATTCAATAAGCATTGTTCTTCAAAAACGTCTTCGGTGAAGCATCGGATTTCATCGATAATTGTTGCAAAAACGAGGGGGAAGCATCGACTTCTTGCTGAATTGAAGCGTCTAGAGCAAGAAACTCGACTTTTGAAGGTAAGTTTTTAGTTCTTTTTTTTTTGGTTTAGATTTGTTTCTCTATGATTGTTTTTCTTTTTCTCTTTTCAAGATTTGGTGTTGGTTTTGTTGTTATATATATATGTTTGTTTAAATTAAGTATGATTGGAGTATAAAGCAATAATTAATGAAATGGAAGTTTGCTCGAATTTCTTTATTTTTTTCTATTTGTTTTCCGGATTTTGAAGGATATTCTAACTCTTTATTCATTGTCAAATCTTCAAGCCCTCTCAATCTCTTGCCACTCGCGAGTGGCATCTAGCCACCCACAATATCTCTTCCATTTGATGGCAAATTTGCAAGGTACAAATCTCCAAATCTTGATTTGTTTTTGTTCTTTTTTCATTTTTTCTGTTTATAACTTAGAAGCATGTGTATTACTTGATTTTTTTTGCTTGTTGCTGTGTTGATATTAAGTTTTTTGTTATAGTGAGTATTTTTGTCTAAAAATTAGAGACTATGTTTTTTAGAGGATTTGGAATCATGATTATTAAAGCTTAAAAATTCTAGTTTTTGGTGTTAGTTCTTTTAAAATGAAAAATATGTTTACAAATGAATAAAAAAAATGTTTACAAGTGGGGAATGATTTTTCTTTCATCACTTTTGAATTTGAATATGACATTTATGTTTCTTATCAAACCTTAATACTTGTTTATTATATATATTTTTTAAAAAGAACTATATTTTACAAGAAAACGGATTTTTTATAAGAAATAAAATTGTTTTTTTTATAAGAAACTAATTTTTTTAAAAGCATATTTTTGTTGGAAACAAGATTTTTTTTGTTATAAGAAACAAAAAAAAATTAAATAAGAAACTGATTTTTTAATAGCATATTTTTTTAAAAGCATATTTTTGGTGTTAGTTCTTCTAAATTGAAAAATATCTTTACAAGTGGGGAATGATTTATTTATTAAATCTTGATTTTGAATATGACATATATGTTTCTTATCAAACCTTAATACTTCTTTTTTTAATAGGATTATAAGATAATTTAATAGAACCGTATATTAATAAATGCATTTCTTTTCAATTATTCTTGTTTGCATGAGTATGTAAGGTACTCATATTAGTTATTCTTGTTTGCACAATGTTTTTTTTTTTTTTGGCAAAAGGTTAGTATACATAATTGCTTATAAAAAATTGAAATAAAAAAATGCATTTTTAAAAGAATTGTTTTGCATTGTCAGGTGAGGTTCTTCGTGTCTTGAAGGAAGAATACCAATGGAAATTGATCTTGCTAATTAGGAAATGATGTTGGGAGAATGCTTTGATGTGGATGTTTGTCTGTAATCAATTTTGGGGAGGATGTTTAAAATTAAACTTTTATAGTTTTTATTGTATTTTATCTAATCTTGTTAAGGAGATGCGATGTAATTTAATCATTTTTTATCTTTATGACAAATGATATCATTGTTGCAAGTATGTTAGACAATAAATATTTTAATGTGGATGTTTGAAATTATCATTTGGTGATGTTGTTATTATATACTATGTATGATAAGTATTTCTATGTGGGTATTGATGCGACAAGATATTTTGATATATATGTTGATTAAATAATTTTTTTGTAACATTATATAATTATGTTGTATTATTTGTAATATGTGTTTCTTTTATTTTAAAAAATATATTTTGCAAGTTAAATAGAGTAAGTCGGTTAACTCAAATTGAATTGGTTTGGTTCGGCTTAAGGGGTACAATCATTTCAGGTTGGTTTACAAAAAGCCAACTTAATGACCATCGGTTCTATTTGCAATTTGGGTTTAAACCGACCCAAATTGAACCAATGACAACCCTAGTTCCAATGGCCTTTTTGGTGACAAAATATGCATTCGTCTTTGACAATAAATTCCTCATCTCTCAAAATTTTCCTCCTAATTTGAATTGAGGCCTACCAATGCTCACTTCCTTTTGTTTTAATCTACCCCTTGCACCCTCCATCTTAAAATCACTTGCTTGAGACTTTTCTTTTATCTCATTCGAAAGAAGTGTTGCTAAAACATCATCAAAACTAATAGTCTCCTTCCCATAAAGCAAAGTAATGTCCAAGTGCTTATATGATGCAGGGAACAAATAAATTAAAAATGGAGTTTTACTTCATCGTGCACCTTTTGACTAATAGTTAATAGATCGAAAACAATTCTATTAAATTGGTGAAGGTATTCATTCATAGTTGTACCTTCTCTCATCAGGAACATTTATACAACTTATTCTTCACATTCAGCTTGTTTGTAAGAGACTTAGTCTTATAAAGGTTTTTCATCTTAGACTAGAATGTTGATGTTGATTTCTTTTATCTGACACTGTTGTGATCTCCTTTGCTAAATATAATCTAATAGTACTACATGCCTGAAGATCAAACTCTTCCCAATCTTCATTTGACATATTTATTGGTCTTCCACTTGGGCCCTTTAAAGCCTTGTGTAAATGTTGTTATATCAAGATGCCTCAGGCTTGTAATTTTTACATATCAAATTCTTTTTGTCATCGAATTTCTCCACCTCAAACTTTGCATTCGATGTACTTGCAATATTGCTCGTCATAATAGCCTCTTCACAAACAAATTTTAAAAAAGGTTCTCCAAAATTTAAATTAAATACCACATGCACGAACTCTACCAAGAATCATAAATCCAAATTCAAGTGACTAAGAAAATATAATCAATTTTTTTCAAATTTAAAAATAAAAAATTAGCTCTGGTCATTGTGTAGATTCAAATATTAAGAACTCCTAGCAAAAAATAGAATTGAATTCTAACTCCAAATGACTTCAAAATTAGTAAAAATTTCCTATGCCGTTAGATTTATTCAACTTGCATATTGCGTGCGACAACGAAAATTCGTTGTTTCTATGCACACTGCGTGCTTCCACAAATGATGAATTAAATACAAATAGGACCTCACTATTTCACTTTTCAAAATCACAAAAAATAAGACATATTTATTTTTTCTTTTATAGATTTCACATTTAAGAGTTTTAGCGTTGAAAGTGTTCAACTCCCCAAATAGCACAAATGGCAATCGCTTTGACTATTTTTTTTTTAGTCAAACAATTGTACACACCACTGATTCTTCTACCAAAACAATGTTGTACAGTACCAAGTCTTCAATCGCACACTGGTTAGCTTTTCTTCGATCAATAATCTAATAGTCATTGATCACACCACGTATTTGTATTTCACGGACAAACTTGGCTCTGCTATCAATTTGTTGTGCATAGTAAAAACTAAATGCAAATCAAACACATAATCCCCAAATGCATGCAAAATCAAATTTGAGTAAGAACACAAAAATTTACGTGGTTCAGTGAATAATCACCCACGTTCATGATAAATGAGAATTAATCCACTAATGGGGAACAATCAAATAGGTTATAACCTATGCAAAGATCTAAATCTAAATTTTCTTAAATCCAAAGTGCTCCCACACAATTCCTAATTCTCACACATATCACTCTCACACCCTAATGAGGGTTTATATAACACAAATGTTAAGATTAGTCTCCAACACAAGCTAAGATTGTTTTCAACACGAGCCCACATAATGGATCGAGCCTCACCGTACGTAACACAGATGTCCTAAAAAATAGAAAAAAAAAATTAACAATGACTTTTAAGAGCAAGTGCACTTTATTTAGAAACACTATATCAATTTATGTTCAAAAATAATTATTACAAGTTTCCAACTATGTACAATGCAAAAACGTACATATATAATTAGATTTATTAAAAAGATAATATCTATTTAATATATAATAATATAAAAATATTATTTGAGAATTGTTGTGAAAATATTATGATATTTTGAAATCAGGTGTTTTAATATCATAAAGATGGAACTCAATTAAATAATGAGCATATAGTTTTTTTTTCTTTTTTATTTGAATTATAGGTTTTGTAGAAACAAATTAAAGTTAACTAAGCATGCATAATAAGAATCACACTAACATCCTTATATAAACTGATAATATGCATGGATATTCAAGGTATTACATTGAAAATAAAAAATAATCACCACACTAATATCTTTATATACACTCAAAATATGCATGAATATTCAAGTCATTATTGTGAAAATAAAAAATAACAAGCACACTAATATCCTTATAAGATTTATATATTTTAAGTTGTTTTAATATTATTTAATTTCCATATGGAGACATCCGATAATTTTTATATCATAAAATACAATCGATTATTGTCATCCTTGTCACACCCGCCAAAGTGCGCCTTAAAACTAGTGAAAACACTCGTCTAGCGAGGTGCGATGATAAGAAATAGTAATGAAAGAGCAAAAACATAGATCAATTGCCAAAACATTATTTATTCATTAATAATTTATGTTCATTACAAAATGAGGCAACTTGATCGACTGCAACAAAGGGAACAGACTCCCCCGAAAATACCCTAACTAAGTGTTACATTTCCCAATCAGGGGTGCACAAAAAAATATGACCCCATGTGGATCAGATAAGGCAAGGACCCATGAAACACCTCCACCAGGATCCACCTTATGCTCCTGAAAATGTTAGGAACGGCGTGAGCTAATGCCCTATAGGTCAGGTAGATATTTCATGAATTATGTCATTCGTTAAAGAAAACATCACATATCATGAACATCAAACAACACAAGCATAATCATACATAAGCAACATTAAACCATATAGTGGACAACATGTAAATCCTATCCCAGATAATAGGTCGTCCGGGCTATTACCTGACTCTGCATCCAATTCCGGTATGTGATTCTCCCAGGCACCATAATAAGTTTCTTATTATTGTGATCCAAAGCTAAAAAATCGAGTTAAGTCATGCCTCTATGTTCTGGACACAATTCTGACTTAAATCATGCGGATTGTCTAGGCTCCGTAGTTGTTAGGAGTACGTGGAGTGACAACAGGGTTATGCATGCACCTCTCATTGGAGACAATTGAGTGCTCAACTTAAGGTTATGCATCGGGATTGATTCTTAGGAGTACGTGGAGTGACAACAAGGTACTAGAGTCACAAATCAGGCCATTTCCACTATTCGTACCAGTAGTATCACAGACGAACCCTGTATATTAGGGCACATGAACAAAATGGTGACCAAGGTGAGGTCTCCAAGTATCAAGGCATAACATAAAAGGTCTTCGGAAGTCTCCACAGGCTATGTGTACATCAGACATCATGAATAAGTACATGATAACTTTATAAAAATGCATAATACACACAAACCTATTCTCTCATTCCCACCTTGGAATATGTGCAAGGATCCTACGTTGAGTGGACAACTCTTGAAAATAGAATAATGATTTCAGAGGAGAAGAGCGAGGTCGGATGGTGGAGAAGGCCTAGGGGGAGCCCCTATTTATAAAAATTCCTACAGGATCGTTTCTCATGGAACGTTTATACTATTTCTCCTTCATGTGGTTTTATTTCAGTGTTTTTATGTTTTTTGTGTCTTTCATGTCTAATACATGGGGTATTACACTCTACCCCCTTAAAAGAATTTTGCCCTCAAATTCTTTCGTTGTTACTATGTACCATTATTATTATCGTCGTCAGAGATTATGATGATTGGAAGACCACTATCGCCAATGCTAAGGCGATGATTACCCTGACTTGGCCCTGGTATTGGGTGGTAAGGGCCATAGACTACACTCTGAGTTGTGGAATCCTCAGATTTTCTAAAGATTTGGGAGCAGACAGAATCAAATTCTTCCTGGGATCCCTAGATATCTGCATGACGTACGCCGGTGTTGGAATTCGAGGGATGTGGATTTCAAACGTCTGATGTGGTAATATAATGCTTTTTCTAGCGGTCATCCTCATTCGTCGTCCGGCTAGACAAGGAAGTAGCTCTCGTCAATTAGAGGGGTCAACGCTGACAAGACCAAGTGTTGGTGGAGTTGATAGGGTGTTTGGATCAATAGGGTTATGTGGTGGTGTTGGCAAACGATGGACGCTGACGGTGAGTAATCTTGTTTGTCTAGCCAAAGATTGGAAAGTCGACATTGGCATATGGTAGGAAAGAGTTGGCTCCAGGCTAGGAGGATCAAGACTTGGGTCTCTTAGAGAAAATTCGGAGGCGGATCGCTCCGATGGCTCGCCACCGAAGTAGTCGATCATATCTGTGTTACTGTCTGAAATCTGCATGGTACATTTAGTGAGACAAAGATATTATAACTAGTATAACAAATATAGAGGAATTGTGTAGATGTTTTATTAAAGAATAAGCAATACAATGCATCACATCATGAATTACCACAAGGAAACAATTCAGGATATTTTTATTTAACTAATTCTTTTAGTTCCCAAGTAGCTTCATTTACTCCGTGATGATCGCATAGTACTTTTTCAAACGGGATGCTATGTCGTCGTAATTCCTAAGCCTTCCAATCTAGTATGTGTACCGGTCTTTCCTGACATATGTTCAGTGCCTCAATTTGAACTTCCACGAGTAGAACAATATTATGTCCCGGATCAGGATGATACTTTTGGAGCTTGGACACATAGAAGACATCATGGAATTTGGACATGGACGGGGGAAGGGAAAGTTGAAAAGCTAATTCACCGATTCGTTTAATTATTTCAAATGAGTCGATGAATCGAGGTGAGAGTTTTCCCCTGATGCCAAAGCATCAAACACCCTTGCTCACACCCAGAACATTTCTCATTAATGTCAGGCCCTGGTCCTATATGTGTTGAGACACAGATGGTGATATCTGTTGGTTCCTGTTGCAACCCAAGTTGCTTAACCAATGATGAGGCAATGAAAAAATGTGTGGAACTTGAGTCAAAAAGTACCTGAACCATTGTATTGAAAAGAGGAAATGTACCTTCTAGCACGTCGTTATGTAGGAAGGGTTGTTGAGCCACAACATAGGCACGTCCTTGTTGTCTCTTCCCCTGATTTTGTTGGTTCTGTCTGGGCTGGTTTGGTGTAGCAGGTGATGCCTGCTATATTGGTGCGGCCGGGGCTCTTTGTTGTGCTTGAAGTTGCCAGGGGCAAAACCTTTTAACGTGACCAGGTTTCTCACAATTAAAACAATTCCTTCGGGGTAAGGTTGTTGTTGTTGTTGGTTCTGCTACTGGTGTTGCTAACTGCCAACCCTCCTGTCCTAATCTTTGTGGTTAGTTTTGCTAGGACGATCGCCTTTATTATGGTTTTGATAACTCTGGTGACCAGAGTTGGAGGTCTCACTTGCCCTTTTTATTTCATGACGAATGAAATAATAACAATAATATTTTTTATGGTGTTTGCATGGAAAAATTAAAGACATCACAACAACTTGTACCATTTTTTACTATTAAGTTTCATCATAGGTATGTAATTTTTTTAGTTGATTGTGATTATTTGTTGGATAGTAGTTTTTGATAAATTAATATTTAGTGATAATTTAAAGTTTTTATTTAATTAGATTATTTTAATTTTTGAAAACAAATTGAGCTTCACATATTTATCCAAGTAATATCAATGTGTCGAAAATGATTAAAAAAGTAATTAAGAAGTAATAAAAAAAATATTTTAATATATAATTTTAATAAAAAGTAATTTAATACATTTTTAATTATATTTTAAGATATAATTTTATAAATTAAGAAGCAATGAAAGTAATTACGAAGTAATAAAAATTATACTATAATACATAATTTATTTAAATATTAATTTATTTTATTTTATTTTTATTAATTATAATGAACAACACGCAGTTACAACCTGTTTATTTGTGCGTGTTTCCTTCCTTTATATTAAAAAAAAACTTTAAAAAAAAAAGTAATTTGTAGCGCAGTGTCGCGTGACATAGTGGTATGCTTCTATGTGGACCTATGCGAGTTAGCAAAAACGCACTCTCTGTAGATCCACCTCTAGTAGGCTCTTTCTCTCTCTCTCTCCTTATATATAATTTTAATACTAAGCAATTCTTTCTTTCTTTTTTGGTTTCCCGCAAGGTATTGTCACACCTTTTGGGTATGAAAATGAGACTAGTGTCCGTTCGAGGCGGGAACAGAATAGTAGACCTCTCCCAACAAGAGCGCCTCCAAGAACTGAATCATGCATCAACAATTATTCTTTTTTCAATATCAATAAATCTATATTATTTCTCCTAAGTACCTATAATGTGTTGAAATCTTGCATACTTTACAGGGAAATACCACAATTTCAATTTAATTAGTTTTCTTTTATTATTATATTGTTAAAATTAGTTACGGAACTCTGATCATTTTTGTAGTTCTTTCAAAAATATCATTTAAAATCTTATCATTTTTATAAGTTGAAAATAAAAATAGTTTTGATTTTATTAAAGGCACTAGAGTAGTTTAACAATCTAACTTTTCTCCACTACTTTCACACTTTTCTCTCATTTTAGCCCTCAAATTAGTATTTAAAATAGATAGGATCATCTTACTTATTAATTTTTTTAAAGATATAATATTTCTAATAAATTAAAATATTTAGAAGAAAACATAAAACGTAGAATTGTTCATACATAATAACAAATTGAACACCCGGCCCTTTGCCGACTTCCTCAACAGTACTCTTCAAGAGATTTTCTAGATCGATCTTTGTAGACATCTATTACGGAAAGAGTTGTAATTCATCAATAAAGTCAATCCAAATCGAATTAGAAAAATGAAAAGAATGTCGAAACTTCCAAAATCTATTGTGGGCTGTTGAAAATAAGTACATAAATCAAATTTAATCCACTTTTGCGATCGAATGGAAATGATTTTGCGCACTAAGTTTTTGGACTGGCCCCCCTTTATTAAGAGTCAGTCAAAGAAATTTTGTTCCTCGTTCATACATAGGATCTTCATCAGTAGCTCTTTTAATTTGTCATTTTCAGAAGAAAAAAAGAAAAGAGTGATGCTTGATTGTTCTTGTTTGTTTTACTGACTGGCATCATCTCCGGCATCTATCAACATTATTGGAGCAGCGCGTAATTGCAACAATATCAGCCAAAACATGATATTATGTAATGATTTTTTTTTTCAATTTTTATAAATTTATTTTTTCTGCCAAGACCATTTTCAACTATTATTAGTCATTTTAGTTGACCCCACTTCTAACATTTAAAAAGGGTAGAGATCGATCAGTAAGATATTTATTTTTAGGAAAGTTACATATTTTTGTTTTCCTTTGCCTCTAATTAGATGTAGCCTTTATTTATTTTTTAATTTTCTTTTCATTATGGGATGTCCTTCTACCCTTTTGGGTCGAAACTAATTTCCTGAATTCGGGCACTGCAGGCTCTAATGGGCAGCCCTCCCAAGCGTGGATATAGATAGCTCTATAGGAAATGACAGAGTTCAGATTTGAACACAAACCAACTTCGTGGGGGAGAGCCAGCCTGCCATCCAACTCTTCCACACCACGTTTGGTAGATGTAGCCTTTATAAGAATAAGAAATAAGTTTTTAAATGCCATATATTAGAGTTTAGAAGTAAAAAACATTATTATAATGATGATACATTGTAGAATAAAAGTACAGGATAAATAGAGGAAAGGAGCATACTTTAAATGGATGATGACTAAATACAATATGGAAAAATATTTACTAGTACAAACACACATGCATTGTACATGATTTTTTCTATTTATAAATAAAATTTAAAGTTTTAGAAATTGTTGGTATTATTAGTTTTGTTAAAAATATTTAGTTTTAGCAAAATTAAAAGTTAGATATTTAAACTGAAATATAGATGGATTGGGTAGACTGTTATAATTAAATAACAATAATATGGTAAAATATTAATTTGAGCCTCAAAAGGTAGAAAAGTTGTCGGAGTAGTGGGAAGTAATTACAATGTTACTATTTTCCTATTATATATCACGAAATTGTGTTTTAGAATCTAAAAAATAATAATAAAACTCTCAAGGGTACCTTAGAAAGAAATGCCAAAAATGAGCAGCATACAAGCAGGAGTCACATGGTTGAAATCCAATCCAATGGTAGGTAGAAATTTATATAAATTGTTGGTATTCTTATTTTTAGTAAAATTAAAAGTTAGTGATTTAAACTAAAATATAAATGGATTGGGTAAAATGCTATAATTAAATAACGGTAAAATTGTAAATATTAATTTGAGCCTTGAAAGGTAGAAAAGTTGTGGGAGTAGTGGGAAGTAGTTAGAACATCCTCAATGCAAAAGTGGATTGTATTTTAAAAAAAAGTTTCATGTCATCAATGTCAAGAGACTTGCTTACTATATGGCATATGTCGCACCCCGCCCGGACGCGTCTAAATTGGCGGTACACTAGCGGACGGGACGCACATTTAGAATAATAACAATGGTAACAAAAGAGTGGGCAGCGAAAATACAAAATACAGTACAAATCTGATTTCATTTAATTCAAAATATTTTTTGTACATGAAACGGTCAAGGGAACATACTCCCCAAAACCCCCAATGAATAATACAAAGGGCACAAAATGTGGGCCCCATAACCTGCACCCAGTCCACCATAATTTCCTGTGAAAAATTTGATAATAAGGGAGTGAGCTTAACGCCCTCAGTGGGTAAAATAGTTCGTGAATATAACCATTAATAAAGCATACTTCAATATCAAATATCTTAAATACACAAGAGAGCATCATAATCAATCAATATGTATGCATGACACCGTCTCGTAATGGTTTGATGAACGTACATCGCCTGAGTTCACGTACAAATGTTCTGTCCGGACGTTCTCCCCTGGCGTAGCCAGGTTCTATTGTACGTCCCTCCTCAGGAACGGTGTTCTGGATTTACGTACTGATGTCCCTCCCCAGGCGTAGCCGGGTTCTCATGTACGTCCTTCTCCAGAGAAATATAATGAATAACGAGCAATGCTCCTAACTATTCTATGAGTCATAAACCATATACGTCCCTAGGTGGTAATATGTATGATGCCAATGCATGAACTGGTCTGGCCTTTTCCTGACATTTATACTGACTTTGGCAACGTCTGGTGATCCTTATTAGAGTTGGTATCACGACGTGTAAGGTTAGGACATTCAGTATTACTTGTATAAGCTGATAGCTTTCAATAAGACCAACTAGATCAGTCTCCAATGAGAGGTGAGACGCAAGGTCTGCTTAAATATCAATCGCTTAGAGCAGCCCGCTACCTCCCGTTCACTATTTAAAGTTACTGAGGACAAGACCGAGTCTAGTTGAGTTAGATTGACAACAAATTCGGCATTATAACAGTATAATACGTGAATTCCAAGTGTACAAGAATAAGTGCAACAGTGCAAACATTATATGACGTAATGCAGTGTAAATGAACATTAGATATAATAATAATTGAATGTAAACTTTAATAAAAGTTATAAAACATGCAAACCTATGTTTCGTTCCCCACCTTCAGATAAGAACTTCTTCTTTTTCAGATCTGGCACTTTTCTCCGGACAGAATTTCGTTGTACCACACCGAGAGTCTCAAACAGAGATTCTCAAAAGACTAAAAACTCAGAATTAGTGAAAAGACGAGGAAAAATCACAATTTGGAGTGAGTTTGGTGTAAAAAATGAAGAGGGGGAGACTTCCTTATATAAAGGTGTTGGCGCCTAAACGTTCAGGCGGGCTGCCCGAACGTCCGAGCATTTTTGCCCAAACGATTTTTTATTTTTTTTTAATTTTTTGTGAAATACAGGGTATTACACTATACCCCCCTTAAAGGGATTTTGCCCTCGAAATCAATTCAAGTAGTTATGATGGTTATCTGCTTGAGATTCACTGCTGGCGTTGTGGCGACCCCGCACCCCGGACCACCAACCCCGCTAGGAATGGCGTGCGGAATGCCGGGGCGGGACGCCAGGCGTAGGCATCTCAAACCAATCCTCAACCCTCGTGAGGTGGTTGAGACCCTATGAACCTTATTCCAAAAAATGACATAATATAAACAGGTACTAAACAAAACTACCAACCGTATTAATCATCTAAGACAAGAGATACTCCATAAAAAGGAACCATAAATAAAATCGTCATCCCTACAATCCATCAAGATTGACGTACACATAAAGTCCCAAACTAATACTACAATATGGCAAGTGTTAGAATTACATAGTCCAAAATATAATACATCATAATTAAAAACACAGTTCAATCAAAATGCCTCTCAACTCACATCGAGGCCTTGGATTCTCTTGCCGGCAAGGCCCTCAAGACATGACTACACTTTTGCCCTTATTCAGGACAGAAGGACCTGAAAGAGGAAAATGAGAGTGAGCCAACGATGCCTAGTGAATAGAATTCAAATATGCTATCAATACTCATTAATAAATATCATGTATGTATGTCAATGTGTAGCATGATTAAAAGCTCATAACATATAGATATCAAGCATTTATAATAAGTTCAATGCAAGTAAAAGCTTATCAATTTGGATCCACATTCTACATGCATTGGGGTTACTAGTGCACGTCTATTTCACCGTACCGTTCTCATCCCCAATCATGTTAATTTGGGGTTACTAGTGCACGTCTATTTCACCGTACCGTTCTCATCCCCAAATATTTCCTTTTTAAAACCCTCATATGACAAGGTTAAGTCCCCCTATTAGCCAGATAGATAGGCCCAACCATAGTCATAAGGTTTTCTCAAATCAATGCATCATTCAAAACATTAGGACACATTCATGCTTTCAACATACAATATATATAAGTGATATGATGACATAAAAGATATAATCATAAATGAAGTCTACTCACAACCAAACCTCGCGGGAGTATCTAACCACACACGGACACCAAACCGAATCAACCCAATCAAGGTCTTGAAACATTCATCAATATCCAACCATAAATCAATTTTTATGCGCAATCACATAGACATTACACATCAACCCTAAATCAGCCCACATATAGACAATAGGCCTAAATCTCATCTAATCCCATCATTCAACTCAAACCACATGACTTAGGCCTCTAATGCATAGTTCTCATTCATAAACCATTCAATTAATCAAAAATACTGATTTTCAATTCCTTAGGCATAAACATGCCCAAATTGGGTCATTTAATCACAAGTAGGCATAACCCATGATATGGTCACAACCACCAAATCAGTAGCATAATCAACCCTAATCATGCTTAATTAAACATAAGTTGCATCGATTCAATGATTTTAGGCCAAAAGCATCAAAAGCCCTAAATTATGAAATTTTCTATACTTAGGCCATATTGTCGATTTACACTAGGCCACCATGTTCAGCCATGTATATCACTGATTTTGCATCATGGGTTCATCAACAATGGCAACTAGGTCAACATAGTTGGCATGCAAGCTATTTGGAAATGTCTAAGTTCATATTCTAAATTTAGGTATAATACAAGCAACCCTACCAATTCTTCATTTAATATTATGTTCAGATGTATCAATCTACCAACAGAAACATTTAATCGCAAAATAAACCGTACAGATTGACGTATGTTAAGAGAAAAACCTTCTGTCAAAAATCAGCTCAATCTAACGGTGGAACGAAGAGACAAGCTTCTTTGATGAACAAGTCTCTAATCAGACAATTTCTCATTTTCAGCTGCAAATACTTGAACTCGGATGACTATATCAAACCAAATACTTAACCCACCAACATCGCAACCGTTCATAATGCATAACAATCAGTTGTAAACCACCTTCTCAAATATTATATCCATCCAACGGTAGATGCAGGAGAACTATTAGTTTAATCTAAACGGCGCGAGAAATCCAGACTTTCCGACCAGCTTTGTTTGGGAGGTTATATCTTTTAAATGTAAAATCCAATCAAGATTTCCACATACCAGAATGAATACCCATAAGATACGAACTTTCTGAAAAGGTTTGAGCTCAATCTGACCATATAGTACCATGATCCAGCTCTTTAATGAAAACGTTGCTGAGACTTCCCTCAAGGCAGCTTCCTTTTTCTTTCTCTTCTTCTTTCCTTTCTCTTCTTTTTTCCTTTCCCTCCACTCACCTCACTCTCTAGGACTTCCTTGGAGAACATAAGTGGGCATGGGACACTTTTTCACTTTCATGCACCAACTTGACATGTGTTGGAAAAGAGAAATGGGGCATGGGACACTTGTGCACTCTCATGCACCAACTTGACATGTGTTGGTCTCATGCACCAACTTGACATGTATTGGAGAAGAGAAATGGGGCATGGGACACTTGTTCATTCTCATGCATCAACTTAACATGTGTTGGTCTCATGCACCAACTTGACATGTGTTGGAGAAGAGAAATGGGGCATAGTACACTTGTCCATTCTCATGCACCAATTTGACATGTGTTGGTCTCATACTACCCATACCAACCACATGTACTTTAACCAATCTTATGCTTGCATGTATTTTAAATGTCCAATCCATCTAATACACCAAATTTTTTATTCTCATTTATCCTTTTATTCAATCAATCCTAACTCATATCAATTCATGGTTTAATGGGCCCATGCATAAATAATAACATATGCGTTATACTTTAATTTAAACCCATATACAATTTATAATGCACATATTTATATACATTATCAAGCATCAAATATACAAACATTAAACAACCATCAAACAAACACCAAACATATCAAGGCAACACATAGAGTTTGGGCAAAATGCAATTGGGTTATTGGCTAGATGAAATAATTTTCGGGGGGTCACATCACACCCACCTTAGAATGAACTTCGTTCTCAAAGTTTTAAGGTTAAGAAATTACCTAAGCCCATGAACTCGGCAAAGTGCTCCATCATGAAGTCCTCACGCTCTTATGTAACCTGTTCCTCGCCATGGAACTGCCATCTCACCTTAACCATCGAAATCTCGCGGTTACGTAACCTCCGGACCTTCCGATCAAGTATCTGAATAAGTTCCTCATCATAATTCCCATCCTGCCTCAGCTCAATGTTCCTCCAATCCAAGACGTGATCAAAGTCACTCCTGTACACTCTCAACATCGACACATGAAAGACATTGTGGACTGCTGCTAACTAAGGTGGCAAGGCTAATCGATAAGCGACGGGGCCAATTCGTTCTAAAACCTCGAACGACCCAATAAATCTCAGAGCGAGCTTGCCTTTTATCCCAAAACTAGTCTGGCCCTTCTGAGGTAAGACCTTCAATAAAACTTGGTCACCCACCTCGAACTCTACGGTCTTCCGCTTGGCATCAGCGTAACTCTTCTGCCTGTCTTGGGCTACCTTCATATTATGCTTGATCCTCTTAATCTTCTCTGTGTGTTCTTGTACAAACTCTGGTTCCATCACTGCAACATCCCCTACCTCCATCAAATAGACTGGAGATCTACAGGGTCGACCATACAATGCCTCAAAAAGAGTCATGCTAATACTGGACTGATAGTTGTTGTTGTACGCGAACTCACACAGATGTATGTACTCCTCCCAGTTACCACTGGACCCAAGGATACAAGCTCGAAGCATATCCTCCAAAATCGATATCAACTTCTCAGACTGGCCATCCGTCTGAGGGTGAAAAGTGGTACTGAGATCTAGTCTAGTGCCGAGCTGCCTCTTCAACCCTGCCAAAATACCGATGTAAACCTCGGATCCCTATCTAACACAATCAAAACTGGCACTCCATGTAATTTGACTATTTCCCGCATAAAGAGTCTGCTCAGCTTGTCCATAGAATCCCTAGTGTTCACCGGTAGAAAGTGAGCGAACTTAGTCAAGCGATCAATAATAACTTAAACAGAATTATGTATCCTCGGGGTGTTGGGTAATCCCACAACAAAGTCCATAGTGACATGCTCCCACTTCCACTCAGGAATGGCAAGTGGTTGCATCTGCCCTCCAGGCATCTGATGTTCAGCTTTGACTCTCTAACAGATCTCACTTCTCTGAATGAACTGAGCTATTTCTCTTTTCATGTCGGGCCACCAATACATTCTTTTCATATCATGATATATCTTGGTTTCGCCAGGATAAATAGCATAATGAGATCTTTGAGCTTCTTGGAGCACACTTTGTCTGAGTCGTGGATTTGCGGGAACCCATAAATATCCCCTAAATCTCAAGGCACCATCAGATGATAAGTGCCAATCAGTAAAATCACCGCTCTCAGCCCAAGACTTGTACATCACATAATCAACGTCAAGTCTCTGTTGGTCAATCACCTCCTGGACCTGTGTAGGCTGAGCTCTCATCTGAGCACATATCACAATCTGATCTGAAGGGGTAGCACATATACTCATAACCGTAGCCGCCTCTAGTGGTCTCTACTCATGAGACATCTGGCGTGCTACCATAACTGTCTCTACCCGCTTCCTGCTCAACGCATCAGCCACTACATTGGTTTTACCTGGGTGGTATTCCAATGTAAAATCATAGTCTTTGAGGAGCTCTAACCACCTTCTCTGCCTCATGTTCAATTCCTTCTGAGAGAACAAGTACTTGAAGCTCTTATGGTCAGAATACAAAGTGAATATCTCACCATAGAGATAATGCCTCCAAATTTTCAAAGCAAAAACCACTGCTGCCAGTTCTAAGTCATGAACATGATAGTTCTTTTCATGCACCTTTAACTGCCTCGATGCATAAGCAATGACCCTATCCTTCTGCATCAACACGCAACCCAAGCCGATACGAGAGGCATCAGTGTAGATAACCAACTCCTGATCAGGCTCTGGCAAAGTCAACACTGGCGTAGATGTCAATCTTTTCTTCAGCTCTAAAAAGGCATTCTCACACTCCTCAGTCCATACAAAGGACACATCTTTCTGGTTGAGCCTAGTCATAGGCGTAGCTATCTTGGAGAATCCCAAAACGAATCTCCTATAGTAACCAGCTAACCCAAGAAAGCTTCTGATCTCGGTCACTGTGGTAGGCCTAGGCCAACTGATAATGGCTTCAACCTTAGACGGATCAACTGAAATCCTCTCAGAACTCACCATATGACCTAAGAACTTCACTTCGGTGATCCAAAACTCGCACTTGCTCAGCTTTGCATATAGTCTATGCTCTCTCAGAGTCTGCAAGGTCACTCTGAGGTGTTCCTCATGCTCAGCCCGAGTCTTGGAATACACCAATATGTCATCAATGAAGACGATGACAAACTTATCCAGATACTGCCTAAAGACCGTCTGCATCAGGTCCATGAACATCGCCGGTGCATTAGTTAGACCAAATGGCATCACAAGGAACTCATAATGTCCATAGCGGGTTCTGAATGCTGTCTTAGGCACATCCTCCTCCCTGATCCTCAGCTGATGATACTCGGAGCGCAAATCAATCTTCAAAAAATACCTCGCTCCCCTCAACTGATCAAACAAGTCATCAATCCTTGGGAGAGGATACTTGTTCTTGATGGTCACCCTGTTCAATTGGCGATAGTCGATGCACAACCGCAAGCTCCCATCTTTCTTTTTCACAAAATGAACTGGAGCTCCCCAGGGTGACACGCTCGGGCAAATAAAGCCCTTAGCCAATAACTCCTCGAGCTGTTTCTGCAACTCTCTCAACTCGACTGGCGCCATTCTATATGGTGCCATGGAGATAGGCTTCGTGCTAGGGACTAGTTCAATAATGAAATCGATCTCTCGCTTCAGTGGTAATCCTAGAAGATCCGCAGGGAACACATCTGGAAAGTCCCTAATAATGGCAATATCCTCAAGTATCACCTCACTAGTCTCTTCCCCATCAGGCACTAACCCAGCCAAAATCTTCCTATCTCCATCAGTCACAAATCTACCCCTTGTGACTGTCTGGTCTAAAGCTCTACCCTGTAGTGTAAACACTGGGTGTCTGGGGATCTGGAAAATGACTCTCTTCGCGAAATAGTCGACAACTGCATGATAAGCCGCGAGCCAATCCATCCCTAGAATTGCATCAAACTCTAAAAACTCTAGGACTCGAAAGTCAACAGGCATCTCAACATCACCGATCTAAACCACACACTGGCTACAGATCATGTTCGGGTAGATCCTCTCCCAGCTACAATACTCACCACTAACCATGTACTAGCCCTAATGGGAGTCAAATGCAAACTATCTACCATACGTCCAGATATGAATGATAATGTAGACCCAACATCAAATAATACATGCATAGAAGCACCACAAATAATAAGAGTACCTTCCACCAAAGTCCTAAATGCTGTCGGGTCTGGCTTAGTAGCTGCCTTTGCTGTCTCTCTTGCACTGGACTGCTGCACAAATCCCGGAGCCCTCTAAAGCCTCAGACACTCTGACTTCCTATGCCCAGCCTGCCCACATTGATAACATAAGAACGGAGCCTTGGGTGCAGATGATCCAGTCTGAGATGTCGCCACATAGCCTCCTCGGCCTCTACCTCTGCCTCAACCAGCAGTCTGTGGGAATGGGGGTCTCGGTGCACTAGGTGCCTGAATGGAAATCGGGACAAGAGAGGAAACCACTGGTGAGGCCATCACACCAGTCTAAATTTGGGATGCCCCACTCTGAGCACCCTCGGGTTGTGCTTCTCCATAAAACTTTCTCTTCTTTCCCCATTTTTCCTTCTTCCATGGAGTCTGGAACTGTCCCCCAGACTCTGCTTCTGAAGTCTGTTCACCTGGAGCTGCCCGTGTAGACATACCATCAACCCGCTCAGCCAACTCATATTGTTTGGCCCTCTGGACCACTGTGGCAAAATCAGTCATTTTCATCACAGACCTTAGGTTTAAAGAGAACCTCATAATCTTGTCACCCGGAGTCTGAACTAACCCAGGGGCATAAATTGCGAGCTGCCTGAATCAGAGCTCGTACTCCCTGACTGACATGGTGCCCTATACGAGATTCAGAAACTCGAGTTGCTTAGCCTGCCTCTCAGTCTCTGGAACGTAAGCCTGTAAGAACAATCGTTTGAAGGTGTTCCAACTCTTCACTGCCCCCTGTGTATCCAGCACTGAAAGCCACCAGTCCTCTGCATCACTCTCCAGTATGTGAGCAACACATAAGACCTGAGATTGCTCATCAAGCTCTAAGGAGCGACTGATCTTCTCAACATTCTTCAGCCAATCTTTGGCCTTTTTCAAGTCAACCCCACCAGTGAATTCCTTAGGCTTCAGCTTCATGAACTTTTCTTGCAGTCTGATCCGCTGATCAGTGGTGTTCTCCACAACAATAGGAGCAGGTGTAGGCATAGGCTGAGGTACAGCCATTTGAGGTCCTGCCGCCCCTGCAGCTCCACTAGCCCCGGCCGCCTTGGCCCCACTAGTGCCCGCCTCCTGATGTATTGTTTGAGGAGACTGTCGAGCAACAACTTCGACTTGCTGTACCAACATCTGTATCTGTGCAGTCTGGGCTGCCATCAAGCGGCCCTGTGCCTAAATGATCTCCTCCGTCCTCCCCATCCGGTCATCATTGGATGGCCTTGTGTGTGGCTGTCTCAATCTCCCGTTTCTCCTCATGACACTGAGAAGTAGAGATACGAGCAACCATCACACATTAAAGAATTTCAAACATTAACAAAGCCTCATAACTACCCATATCATATAATACACATAGAAAATATGATAGTAAGGCTTTTAAGTTAGTTCTTTTAAGCTTTTTAAGCACCTAACGCTCTCACCCAATTTCAAGGTCAAAGTCATCTAAGTCCAATACATAGACCAAACCTAGTAAAATCGAGCTCTGATACCAACTGTGGCAACCCCGCACCTCGGACCACCAACCCCGCTAGGAATGGCGTGCGGAATGCAGGGGCGGGACGCCCGGCGTAGGCATCTCAAACCAATTCTCAACCCTCGTGAGGTGGTTGAGACCCTACGAGCCTTTTCCCAAACAACGACATAATATAAACAGGTACTAAACAAAACTACCAACCGTATTAATCATCTAAGACAAGAGATACTCCATAAAAATGAACCATAAAAAAAATTGTCATCCCTACAGTCCACCAAGATTGACGTACGCATAAAGTCCGAAACTAACAAGTCCCAACTCAACCATACTACAATGTGGTAAGTGTTAGAATTACATAGTCCAAAATATAATACATCATAATTTAAAACATAGTTCAATCAAAATTCCTCTCAACTCACATCGAGGCCTTGGATTCTCTTGCCGGCAAGACCCTCAAGATATGACTACTCCTTTGCCCTTATTCAGGACAGAAGGACCTGAAAGAGGAAAATGAGGGTGAGCCAACGGTGCCCAGTGAAAAGAATTCAAATATGCTATCAATACTCATCAATAAATATCATGTATGCATTTCAATGTGTAGCATGATTAAAAGCTCATAACATATAGATATCAAGAATTTATAATAAGTTAGATGCAAGTAAAAGCTTATCAATTTGGATCCACATTCCACATGCATTGGGGTTACTAGTGCACTTCTATTTCACCGTACCGTTCTCATCCCAAATCATGTTAATTTGGGGTTACTAGTGCACGTCTATTTCACCGTACCGTTCTCATCCCCAAATATTTCCTTTTTAAAACCCTCATATGACAAGGTTAAGTCCCCCTATAAGCCAGATAGATGGGCCCAACGAAAGTCATAAGGTTTTCTCAAATCAATGCATCATTCAAAACATTAGGACACATTCATGCTTTCAACATATAATATATATATAAGTGATATGATGACATAAAATATATAATCATAAATGAAGTCTACTCACAACCAAGCCTCGCGAGAGTATCTAACCACACACTGACACCAAACCGAATCAACCCAATCAAGGTTTTGAAACATTCATTAATATCCAATCATACATCAATTTTTATGCGCAATCACATAGACAGTACACATCAACCCTAAATCAGCCCATATATAGACATTAGGCCTAAATCTCATCTAATCCCATCATTCAACTCAAATCACATGACTTAGGCCTCTAATGCAAAGTTCTCATTCATAAACCATTCAATTAATCAAAAATACTGATTTTCAATTCCTTAGGCATAAACATGCCCAAATTGGGTCATTTAATCACAAGTAGGCATAACCCATGATATGGTCACAACCACTAAATCAGTAGCATAATCAACCTTAATCATGCTTAATTAAACATAAGTTGCATCAATTCAATGATTCTAGGCCAAAAACATCAAAAGCCCTAAATTATGAAATTTTCTATACTTAGGCCATATTGTCGATTTACACTAGGTCACCATGTTCAGCCATGTATATCACTGATTTTGCATCATGGGTTCATCAACAATGGCAACTAGGTCAACATAGTTGACATGCAAGCTATTTGGAAAGGTCTAAGTTCATATTTTAAATTTAGGTCTAATACAAGCAACCCTACCAATTCTTCATTTAATATTATGTTAAGATGTATCAATCTACAAACAAAATTATTTAATCACAAAATCAACCATAAAGATTGACTTATGTTAAGAGACAAACCTTCTGTCCAAAAATTAGCTCAATCCACGGTGGAACGAAACGATAAGTTTCTTTAATGAAGAAGTCTCTAATCAGACAATTTCTCCTTTTATGCTGCAAATACTTGAACTCAGATGACTATATCACACCAAATACTTAACCCACCGACATCTCAACCGTTCAAAATGCATAGAAATCAATTTTGAACCACCGTCTAAAATATTATATCCATCCAATGGTAGATTTAGGAGATCTATTAGGTTGATCTAAGTTATGCGAGAAATCCAGACTTTCCGACCAGCTTTAGTTGGGAGGTCATATCTTTTAAACGAGAAATCCAATCTAGATCTCCACCGACCAAAATGAATACCCATAAGATACGAACTTTCTGACAAAGTTTAAGCTCAATCGGACCATATAGCACCAAGATCCAACTCTTTGATGAAAACGTTGCTGAGACTTCCCTCAAGGCAGCTTCCTCTTTCATGGTACCATATAGTACCATGATCCAGCTCTTTAATGAAAACGTTGCTGAGACTTCCCTCAAGGCAGCTTCCTTTTTCTTTCTCTTCTTCTTTCCTTTCTCTTCTTTTTTCCTTTCCCTCCACTCACCTCACTCTCTAGGACTTCCTTGGAGAACATAAGTGGGCATGGGACACTTTTTCACTTTCATGCACCAACTTGACATGTGTTGGAAAAGAGAAATGGGGCATGGGACACTTGTGCACTCTCATGCACCAACTTGACATGTGTTGGTCTCATGCACCAACTTGACATGTATTGGAGAAGAGAAATGGGGCATGGGACACTTGTTCATTCTCATGCATCAACTTAACATGTGTTGGTCTCATGCACCAACTTGACATGTGTTGGAGAAGAGAAATGGGGCATAGTACACTTGTCCATTCTCATGCACCAATTTGACATGTGTTGGTCTCATACTACCCATACCAACCACATGTACTTTAACCAATCTTATGCTTGCATGTATTTTAAATGTCCAATCCATCTAATACACCAAATTTTTTATTCTCATTTATCCTTTTATTCAATCAATCCTAACTCATATCAATTCATGGTTTAATGGGCCCATGCATAAATAATAACATATGCGTTATACTTTAATTTAAACCCATATACAATTTATAATGCACATATTTATATACATTATCAAGCATCAAATATACAAACATTAAACAACCATCAAACAAACACCAAACATATCAAGGCAACACATAGAGTTTGGGCAAAATGCAATTGGGTTATGGGCTAGATGAAATAATTTTTTGCGCGTCACAGGCATCATCTCTTGCGAGTTCAGGGTAGTGTTTGAATGGTCCCTGAATAGTACTGTGGCCGGTGGAATCGTCATCATCATAAAACCATGGTGAGCAAATGGAATCGGACTCGTCCTCTGAAGATTCCAACCTTTGCATAACAGATGGTGGTGGAGGGGCTGGTTACAACGTTTGAGGGGAGGTAGGTTGAGCAGTGGAATACTTTTTCATGTTGTTGCTCGAATCCGGCCGCCTGGAGATTTTGGTAGAAGATCTTGCCAAGATGAGGGCACGGGATTGTTACGAAAAAGCTATGCACGCTTTGGCGATAAGGATCGTTGTCTGTGTGGTGATGGAGTTGGTGATGCAAAGTAGTTGTGACTTGACTCTGCTTCTTGAGAGGTAGCGACAGGTTGCCAAGGAGGCCACTGTGTGTGTGCATCACTATATCCATTGATATTATTTTCAGACATCTGCGTAGTTATTCAAGTGAAACAATGTATTAAGATAAGTGTAAACAATGTTTCATCGTTTTATTGATAAGTGAAAATAGTACAATGTATCACATCATCAGTTGGTACTAGAAAACAATTCAGGATATTTCTGTTTAATTGTTGCGTCTAGTTCCCATGTTGTTTCCTCTACACCATCGTGATCCCAGAGCACTTTCACAAGTGGTATGCTTCGTCGCCTTAATTCTTGAGTTTTTCTATCCAAAATCTGTATCGCTTTCTCCTGATATTTATTTCCTTCCTCAACCCGAACCTCGACTAAGGGGATGATATGCGAAGGATCAGGACGATACTTGCGAAGCATAGATACGTGAAAAATGTCATGAACTTTAGGCATGGATGATGGAAGGGACAGATGATAAGCAAGTTTTCCAATACGTTCAATGATTTGAAATGGACCGATATACAGCGGGGAGAGCTTTCCTTTGATCCCAAAGCGTTTGACACCTCTTGTGGGCTGGACATTTAGAAAAACAAAGTCCCCCTTATCAAATTTTAGATGTTGTCTTCGCTTGTCAGCATAGCTCTTCTGTCGACTTTGTGCAACACGAAATCATTCTTTTACTAGTGTGATCTTCTCAGAAGTCTCTTGAACTAGTTCAGGGCCTAACTGCGGTCGATCTGCCATATCTAGCCAGCATACCGGAGATCTGCAGGGCCGAGCATAGAGAGCCTCGTACGGTGCCATGCCGATACTAGTTTGGTAGCTCTTGTTGTATGCAAACTCGGCTAAATATAAGTACTTTGCCCATCCATCACTAAAGTCCAAAATGCAACACCGTAACATGTCTTCTAAGATTTGAATAAGCCGCTCTGACTGTCCATCAGTCTGAGGGTGAAATGTTGTGCTCATGGTGATCTTAGAACCCATTCTACTCTGGAAGCTTTTCCAAAAGTTTGATGTGAATCGAGGGTCTCGATTAGAGACGATCGTGAGTGGTATGCCATGAAGGCGTACGATCTCTCTTTCATATAGTTCTGCAAGTTTGGCGGGATTATCCGTGAACTTTATTGGCAAGAAGTGTGCAGACTTTGTAAGTCTGTCAATGATAACCCAGATAGCATCTTGCCCTTTATTATTTCAAGGCAAGGCCGTAACAAAATCCATTGCGATGTTCTCCCACTTCCATTCTCCAATAGGTAACGGCTGGAGAAGTCCAGAGGGAAGTCGTCGTTCTGCCTTAACTTTTTGGCAAACGAGACATCGAGTAACGAAGTCTACAATCGCCTTCTTCATTCTAGAAAACCATAATTGTCGCTTGACATCCTTGTACATTTTGTCACCCCAGGGTGCATAGCGTACCTCGAACAATGCATCTCAGTAAGCACTTCTTTTCGAACCTCAGGATCATTCGGTAGACAGAGATGTTTTTTTATAGAAAACGGTCCCGTCTTCAGCGACCGACCAGTGAGGAAGGTCCTGTCCGCTGAGTAGAAGTTCTCGTTTCTCCATTAACATAGGGTCATTGACTTGAGCTGCTGAAATCTTTCGAACGAGCTTAGAGTTGGCTGATAATTGAGAGAGTCGTGGTCTTGGTCCCTCTTTGTTCAGCTGTAGGTTAAAGTTCTCCATCTCTGTAGCCAACTTCCTCATTTCGTAGTTAAGAGTGCAAGCAACATAAGATTTTCTACTCAGGGCATCGACCACAACATTGGCCTTTCTGGGATGGTACTTGAGTTGAAAGTCATAATCTTTCAAGAATTCCAACCATCGTTTCTGGCGGACGTTTAGGTCTCTCTGAGTGTATATGTACTTAAGACTCTTGTGATCCGAGAAGACCTCGAACCCTTCACCGTATAGGTAATGACGCCATAATTTCAGTGCAAACACAACAACTGCAAGTTCCAAGTCATGTGTTGGGTAATTACCCTTATGAATCTTCAGTTGTCTTGAGGCATATGCAACAACTTGGCCTTCTTGCATTAGTACAGCTCCTAAGCGTTGGAGAGAGGCATCGGTGTATAATAAAAATCCAATTGTGAGGTTTTTCTTCAATTCCTGAAATGATGCTTCACAGGCGGGATTCCAGATGAATCGCACGTCTTTTCGAGTGAGCTTGGTCATAGGTTCAGCAATCTTTGAGAAGTCCTTGATGAAGTGTCTGTAATAGCCAGCCAAACCAAGAAAACTCCTAATCTGAGTAACAGTGGTAGGCTGCTTCCAGTTTAAAACTGCTTCAACCTTAGAAAGATCTACCTCAATGCCATTCCCTGAAACCACATGGCCTAGGAATTGAACTCTCTTCGCCCAATATTCGCACTTACTCAACTTTGCATACAGTTGATGGCTTCTCAAGGTCTGGAGGACTATCTTCAGATGTATCTTATGGTCATCCTCGGTTGAGGAGTATATCAAGATGTCGTCCACAAAAATCACCACAAATCTGTCTAAGTATAACCTGAAAATGCGATTCATCAAATCCATGAATGCAGCAGGTGCATTTGTTAGACCGAACGGCATAACCAAGAACTCGTAATGACCGTACCGAGTTCTTAATGTCGTCTTGGTGATGTCCGACTCTCGGATCCTGAGTTGGTTGTAACCGGACCGTAAATCAATCTTAGAGAAGTATTTGGCATCTCTAAGTTGGTCGAACAAGTCATCGATCATGGGCAACGGATATCTGTTCTTGATGGTGACGTTATTCAACTTGCGATAATCGATGCAAAGTCGTAACGAACCATCCTTTTTGCGAACAAATAGAACTGGAGCGCCCCAGGGTGATGAACTCTTTTTGATGAAGCCATTACTCTCTAATTCTTTCAGTTGTTTGTCTAATTCGACCAGCTCGACATTTGACATTCTGTATGGTGGAATTGAGATAGGCCCTGTCTCAGGTATGAGGTTGATCTCAAAATCGAATTCCCTAACTGGAGGTAGACCAGGAAGGTCATTTAGAAAAACTATTGGGAATTCAGATATGACTGGAACATCAGTACTTCGAGAGTGTACAGTGCTGGTGATTCATTTCCGACACCAAGGGACAAAGCTCGAAGTTGGGCCTTTGAGAAGTGCAACTGTTGACTTGTGTATCCATTTCCTTGTTCCCTGAATCTTGACAAACTCTCCTGTAGGCAAGGTGAACTGAACTTGCTTCTTCATACATTCGATCTTTGCATTCAGTGGTGCTAGCCAGTCCATGCCGAGGATGATGTTGAAGTCTTCAATATCCATCACAAAAGATCTGCATATATTATCTATTCTGACATACGAAGTTCACATCGAGAACACTGCAAATTCACGTCAGTACCAGATCCAAACGGTGATGTGACATGGAGTGTGATGGTTGTGGGTTCAAGCTGCAGGCCAAAATGTCTTACCAATGTCGATGATATAAAGGAATGCGTAGCACCTGAATCAAACAAAACATGCACCATTGTATTGAACAAAGGAAAGGAACCTTCAACTACACTGTTGTCTGGGAGGGGTTGTTGAACGATGGCAAATGCTCTGCCCTGATTCGGTTGACCCTGGTTCTGCTGGTTTTGCCTTGGCTGGGCATTTGCAGCAGGTGGTGCTTGTTGGACTGGAACAACGAGAATAGGTTGCTGAAGGTACGGACAGAGATATTTTACATGGCCCTTCTGCCCGCAGTTGAAACACGTCGGCTGATACTACGGATTGTCCTGCTGGCCATGCTGAATATTTTGCTGGCCTTGTTGATTGTGGTGTCGACCACCACCTCTGCCATTGCCGTTTCTATGGCCACCCCTTCCATAACGACCTCGGCGTCCATGATTACGAAAACCCTGAAGGTTAGGGTTAGAAGGTTCAGCCGCAGGTGTTGTGGCCTCATTCTTCGAAACAGGGGCTGGGAGGGCTGGGTTTTGATTATAGTAGGGCTTCTTCTTGTTGCCCTGTTACGAGCCCTGTTGAAAAAATGTTGCAGGTCGTTTTTCCTTATTCATTCTCTGCTCGTGCATGATCTTCTCTTGTTCAAAGCTCATCGCCTTTTCAACAACCTCTTTGTAAATCTTGAGATCCAAGATCGACAAGGCTTGTCGAATATCATGGCGAAGGCCATTACAAAATTTCTCAGTCTTATCTTGCTCCGTTGAGATGGTGGAGAGAGAGTAGACTGATAATTCTTTGAACTTGCCAGCATATTCCCTGACGGTCATGGTGCCCTCGTATAACTTAGCAAATTCCTGGGGCTTCTGTCTCTTCACAGCGCCGGGAAAATACTCATCAATAAACATTGACTCGAACTGTTGCCAAGTCATATCTGCTATGTTGACCCTTTGGTCCTCTTTCACTGTTATCCACAATGTGTTTGCCCCACCAACCAGTTGGTAGGTCGC
The DNA here is from genome assembly GCA_035771175.1 of Paratinospora sagittata. Lineage (NCBI taxonomy): Eukaryota > Viridiplantae > Streptophyta > Magnoliopsida > Ranunculales > Menispermaceae > Paratinospora > Paratinospora sagittata. The sequence continues at coordinate 28,441,219 of CM069604.1, read as the reverse complement.
TAGTGGAATTTTTCGAGTCTCATCGACTCCCATTGCATCAAGAGCCTTCTTTGACTCATCCAGCCACTTTTGCACCTCGTCAGCATCAATGGTGCCAGCAAAAGTAAGAGGCTGTAGCCTCTTGTACTTGGTAATCTGATCGGTTTGAGAATCCGACCCAAATCTTACAGGTGCCTAAACAGTGGCAACCTGACTGGCCGCGGTCTCACGAACGGTCGTTTGAACAATGACTTTCATCGCCTCAATAAATCCGGCGAAGAAGGTTTCCATGCTCGAAGGCATGGCAAAGGGTGCGGGTGGGGGTGATATTTCTTGCCCAGCTGTAGTGGCAGTGTCGGGTGTGGCCTATGCTGTTGTTGGAGGCGGCGGTTCCTAAATCTCAGGAGGTGTCTCCACTGCTGGACGAACAATACGTGGCCTTCCTCTCTTCCTGGTTTGCATTTTCTCACTGGCAAGGAGAAAATAAAACCAAGATTTAGGAACTGTAGCCAAATATAATGTTATAGTATGCTCAGCAACAATTTCGAGAGTACTGTAATGTTAAAATCACTTATTTTTCTAAGTATAGTGCAAGGTTTTTGTTGAGGAATCACAAAATCTTATATATCTCGTATGTTTGGCCATGTTGTAAAAACAAGGTTAGAATGTTTATATAATAAGTATAAAACCTTGCAAGTATTTAAAATGATTTGGTTCTGGTTTTTTGTGAACATACATGTATATTTCATTAAAATGCTAGGTACAAAACGACTACTAACAGAAGGTTGAGGGTTTGCTTGCTCTGCTTCGGAGTTTTGCATGTGTTAATATATTATTTTGAGTCTCTCTCATTTCTGCCATATTTGATGCCATTTCATTTAATCGTTCAAAAAGGTTAGTCGATTGGCCCATTGGTGGTTGATGGCTCGATTGTCCCATAGGTGGAGGGTAGGCCATAGGCATTAGAGGAAAGTATTGGTTGTATGGGTGATTCATAGGTGAAAGGTAATTATTTTGAAACAGTGGGCTCATTGGGATGTTCTGCCCTCCAAAATTTGGTGCCGCCCAATACTGTTGTTGTTGGGTTATAGGGACTTGCGGGAATGCTTGACATGGTACCTCAGGTGTTGGAAACCTTTGGTACGACGTGTTACCCTGAGTTGGCATTCCAAGCAGGTAGATTTGCTTGAGTACTTTGTCTATTTTGAGGTTGATTTAGGTTGTTAAATAAATCTTCCTCAGTGAATAGATGATTGGTTGCATCATTATTTGGGGATGGGTTTGACTTGGGATTTTGATTTGACTCATTATTTGGTGCTTCTCTGACGGGAATCTTGCGTCGACTTTTTCGAAGGCAACGTCCATGCTTGTCTCTCATTCTCTCGGCATTTCCTATCGTCGTGCCGAATACTTCCTCGTCAGTTACCCCTCCCCTCGGGACATATATCTTGAAGATAGAAGATGTTGTAACTGGCTCAATGATTTGTCTTGAAGTCCCATCAAAAGTGTCGATGTTTGCTTCGTATAGCATCCTCATGATCAAGACTCCGTAATCGAGGAATTCCTTTCTCAAAGGGTTTTGAATCACCCTCAACATTTGTTGGATGATGATGTGTGGTAGGGAGACCTTTATTTCCTTCTCTATGCAATATAACACGAGAAGTTGGGCCCTTGACATAGTGCCATTAGCCCCCCTTTCTGGTAAGATGTTGCCGAACACGATCTTTCTAAGGTCGGCAAGAGATGGCTTAAGATAATTGTTTGGGAGGTTGGTGTACGTCGATTGAGTGTATAGCTCTTTGGTTGAGGAATTGAACAATTGTTCATTAGACTCCGCGATTTCTGCAATTGTCTGGGGTTCATGTGGATCAATAATTCTCTCTTCAACTAGAATCTCCATATGTCGAGCAATAGTCTCGATGTTGATAGAAATTTTCATTCCCATAACTGTTGTCTCCAAAACAGGGTTGATTCCCTCTTCTTGAAGTCCCACAATATTCATGGCTTCGTAGAAAAATCTCACCAAGCTGTAAGAGATGTGGCCTTCAATTTTTGTTATGTTCAACCACTTCAGAGTTGAGAGTTTGTCATGAAGGATCGGACGGAGGCGGAGATCTCTATTGTCGATGCTCCTCATAGTCATAACCTCCCTCTTGAACAATTCCTTGAGTCTAGTGGGAATTGGTTCTCTCCTACTGGAAGTTGCTCCTTCACTTGAGGTCATTCTGTGCTGAAAGGAAAATAAATTTGTGAAAGATACAAAATATATTCCTAACATTTTTAAGATTTATGCCTTGTCAATTGGATAATATTTTATATTCTTAATGTTTATGCCATCATTTAATCCAAAATTTTCTATCAGCAATATGATATAATAAATACCGTATTCATATATGAATGTATAGATATATATATTTAATCATAACTATATATATAGTTTTCATAAATCAACTATATATATATTTGAAATTAAACTATATAAAAATCATATATAATTTTCTTTAGATATATATTTAATACTAATCTTAACTATATATAGTTCATATATATATAATTTTAAAGATATATATATCTAATAACATTTTTCATTAAAATTTTTCATGAATAATATGATATATATATATATATATATATATATATATATCTCATATATACTAAGGTATATAGATATATATATATTCAAACATAACTATACATATAGTTTTTAATAAATCATGACTATATGTATATTTAAATCAAACTATATAAAAATCATATAGTTTTCTAGATATATATTTAATATAAATCTCACTATATATAATTGACATATATATATAGTTCTAGAGATATATATATATCTAATAAAATTTTTCATCCAAATTTTTTTTCATTAGTAACAAGGTATATATATATCTCCTATATGCATAGATATATAGATTTATATATATTTAATCATAACCACATATATAGTTTTCATAAATCATAACTATATATAATTCATATATATATAGTTCTAAAGATATATATATATCTAATAACATTTTTCATTCAAATTTTTCATCATATATATATATATATCATATATATTAAGGTATATAGATATATATATTCAATCATAACTATACGTATAGTTTTTAATAAATCATGACTATATGTATATTTAAATCAAACTATATAAAAATCATATAGTTTTCTAGATATATATTTAATATAAATCTCACTATATATAATTCACACATATATATATATAGTTCTAGAGATATATATATATATATATATAATAAAATTTTTCATTCAAGTTTTTCATCAATTTTAACAAGGTATATATATATATATATATATATATATATATATATATATATTTTTATATTTAATAAAATTTTCTTTCTCTAATTTGGTGGACTTAGGCGGGTCATGGACCGTACTCTCTGATACCACTAAATGCCACACCCCGCTCGGACGCGCCTAAACTGGCTGTACACTCGCTGACGGGGCGCACATTTGGAATAATAACAATGGTAACAACAGAGTGCGCAGCGGAAATACAAATACAGTACAAATCAGATTTCATTTAGTTCAGAATATTTTTTTGTACATGAAACGGTCAAGGGAACATACTCCCCAAAATCCCCAATGAATAATACAAAGGGTACAAAATGTGGGCCCCATAACCTGCACCCAGTCCATCCTAATTTCCTGTGAAAGATTTGATAATAATGGAGTGAGCTTAACGTGCTCAGTGGGTAAAATAGTTCGTGAGTATAACCATTAATAAAGCATACTTCAATATCAAATATCTTAAATACACAAGAGAGCATCATAATCAATCAATATGTATGTATGCATGACACCGTCTCGTAATGGTTTGATGAACGTACATCGCCTGAGTTCATCAAATGTCCATCCGGACGTTCTCCCCTGGCGTAGCCAGGTTCTATTGTACGTCCCTCCTCAAGAACGATGCTTTGGATTCACGTACTGATGTCCCTCCCCAAGCGTAGCCGGGTTCTCATGTACATTCCTCTCTAGAGAAATATAATGAATAGTGAGCAATGCTCCTAACTGTTCTATGAGTCATAAACCATATACGTCCCTAGGTGGTGATATGTATGATGTCAATGCATGAACTGGTCTAGTCTACTGGTCTGGCCTTTTCTTGACATTTAGACTGACTTTGACAACGTCTGGTGATCCTTATCAGAGTTGGTATCACGACGTGTAAGGTTAGGACATTCAGTATTACATGTATAAGTTGATAGCTTTCAATAAGACCAACTAGATCAGTCATCATTTGAGAGGTAAGACGCAAGGTCTGCTTAAATACCAATCGCCTAGAGCAGCCCTCTGCCTCCCGTTCACTATTTAAAGTTACTGAGGACAAGACCGAGTCTAGTTGAGTCAGATGGACAGCAAATCCGGCATTATAACAGTATAATACGTGAATTCCAAGTGTACAAGCATAAGTGCGACAGTACAAACATTATATGACGTAATGCAGTGTAAATGAACATTAGATATAATAATAATTGAATGTAAACTTTAATAAAAGTTATAAAACACACAAACCTATGTTTCGTTCCCCACCTTCAGATAAGAACTTTTTTTTTTCAGATCTGGCGCTTTCCTCCGGACAGAACTTTGTTGTATCGCACCGAGAGTCTTGAACGGAGAGTCTCAAAGACTAAAAACTCAGAATGAGTGAAAAGATGAGGAAAAATCACAATTTGGAGTGAATTTGATGTGAAAAATGAAGAGGGGGAGGCTTCCTTATATAGAGGTGTTGGCGCCCAGACGTACGGGCATTTTTGCCCAAACGAAAATTATTTTTTTATTTTATTTTTTGTGAAATACAGGGTATTACAGCATAAAATTGAACTTCATAAACAATTAAGTTAAAAAGTGGTTTTCAATGCTTCCATAAATTGTACACATTTTGACGAAGTGTTAAATACTTTTTGTTTTTTAATTTTTAATTTTTTTTCTCTTTTTAATGGTATACTTATGGTAATTTGATAAGTCGGCAATAGATGGTTGTTCAAGAGACCTTCTAAAAGTAGACAGGTATGTTAACAGCCTCTATGTTTTTTTTTTACCAACTCAGCTTGACATTAAATGTCAATAGTTACATTGGAGAAAGTTTTTTTTATACAATGTTCATTTATCCTACGTGATAATTAATTTTTTCACAATTTATATTTGCATTGGAGATGCTCTTACAATATTACTAATTTGCCTATTATACATCACTAATTGCATTTTAAAATTAAAAAAAAAAATAATAAAACTATCAAGGGCACTCCGTAAAGAGATGCAAAAGTTAAACACGCATTGAGTTAAGAACATTTTACATTATGAATAAGTTTATTTATATATAGTATTAAAACATAGCTACTTTTTTTTTTCGAAAGAAAAACATAGCTACTTGAAAACGTGTTTGATTATAAAATCTGAAAATATTTTTCTAAAGTTTTACAAAGAAAACATAATGTGTTGTTTTAATAAAACAATAAAAAATAGTTTTTTGAGTTTTCACTTTTTGGATTGTATTCTATTTTTCAGATCACAAAAAATAGAATATAACGACAACCCAATATTCTAAAATATCTAATATTAATCTTGAGATTCATCAATATATGGGACCAAAGAATAATTATTTTTCATGAGATTAGTTTAATGGGTCTTAATGACAATGGAGCACCAAAGCCATTAAAAAAAATAAAAATAGGAGTGGGAAAGAATTCTCTAAAATACAGTAAAAATGAAAAAGAGAAAAGGCTTCCAAAGAAAGTTTGAAAAAAATGCAATGTATATATTATCAAATGGCCGACGACCATGACCTTAAAGCGAGTGGATCATATGTTCTTTTGAATTCTTGAAATTATTCGAAATTGCACCAAGTCAGGCCATACAATACTTGTAATGTACACATAATATTCTTTATCATAGATTGCAATATACTCTATTTCACAAAAAAATAAAAAATAAAAAAATATTTCATTTGGACAGAAATGCCTGAACGTTCGGGCACCCGCCCGAACGTCCAGGCGCCAAATCTCCTATATAAGGAGCTCTCCGCTCCTCATTTTCTCACACCAAATCACCTTCTCTAGTGATTTTTCTTCCTCTTTTTACTCATTCTGAGTTCTTTTCTGTTTGAGACTCTCCGTTCGAGACTCTCGGTGCGATACGACGAAGTTCTGTTCGAAGGAAAGCGTCAGATCTGAAAGAAGAAGTTCTTATCTGAAGGTGGGGAACGAAACATAGGTTTGCGTGTTTTATAACTTTTATAAAAGTTTACATTCAATTATTATTATGTCTACTTTTCATTTACACTGCATTATGTCATATAATGGTTATACTGTCGCACTTATACCTGTATATTTAGAGTTCATGTATTACACAGTTATAATGTCGGATTTGTGGTCAATCTGGCTCAACTAGACTCGGTCTTGTCCTCAGTAACTTTAAATAGTAAACGGGAGGCAGCGGGCTGCTCTAGGCGATTGGTATTTAAGCATACCTTGTGTCTCATCTCTCAACTGGGGACTGATCTAGTTGGTCTTATTGAAAGCTATCCGCTTATACAAGTAATATTGAATGTCCTAACCATGCACGTCGTGATACCAACCCTGATAAGGATCACCAGACATTGCCAAAGTCAGTCTAAATGTCAAGAAAAGATTAGACCAGTAGACTAGACCAGTTCATGCATTGACATCATACATATCACCACCTAGGGACGTATATGGTTTATGATTTATAGAATAGTTAGGAGCATTGCTCGCTATTCATTATATTTCTCTGGAGAGGGACGTACAATGAGAACTCGGCTACGCCTGGGGAAGGACATCTGTACGTGAACTCAGGCGATGTACGTTCATCAAAGCATTACGAGACGGTGTCATGCATGCATACATATTAATTGATTATGATGCTCTCATGTGTATTTAAGATATTTGATATTGAAGTATGCTTTATTAATTGGTATACTCACGAACTATTTTACCCACTGAGCGCGTTAAGCTCATTCCATTATTATCCAATTTTTTACAGGAAATTAGGGTGGACTGGGTGCAGGTTTTTGGGGCCCACATTTTGTACCCTTTGTATTATTCATTGGAGATTTTTGGGGAGTATGTTCCTTTGACTATGTCATGTACAAATGAATTCTGAATTAAATGAAATCAGACTTGTATTGTATTTTATATTTTTGATGCGCACTCTGTTATTACCATTGTTATTATTCCAAATGCGCGCCCCGTCCGCTAGTGTACCGCCGGTTTAGGGGCGTCCGGGCGGGGTGTGACATCTAACACTACAAGAAAAAAGACTTTTGGTCACGAGACCTTTAGTAACGACTTTAATTTTCGTACGTAAAACTATGTTTTACTCACGATTTGTCAACATCGTAAACAAAAGTCGTTGAAAGTCAATATTTACTTACGCACTTGATGTCGTAAGTAAAACTATATGTATCGTAAGTAAAGATATTAAATTTCATCCCGCTCTTTTTATTTGCATATGGCCCGCTTAACTTTTTATTACTTACGAATGTGAAAAGTTTTAGTAGCGGAAATTTCGTAAGTAAAAGTAATTGCATAAAAAAAATTAAAAAAAAAAAACAAAAAAATCAATATTTTGTATTACTTACGAATAAGGGGGGGCTTGTAAGGAATGAAGTCGCTACTAATGCTAAGTAACCCGCCAAACATTTTTGAGCGCCGCTTCTTTTCCCTATTTCATCTTCTCTTTCGCTTCTTTCCTCTGTGCGTTGCTTGTTTCATCTTCTCTCTGCGCGTCGCTTCTTTCCCCTGTTTCATCTTCTCTTTCGCTTGTTTCATCTTCTCTCTGCGCGTCACTTCTTTCCCCTGTTTCATCTTCTCTTTCGCTTCTTTCCCCTGTTTCATCTTCTCTTTCGCTTCTTTCCGCACCGTTAGCAAAAACTCTTCTTTCCCCTGTTTCATCTCTTTCGTTTCTTTCCCTCTCATTTGCGATAACTCTTGCGAAGAAGACGAGCACGAGCAGGTTTTCCCTTGCGAAGAAGACGAGCACGAGTAGGTTTCCTCTTGCGAAGAAGACGAGCAGGTTTTGTCTTCTTTCCTTCTCAATATTCTCTCGGGTTTCTAAAGAAGACGAATGGGTTTCATCTCTTCACCCACTCGTCTGTGCGTCGTTTGTGAAGAAGACGCGAAGAAGAGATATTGGGAAGAAACCTGCCATTTCTCAAACTTGATAGTTGAAGCGATTGGGAACGGTTGTGGATTCGCTAAGGTATTTCTGATTTGATTGTTTGTGAATTTGCTATTTCTTCCGCGCGCGTGAAATCTCAAATCAAAAATACCTGATGTTCAATCGATTCATTTTGTTTTGGTTGTGAAGCAGTTCGTAACTGATGTTCATTTTGTTTAATAGATCATTTTTTGTTCTTCTTCCTGTGTTTTTTTTTTCTGTGTAACCCCTCTGTTCTTTTTGCCCATTTTATCCATTGGCCTATTCAGAAGTGAAAAGATCTGCAACATTCAACTCTAATAGAAAAAGCTCACTTTAATACAGAAAACATTCAACTTCTTTTACCAAAAACCTCCTTTTTGATACATTAAAAGTAGCAAACATATGAATCTGGTGCAAGCTCTTCAAATTAATTCTTTTAGTTATTCATTTAAATCATGCTTACTAGTATGGATGTTTTACAAAACATACAATCCCTCTACCTTTATTTTCTATTCCATTTTCATACTATTAGATGGATGATTAATTACTTGAAACTGGTTTTAGAATGAGGAGTTCTTAGAAGAGATAATATTAGATGCGGTTTCAGTTTATATTTGGGATAAAATTGCATTGTTCATGAGTTGTATAATTGTTGAGACATTCTTCATGCAAAACCACTATAGATTTAGGACTAAATTCATTATCTCTGAAACAATTGAATGTAAATTTTACCAGTTAGGTAGCTTTTTTTTTTCCTACAAGGAAATGAATATGTATATTTGAAATGTTAAAACAATTTAATAATAATAATAATGTTGTTGCTGCTGCTGTTGCTTATGACGATGAATGATTTTCTTCTTTAACCATATTAATTATGAATTCAATATATATATTTTCTTTATACAAATGTGAGTTACAGAACAAATGTTTGGACGGTTATAAATATTGACGCGTACAGTAGAAGTAGAAACATGCTATTTTCTCCTCAGATTTTTAAGAAGTTTCAGGTTCTGTGTGGGACATGTTGATTGAATGAATTAAAAAAATAGCAATCGAGTCAATATCATTGGTGCCGAAATACTTTTTTGATTCAAGGAGTGAAACTTCCATGAGACTTGGATCCCAAACTCTATATATGTTGATGTTGTCTAATCAAAGAGGGAATCTGTTTGCAAATGTTAGAATACTGAACTAGGGGAGGCTCTAACGCATGATGAATTGTCGTGTTGAAATTATACAAGTCTTTGAATTTTTCTTGAAAGCATATTCATAATTATATATCTATATTTACAAGCCTAGTATCTTGCTTGATCGATCTTGATCACCAACAACATGTCAAATATATCGTGTTATATTTTAATATGCCAATATGACTGAAATTCTTGATCTCTTCATTTGTCAAGTGCTCGCAATCTTAATATAATAATACCCAAGTTGGGAATTCTCTTCTTTCCAACCCCAAAATTGCTTACTTTTCAATTAGCTAGCAAGCTAGAATTAAGAAGATAATTTATATGTTTGCTTTCATTAATAAATTTTGTTGTGTTTGCTAGTAGTGCGATGGACCGGAGTTGGATACTAGAGCGAAATAGAATTTCAACCAAATATATTGTTGGGGTTAGAAATTTTATACAACTAGCAAAGAGCCACTTGAATGACAACGGCAAGACTCGATGCCCATGTGCAAGTTGTTTAAATTATGTATGGCATAATATTGAGGTTGTCCAATCTCATTTGACCAAAAAGGGGTTCTCTAGAACATACACAAAGTGGATATACCATGGAGATAGTGATGAAGTTGTACCTCCACCAAATGTCATAGAAAATAGTAAGTCATCTAAAGAGGATGTCGAGGTTCAAAGAATTGAAAATGATGATTGCTTACCAATATTAGAAGACATTACTGGAAGAAGCTATGTGGATATTGGAGGAGTGGATGACACACACGAGGAAAATATGGATAATGTAGATCAACTTTGGAATAAACTGATTTCCGAAGTAGATAATGAGTTGTATTCGGGTTGCTCAAAATATTCTGCATTGACATTTATAGTAAAGTTGCTACACATAAAGGTGTTGAATCGATGGAGTGACAAATCATTTGACATGTTGTTAACATTATTGAATGATGCATTTCCGGATGGTGTTAGATTGCCAAAGTCATTTTCTAAAGTGAAGCAAACGATACATGATTTAGGGATGGGTTATGAATCTATAGATGTATGCAAGTATGATTGTGCTTTGTTTTGGAAAGAAAATTCTGAACTCACTGCTTGTCCTGTGTGTCACGAACCGAGATATAAAGATGACAAGTGTGGCAAAAAGAATAAAGTTGCTCATAAAAAGTTACGTTACTTCCCAATAACTCCTCGTTTGAAAAGGTTATACAGCTCTCGTCATAGTGCAAAGGATATGAGATGGCATAAAGAGAAAAGACTAGAAACTAACGGTGTTTCACGACACCCTGCAGATGGACTAGCATGGAAACACTTTGATGAAATATATCCTGAATTTTCAAGTGATTGTCGAAATGTTAGGTTGGGGCTTGCTTCGATGGTTTTAATCCATTTGGACATATGTCAAATGCTTATAGTATGTGGCCAGTAATATGTGTTCCATACAACTTGCCTCCATGGAAGTGTATGAAGGAGACAAATTTCATTATGACCTTATTGGTCCCTGGTCCAAAAGCTCCTGGAAAGGATTTTGACGTGTTTATGAGACCTTTGATAGATGAACTGAAGGAATTGTGGCAAAGTGGGGTTAATGCATATGTTGCGCATACATCTTCGAGTTTTACTCTTCGATCAATTATTTTATGGACAATCAGTGATTTTCCAGCTTACTACTAGCAAAAAGAGAGGAAGGGGAGTCACTCGTAATTTGGCATTAGATAAAGAGGTTAATGAGAATGGAACACTAGTAGTGGACATTGACCCTTCTATGAATCAAGCTTTGGGAAAATATGTGTCATGGTTCAACAATCTTTGTGGTTCCCTCGCACGACAATTTGCTCCAATTAGAGTGAAAGAGTGGAAAGAGATACCTCGTTCTGAGAAGGAGCCCATGTATTATAGAGTCTTGGTAGGGTAATAATTTATTTCTATTAGGTTTATATTGATTAGTTCACATAATTAACACTTACAACTGTTATTGTCTTGTAGGAAAAATTCCAACTTGATTTGCAATTAAAATATGTTCGAGATACGATTGATTTACAAATGAATACTTCTTATCGAACATGGAGAAGCCAACTTCATCGTCACTTTAAGTCTGTAGGAGGGATAGCTAATATAGAGGTTGCGAAAGGAAAAAGGCCAACTTCAATTGATTCAGCAGATGATTGGAAATGGATTTGTGATTATTTTGCATCTGAATCATTTCAGGTATATTGGATATCCATTATTTCAAATCCTTAATCATATATGTATCTTATGAGAATGGTTAAGATTCATATAATCTTTGACTTTTATAGTTGTGATTGAAGGGTTGATCCTATGGTTCTGAATTTGTAAGTTCAATTTTACATTGTGATTAAATGATTGATCTTTTCCTTCCGTTATTGGTTATAATAGTTTGTAGCTTAATAATTATACTAGTGTGTTTCCTAATTGTGTTTCAATAGCTAGAATTACTCATTAATTAATGTCCCTCCCTTCAGGCAAGGCCCAACTAAAAATGAGTTGCATAGCCTATAGTATATTTTTCTTTCAATAGAATAAGAAAAATATATGATCCATACTACAAGAATATAAAAGTAGAGTTATATTACCAGTTCCTTTACAAGACTGCTACGGAACCTGATACCACTTTTTAATGATAATGATCTTTTAATATGTATATTGATTGCAATGATTCTTGTGATTATGAATTCTTGAAACTAAGGTTGATTCTTATACACTGAATGGGAGCCTGACGAGGAACGTTAAGTGTAATACTTGCTATACCTTAGCCTCAATTAATGACTTCTAATTCATATACATCAAAGTAGAACACGATTTATAGTGTTATCATTTCATATATATTTGAATTGAAATTGTGAATTTTGTCAAGATAGCTACAAAAGTCTGAAAATTTCTCAGTTTTGTTTTCACTGTGGGAGCCACATGCATAGCCCAAACTTTCTCAGTTTTTCAGGTGATGCTCGGTTGGTAGTTCCAGCAGTTGATCAACAATGTACATAGTGGCACTTTTACCGCATAAGACCTTAATTATCTCCTTTTGATATAAATAAGGTGCCATATATGGCAGGTCAGTGTTGCAGGATATTCGTACCAAGTGGATGGAACATCTCACTAGCTAGCCCTCCATTATGTGGTTTACTGTATCATTGTTTGTGAAGATATTGTAGTTTGTAGAGACTACTCTAGCTAGGGTGTTATAAATTTCAGTGTGGAGGGATTGGGGTGCTTTTAACTACTTTAGACCAAGTTCCATAAATAGTGCAACTAAAGCCAGCTAGCTTCATATTAATATTCTTGCATTTGGGGATCAGTGAAATTAGTATGTACAATATATGCATGAGGAAAGGTCTGCACTAAAAAATTAAATATATATCCTCCTTCCACCCAAAACTGAGACAGAATATATATGCTTTTGATTTTGCTACATATAGAGTAAAAGAAATATTTGGCTTCCTTAATTTGTTTCATTCTTTTCAGTTAGCTTTGGTCTTATAATAGTTTTCCTTTGCTAATTGATTCTACAGATGCATAATTTTTATTTTTTTGTCGTTCCATTTCTTAGTTTGAGTTTACAATGCTACATTGAATGGATTCATCTCTGTGTTATATTAATCAATGCCAGCAATATTGTCAATAAATGGGGTGTAACATATCCATGTTACATTTAAGTAGACTGCAAATGCAATCTATGAATTAATTATGGTTGCTGAGATGGTGGTAGCTAGGTAGCTAGCTAGTAGTAGAATAAAGTAAAATTAAATTCCTCTAATGTGTGTTGGTTGAGTCTCCATATATGTTTGTAGAATATTAATTAAATACTTTATAAGAGTACATCTCAAGAAAAGCTATACATTCATCATGTGAAAGCTAACATAATCCCAAATATTAATCTCTAATCATTGCTTGGAAAGCTGAATGAGATTGATCATGTAGGGGACCTTGAAATTAATCATTAAGCGGAGAAAAGCCTTTCTTGTTGTTTAAAAAAAAATTGTCGTTTTGATGACCAGTAGCCAGATGTCCTCCAACCAAGATTTGCTTCTCATATCTTATATCTTGTGGATTGTTAGAACTAAGTAAAACTTTTGTGTTCTTGCTTGTGTTTGTCTTTGCATTCATTTGAATTCATTCACTGTAATAACAATTGAACTCAATTCTGCTTCCTTTAAACTCTCTCTCTCTCTTTGATCTCTAGCGAGATATATGTATGAACCAAGAAACGAAAAGGAAGAATTATGAATTCAAATTTGATATGGGTTTGGATGGAGTGTGTACGTCTACGAATACGCCGAGACTCTGCTCCCCTGCATTGGTACGAAATGCTTGTGTCCCAAGGTGAGGATGAAGGCTTAGGTTTGCGTACCTTTTACATGTTGATAATCATACCATTGCATTTATCATGTTCATGATACCATGCTACTTTACTCCATGCATTGGCATATTGAAAATATATATTTTTTAAGGGGGTGGCTCCATGCATTGTCTTTCTAAGGCTAGAGGAACCCCCTATGACAAAAGGTTAATCCCATTGCTTGCGGACTTGTAGCTGCTTCGGCCTCAATCTGTGATTTCAAGGGAACCATCACTCCATGATACGAGGTTGAGCTCTTTGCTTGCAGGACCTGTAGCAACATTAAGCTTGGTCCCGTGATATCAAAGGGGAACCTTCACATGATAATACTAAGTACAAGGCCCGCGCTGAACTCTGTTGACTTATAAACCTGCATTACGTGATTGTATTGTATTATTGTGGTTTGATATGATTGATCTATGTACTGTCGTTACTATTTTGTTGTAAACAATACATATTACTTGCTTGATCCACTAAGCTCTTATGCTCACTCCGTTGCTCCTCGTTTCAGGGAACTAAGATGGGTTAGGGTTGATCTGTACAGGGGACCGTTGCCAGTCCGGACCCATGTCGGGACTTATCTTTTTGTAACAAGGAGCTGACTTATAGCTTCCTTCTTTGATGGCATTGGCCACTTCATTTTGTCAGGGGGAAATGTCCCCTTTTATTTTGCCTCTTGGAGGTCTGCTTGTAAAACCCTATTATAATATTTTAAACTTATCTCTTTATCAATAAATCTATGTTATTTTGAATCGTTGTGTTATTTAATGGCCCACGTTTTTATTGTTAACCCTCTTATTGTCATACTCCGTATGGCGGAATGTGGTAGTGTACGTCCATGCGTGGGACTATTTTCAGACTCGACGGGGTGTGACAATAATTATTGTATTGGACCGAACAGTCTTGCGACCGGCGTTGGCACGTGTTGGTCTTTCGAAAATTTTTGAAACTTACATACATATGTATATTTTCTTTCTTTTCGAAATTTCTAAACAATTCGGCACTCAAAATTTTATTTTATTTTCAATAAAAATAAATTGAAACCCTGGCGGGTACCCTGTCTCGAGGTACGTGCCTACTGATGCGTGCAAACCGCAAGTGTGCGGTTGTCAAGTTATAATATAAACCGATAAGAATTGGGTGTCGTCCTCAAGCATAGTGTTACTACACTAATTATATCGTTTCTAGCCCTAATTGTTTCTAGAAAACCAAATTTTTATGATCAGTGAACTAAAATACTAATTAAACTAAAGACCTAATTAAAATAGCAAGTTATCAGAATTTCCTAGAGAAAAATCAATATTAAAATACCTAGTGATTAGATTTTATCTAATTGTCAATTATGCAATATTAATCATGGTTATTATCAAATCATTATTCATGTTTATAAGTCAAAACCCTATAGTTTCTAGCACCCTCTGTCGAGTGCCGCATTAGAATCTATTATCAAAATATAATTTTGATCTATCGATAAAAACCATATAATAACAATGCATTACGCTCTATGATTTTCCTATAACTTCATACATTGCATACCTATCGATACTACGACCATCCCATGTCATATTTCTCATGTTCTAACCTAAAGAACCCTCTATCTAGTGCCACCCCCCCAAGTCTATGATCATTCGATCCGTGGCCAAGAAATCAAAAGCATTAAGCATGGAGAAATATAATCAAGAATAAATCATTGGCAATAAATAAAAACTAATATTATTGCATAATCTCTAATATAGGATCCATTTCCTCTCTAGACTAACAAGTTAGTTCATCCTTTGGACTAATTAAATCCAAATCATGTTGAGAAACAAGAAATAAAACATAAAAACTCAAACTAGGCGCTATTAAACTTGTTGAATCCTCCTTGTGTCCAAGTCGTCTTCTTTGCGTTCCTTCGCTCCTAGCCGCCTTTCTCTCTTCTCTAGCATATATATATTTTTTTTTTCGGAAAACCCTAAATTTTAATATATAATATCCCCCAAATTCGCGTGGAACTCCAATTATAAAGTGGGGAAAATCCACCTTTAATTGTTATTTTTCGTATGAAAATCCTTTTCAGCGCCGCGTTGTAAATCTCGCGCGTTTCGCCACCTTTCAATGCCGCGGGGCTCAGAACGTTGATTGTGGCTTGACTTTTTTGGGACTTAGCCATTTTCGCTCCTTTTTGCCTTGGGTTCATCATGCTTCTCTTTTGCAACTTCTTGTACTTGTTTTCATCATCCAAAACCATGACTAATACATCTAAATACCTACAAAACAAATCAAATCAAATCAATAACACACTAAATTATGAAATGGATCAAATTCTAAACTAATAAACCAAATAATGAATAAAAACCCAATTAATCCTCAACTAACAAATGCATCAAAACTAACATAAACACATGAAACTAATGCATAAAATTATCCTAAAACACACCTAAAACATTCTCTAAAACCTATCTAAATATGCAGCTATCACCTGCCCAAGTGCTTTGTGCACTTGGGCGATTTCTTACACATAGGGGAGGGGGCAGATGGTTTTCGACATTGCGGTCTCCCCCACCTTTTTCTTTCTAGTGCTTTCTGAATTTTTAGCAATTTTCAAATTTTTTCTTTTGCAATTTTAACAATTTTTATACTATTTTCCCTTGGAAATTAGCATTCTCAAAACTCAAACCAAAGTTATGAGTCGACGATCCACAAGGAATAGGAAACCTATGGTAGAAACTAAGGAAGTTTCACTAACCTCATGACCAGTGGAGACTACGAGAAAAGTACTTCTTCCTCCAGAATACTATCCACACGTTGACGAAAAGCTGTGAGCAGTCAAGTAGATAAACATCACAAAAGTGGAAGGTCACGTATTCTTAACTTTGATTCGTGATTTTTATACAAATTTTCATGTAGAAAATTTTAGCATTTTAGATGACACCCTCACAGTCACCACATGGGTCCAAGGGGTACAGATCACTCTAAACCCGCCTACACTTTCCAATATACTGAAAATACCAATGGAGGGACAATTTTGTGATGTCTATACCGAAGTCGACATCCTAGACATTGTCCCCAAATCCAAAAGGATATTACGTTTCCTCACCGGAATGTCTAGGCACGCAACATCCATAATTTCTACCACAAAATTTCTAATGGAGCATCAAGCCCTTATCCAAATAATCATACATAACATACTCCCACAAACGACCAAAAAGATCAACATTGACCTGAACCCAGTACTTTATTCTCTACTGTCTTGTAAAGGGAATACCCCTCAACCTCGCCTTTATCCTACTTAGGCATATGGCTAGATTGTGATATGTGCTCAGATGAGGGTTCAACTTACACAGATTCAGGAGATTGTTGCTCAACAGTGCTTGGATGCTGACTCTGCCGAGCATAAGTCTTAGGCTAAGGATAGTGATCATGTCGATTGGTAGTTGTCACCTGATGGTGCGTTAAGATTTCAGAGTCATATTTGGGTGCCTACAGATCCACAGTTGAGACAAAGTTTGCTTTAAGAGTCTCACAGATCTCAGTATGCTATTCATCCAAGGGCGACCAAGATGTACAAAAATATGAAGAGGGTATATTGGTGGCCTGACATGAAGAGAGATATTGCTCAGTACATTCAGAGATGCGAGATCTTCCAGAGAGTTAAGTTCGAACATCAGAGGCTTGGACGAGAGTTGCAACCACTTGCCATTCCTGAGTGGAAGTGGGAGCACATGATGAAGGATTTTTTTGTAGATCTCCCTAGTTCCCTGAGGAGACATGATGCTATTTGGATTATTGTAGATAGCCTGACAAAGTCTACCCATTTTCTTCCAATGAACACTAGAGATTCAATGGACAAGCTAAACAAACTGTATATATTGTGAGAAAGTTAGATTTCACGGAGTGCAGGTATCGATAGTGTCAGACAGAGATTCGAGGTTTACCTCGAGGTTCTGGCAAGGATTGTAGAGGCAGTTGGGCACCAGGTTGAGTCTCAATACAACCTTCCATCCTTAGACAGATGGGCTGTCTGAGAGGTTGATTTCGATTTTGAAAGATATGCTCCGAGCTTCCATCCTTGAGTTTGGAGGTAGTTGGCATCGGAAGACTATGTACACCTGTGCGAGTTCGCGTACAACAATAGTTATCAAGCTCGTATTGGTATGGCTCCTTTTAAGGCCTTGTACGGTAGGCCATGTAAATCTATGGTCCGTGATGTTGGGACCAGATTTTGTATGATAACACACAGAGAAGATCAAGAGAATTAGGCATAACTCAAAAGCAGCCCAGGACAGAAAAAAGAATTATGCTGATAATCGGCGAAGGGCCTTAGAGTTTAAGGTGGGTGACCATGTGCTATTTAAAGGTCTCCCCACAGAAGGGCCAGACGAGGTTCGGGATTAAATGAAAGCTTCCTTTGAGGTTGATCTGGCCATTTGAGGTCCTAAAGTGAGTTGGCCCTATCGCATACTGGACATTGTTGTGAGGATCCTGATCCGGATCAGTAGGGTCATACGATCTTGCACAAGGACCGATCCGAATCTCTCGTTGGATCGAAATTTAATGGGATGGTCGTTGGATCGTGATCCAACTACGATCCTTTTTTTAACGATTGTTTTTTTTTTAAAAAAAGGATTTAAAAAAACATATAGATTTACAAAAAATAAAAATAAAAAAACATATTGTGATTTTGTATGTAGTTTTTTTTTTGAAAAAAATATGTAGATTTTTTTTTTCAAAATACTTTATGTTCTTTTTAGTAAATTTGGTTGTTTACTTGTTCTTGAATGGTTGTAAATTTATAAATGTGGGCTAGGACTTTAACTTTTGAGCTACACTTCTTAAAATCTGGCTTAATTTATATTTATATGTATTATTTCAATGTTTTTTGGGTACCTGTATACATAAATAACATTTATATTTTTTAGTTGGTAGGATCTTACCATCCACGATCCAATTCTACGATTCGATTCCTTAGGCCCCCTACCGATCCGAGGTAGGATCTCGATCCTGATAAACTTGGTACAGGATAGCCTTGCCCCCTCAACTAGCGATAGTGCATGATGTATTCCATGTGTAGGTGCTGAGGAAGTACTATCATGATCCTTCTCATGTGTTGGACTAGAGACACATAGATTTGAGATAGGATGGGACTTATGATGAGAGGCCTATTCAGATCCTTGACCGAAAAGTCTAGAAGTTTCGTAATTGAGAGATTGCGATGGTCAAGGTGAAGTGGCAGTTCCATGGCGAGGAGCAGTTTGCCTGGGAACGCGAGGATTATATGATAGAGCAATTCTTTGAGTTCATGGGCGTAGGTAAGTCCTTGGCTTTATATTTCACGAACGAAAATTTTTTAAGGTGGGTGAGATGTGACACCTCGAATATTTCTCCGCTTAGCGCATAGCCCATTTGGGTTAATTCTTGATGCCAATTTGTGTTTCCCCATAATGTAACCCAATATTTAGTTCAGATTTCAATTATGTCCAATTGTAGAGATTTTCCCCAATTTGGAGAAAATGATGAATTTGATTTAGAAATGGTCAATTGTGATGAACTATGACTAATTGAGCATAAAGTGGGTAAATTCATGTTCTAATTGGTCTATTTTAATTATGCTATGGGCTAGACCTAATGTGGGGAGTTCCCAAAATTTGGGGCTTTTTGTATTTATAATTTCTAAATATGAAATTGAGTTGGTTTGTATCTAATTGGGCATAAATTAGGTTGATTCATGCTCTAAATTCTTCAATGTTGGCTATGTTATGGCTTAGGCCTATATATTAGCTTGACCCCATAATGAGGCATAATTAATATTATGGCTTAAATGTTGATAATTGTAGTGAATTAGATGGATTATGATTAATTTGATATGAATTGAGTTTAATTGCATTGTAATTGGCCTATCATTTGGCTATGCCATGATCTAGGCCTAGATGGTAATTTGGTATCATGGTGGGCATAGTGATGCCTAATGGTTTTACAATGATAATTGTGGTTGAATGTGTCTAATTATAGTTGATTGAATGTATTATATATGGTTCAAAATTAGACATTGAGGCCTACGGTATAAGAATGTATGTTTATGTTGGAAATCATGAAAATGTTTTATTATGGATTAGCATGTGTAAACCCTATGGGTTACTGTTCCTAGACTGTCTAAAAGGCTTGGGCTCAATAATATTGCGTAGGTTGGGACAACTCTTCTTAAAAAGAACACCCCTACAGACGGTAGAGCCAAGCTAAATACTCTAGAGGTATGGTAGGACCTTCCATAGGAGGGATTTCAGATAGACATGATGATATACCCCAAAGGCCACAAGCGTCATAACACTTTGCCAAGGAGGATCACTACCATCGATATGATGTGGATGAGTGATTTGAATGTGAAAGCTATGCTCTAAAATGGGAGGACCGACTAGTTGGTCAACGTAGCAGAGAATTGGAATGGATTGTGGACATGTGCATGGTTTTCAGATTTGCATGATTATATGTGGATGCCTGTTGTACTATGTATTATGTGTTATACACTCATGAGCATCACTCATGCATACATGATTTATATTGGTGTATATTGATGGCATATTTGAACACTATTCATTGGGCATAGTTAGCTCACTTCATTTCTTCTTTCATGTCCTGTTAACAAAGGAAAAGAGATAATCATCAGCTGAGGACCTAGCCACTAGAGTATACGTTTTGATGTGATTTTGGAGAGATTTTGTACATGTTGTATGTATGGTATTATATATGTATTTGTTTTGTATATTTTGGTACATATGTAAACTCATAACATAGGATTAAAAAGATTGTGAGGATGACTATATATGTCACTATGATGAAAGCTATGAGGCCTTAGACTTGTGATGATGGGTCTATGGTTGTAAACCTTAATTATGGATGGATCAAGTATATATATGATGTAGACATTTTGCTCATGCTTTGGAGACTATTTATATTGTGAATGTCTTATGAATATTAGTGGATAGTGGAACTATTTATCTGGTTTATGAGGTGATGCCAAAAAAATAAAATAAAAATGAGACTCTATGGAGAGGCTGAATGAGGCTTGTAGAGTCTCAATCATCCTAATAGATGAAGTGGGATGGTTGATGATGCCTATGTGTGATTAAATTCACAAATGGTCAAAAGATACTTGCCAAATGTTAGGATCACAAAGACGTGCATTCGACAATACTGGCTTAGGCTACACTCATGGGTCTAAAGAGTACGATACCGTACTAACCAAAAGACCAATTTGCAACAAATGTCATAGGGAAAGTTATACAATACTTAGATGCAATGTCTTACGTAAAAAGAAAAAAAAATGCATCGATTGAAAAATCTGTTTTTACTGATGCTAACATGCATGGACCCAAACAAGCATGGGTACCAAAGTCAAAAATATTTTATGTTGTGTAGATGTGCAAAAACGAAGATATATGGTATCTAGACAGCGGTTGTTCAAGGCACATGTCTGGAGATAGATCCAACTTTCTGAGCCTTGAAAAGAAGAAAAGAGGAAAGGTCACCTTCGGAGACGACAACAAAGGTGATATTAAAGGCATTGGAACCATTGGTAGCGATTCTCTATCTATATCTGATGTACTTTATGTTAAAGGGCTGAAGCATAATCTCTTGAGCACAAGTCAATTATGTGACAAGGGTTATGACATTTTATTTGAAGCAAATTGGTGCATTGTCAAGCATGCTGATAAAACTGTTGCATTCATATCATCTAGAATTACGAATGTGTATTGCACAAACTTTAATGACATGAAGAAACAAAATGTAACATGCTTAAGTGCTATCTCTTGTAATGATGCATTGCTATGACATAGAAGATTAGCTCATGTTAATATGGATAACATATCTAGAATCGTCAAACATGATCTTGCGAAGGGTATTCCAAAAGGAACTTACTCAAATGACAAGGTACGTGAACCATGTCAACTTGGTAAGCATACCCGATCATCATTTAAGAGCAAGAGGCATCAATCAACCTCTAGAGCTCTCGAACTGATTCACATGGATCTTTTCAAACCAACCAAAACCAAAAGCTTAGGTGGTAAATCATGTGTTTGTGATTGTTGATGACTTTACTCGATTCACATGGGCATTTCTATTAGCTCATAAATCTTATGCTTGTGAAACATTTATAAAATTCTGTAAGAGAGTCAAAAATGAAAAGGGTCACAAAATCAACATAATTAGGAGCGATAGAGGTGGTGAATTTGTCAATAAAAATCTCGAAGAATTTTGTAACAATCAAGGTTACACTCACCATCTATCAACCCCTGGGACACCACAGCAAAATGGTGTAGTTGAGAGAAAAAATAAAACTCTGTAGGAAATGTGTAGAACTATGCTCAATGAGTATAACACTGCAAATCATTTTGGGGTGAAGCAATAAACACTGCCTGCTATGTAATGAACTGAGTTCTGATTAGAAAATATTTGAATAAAATTTCACATGAACTATGGAAGGGTAAAGCACCCAATATCAGTTACTTCATAGTATTTGGATGTAAATGTTTTATTCTTAATGATAAAGACAATCTAGATAAGTTTGAACCTAAATCAGGCATAGGAATATTCTTAGGATATTCTTCTCACAGTAGAGCCTACAAATTCTTCAACAAATCAAATCAAACTGTAGAAAAATCGATTCATGTAAACTTTGATGAAAGTGTTAATAAGAAAAGTCTTGAGGATGAATTTAAGCAATTAAATTTTGATGACAATGAACCCAAGACAACCAAGGGTATAAATCTTGAGCCTGAACCATCTTTAGAATCTTCTAAAAACTCTAGACTGCTTCAAGGTTTTTCCCAAGATCAAATTTTAGGAGATCCACGAAAGGGTGTATCCACTAGAGCTTTAATTCAAAAAGATCAAGAGCTTGTTGCTTTTGTATCACAATTTGAACCAATTAAAGTGGAAGAGGCACTGAAAGATGAAAATTGGACTCTTGCTATGCAAGAAGAACTAGGACACTTTGTGCGAAACAAAGTATGAGAATTAGTTCCTAGACCTTTTCATCAATCTGTTATAGGAACCAAATGGATATTTAGAAACAAAAAGAATAAACAAGGTATCATTGTCCGCAATATGGCTAGAATGGTTGCACAAGGGTACAACCAAGAAGAAGGCATAGACTTCGAAGAAGCCTTTGCCCCAGTAGCAAGATTAGAGGTAATAAGAATGTTACTTGCCTATGCTTGTTACAACGATTTTCCCTTATACCAAATGCATGTAAAGAGTGCTTTTCAAAATGGATACATCGATGAAGAGGTATATGTGGAACAACCTCCAGGGTTTGAGGATGCTCAAGACCCAGAATATGTGTTCAAACTCCACAAAGCCTTATATGGATTAAGACAAGCTCCAAGAGCTTGGTATGATCGACTGAGTTCATTTCTTTTAGATCATAAGTTTCAGAAAGGAAAACTTGATCCAACTTTGTTTATTAAACACCACAATGATAATATACTTATTGTTCAAATATATGCGGACGATATCATTTTTGGTTCATTAAACAAAGAACTATGTGATGAGTTTTCTAAATTAACGCAGAAGGAATTTGAAATGAGTATGATGGGAGAACTTACATACTTTCTCGGCTGACAAATTAAACAAATGCCGAAAGACACCTTAATAAGCCAATCAAAGTATGCTAAGGAAATGGTCAAAAAGTTTCAAATGCACAATTTGAAATCGATTGATACTCAAATTAGATAAGGATGAAAAAGGTAAATCAATTGATTCAAAACATTATAGAAGCATGATTGGAAGTCTTTTGTACCTAACAAAAAGTTGACCTGACATCATGTTTAGTGTCTGTCTATGTGCAAGATTTCAATCTGAACCTAAAGAATCTCATTTAAAGTGTGTCAAACGAATTTTTAGATACATAAATGGCACAACACACTTAGAAATCTTGTATTCCAAAGGTACTACTTTTGATCTCATAAGTTATGTAGACTCCGATTATGTTGGTAGTCTAATTGATAGGAATAGTACCTCCGAATTTTATCACTTTCTTGGAAACTCTTTGATTTCTTGGTTTTGCAAGAAATAACATTTCGTGGCATTATCCACAACTGAAGCAGAATATGTTGCAGCTGGAAGTTGTTGTTCTCAGGTTCTTTACATGAAACAACAACTTTAGGACTATCAAATATTTATTCAATGTGCTGAAATTTTGTATGATAATACTAGTGATATTAACATATCTAAGATTCTTGTATTGCACTCCCGAACTAAGCATATTTAAATAAGACTTCACTTTTTACAGGATCATGTGCAAAATGGAGAAGTCTTATTATCTCATATTGGAACCAAAGAACAACTAGCTAACATATTTATTAAAGCCTTACCAAAAGACCGGTTTGTTCATATTCTCAAAGAGCTTGGGATGTTCTCTGAGACCGATCTGTGATATTTTGATGCTTACCTCTATATGGGGGAGATATATTTCATGCTACTTTACTCTTTTTGATATTTCAAAAGGGGAAGAAAGTATTATCATTGAAACATCATAAACCCAGGGGGAGTTTAACACTAAGGGGGAGTCTTAGTGATATTTTATGTATATTCCTTGGTAATATACTCATATCATATGAAACAAGGAACATTCGATACTGCATCTCATGCATACACATATCATTTTATTAGCTTGCTTCAAAGCCTACAGTAATGTGTTTGAAATCATCAAAAAGGGGGAGATTGTTGAACCAATTATCCTCATGTCCCTTACAAGAATATGTCCCTATTATGAAAGATTTTGATGATTACAAAACTACATTCTGTGAATGATATTACTGTACATATGACATATCTAATCTCACTTGAAGGTTTCAAAGATTCAATGATGCATAGCGAACATATTAATGATCTTCTTGAAGACCATGATCGTTTGAAGATGTTTAGTTGTATGATTAGATTATGATAGGTTGTAGGACATTCTATGTCATGTGATTAAGCAATATGCATGCTTGCATGTTTTAATCGATCGGTTGCATATTCGATGTAATCTGGTTACATTATGTTTTATCGAGCTTTAATCGAGAAATTAAAAACAACTTTATTAAAGTCTTTCAGGACGCTAATGTTTTAGCAGCGCCCTCTTGGACTTGATGAGTCAGGACGCTGATAAAACGTTAAGATGCTCAAGGTTGAATTAATCTGATTAATAAGGACGCTCACTTGGTAATAACGACCTTTCCTTTATCAACCTTTGATAATGTCAGGACGCTGACTCAGTTTCAGCTCGCTGAAAGATCTTTTTGTCTTTAAGTGATTTCTACCTTTAAGGACGCTGATAAGTTATAAGTTGAATAAATTATCAGGACGCTACTTGTGTAGGAGCACCCTCAACTTTAGAATTAACTTAAATAACTTTCAGGACACTTATCGTCTGTCAGCACACTTAACATTATTTTAAAACTATTTTTAATAGCTCAGGACGCTTCCTCTTGAGTAGCGCCCTCGTGTGTCAAATGTTTTAAAACAAAGCAGGACGCTTACTGTGAAGTAGCGCCCTCACGATTTAAGTTGTTTTATTGTCAAAGCAAGTAAGGTTGCTTACTATTCAGTAGCACCATCACTTCATTGTTCAGTAGGGCGCTGATATTCTATGAGCGCCCTCAAAGGAACAAAATGATAGAAAATATATTTTTGTTGTTCTGATATTACTGTTATTTCTGTTAACCTTTTCAGAAATGTACGAATACTTTGCAGAACTTTTCAGAATCGTACAACAACTTTTTCAAAACTTTTAAATGTTCTAAAAACTTCGTCAAAACATTCTTATTTCATGAAAAGATCAGATGATTCAGGTGTTATCGCCGTAATAGGCATTGAGCTGAATCGATCCATTTCGGGAAAGAATGTCAACGTTATATTTGAAATAACTTAGAGCGCCAAAAATTACCAAGTCCATTGCGTCTTTGTTATTCCTATATATACGTGTTGTCTTAGAGCAGAAAAACAACTAACGAAATACGAAACTGATATTCATTCAAAACGTATTAACAGTTTTCGTTTGTGCTAAACACTTTTTGAAAGTTAGTCTTCTTTCACTTACGCTTGATCTTACGATCTTTTGAAAGAAAAACTTAAAGTCTTCTGGGTTGATTGATTTTCATCATCATTATTTCGAAAACCCACTAGAGAAGACAAAAGCTCTTTGAATCTGTTTTCAGCGTAAACTTTATCACACATATTTTGTTGAACCTGTGACTACAGAAGGTTCAATCCAAAGCTTTATAAGTATCACTTTGATTCTAAGTAAAGGGAATCATATCCCATCTTGTATTCAGTTTGTGGTGACTGGCAAGTCACTAAGTTAGAGCAAGTGTTGCACAAAGTTGTCAACGTTCTTCTCACACCCATAAGTTGAGAATAGGTTCTTTCTCACCTGTAAGTAGAGAAATTGTTCTCCCACACCCGTAAGTTGAGAAACGGTAGTTCTCACACCCGTAAGTTGAGAAAGTGTATCGATTTGATCTTTACCTGTAAGAAGGTCCATAGTGGAGTTTGAATAAATCCTAACTAAGGAGGTTAGGTAGTGGATGTAGGCGCGGCCGAACCACTATAAATCTTGCTTGCATTTGCTCATTTACATTTGTTGTATTTGATTGCTATACTTTGTTTAATCTGCTTTCATTATTTCGCACATTTTTAAGAAAGGTTAAAATATGCTAAGTGTCCAATTCACCCCCCTTTTGGACATATTTGGGCCAACAATATCTACATATGCCTACACTTTGGAAAGCTCATGATTTTCCATTTTCACAAGACATCGATGTTGTGCTTAAACCTTAAACCTTGTGTGCATCAATTGCTTGTGATTTTAATATCTAATAGATGTCACGTACTTCAAAAATATATTTTGCATCTTATTAGAATCATGATGGCTAGGCCTTGCTTAATCATAAATCATTTTGCCTATGCTATGAAACTTAATGTATGCTTGTGCTTAATTTTTCACACATGATAGAGCATACTTTGTATTAGGCTTGGATTGATTATCAAATTCATTTTTATGCCGAATACTATGAGAATGATTGCTTATGCCTAAAATTCTTTATGAATTCATCTTTTGGCAATTATTTCTCATCCTTCATGACTAGATGCCTTTTATAAATTTAAATTCTTTTGTGCATCTACATGACTTTGTTCTTGGCTATGTTGTGCAATATTCCAAAATATCATCTAGGTAGCTTATGAATGTTGAGCCAACTTTTTATATTTTTATCTTATCATGTTGTATTTCTCCATGTGCTTGAACATTACATCTTAAATCTCATGTGCGTATCTTTTGGTATGACATCCTTATGCATTCATATGTGCTTAATCTTGACTCGTTGTCATGAATCCTCTTGAGTTTGAGCGCATAGATTTAGGGGAGTCTCCATCTCTTTTTGAAAGGGGGAGCTTTGATGTTTTGATGCTATGCTTTAGGATTACCTTCATGGGGAATCTAGGAAATTCTTCCCACCTTTTTGATAATATCAAAGGGGGAGAAATATAGGAGAAATAGGAGAAAGAAAAATAGTTGAATCTTGATAAATACCATTGGTTGATAGTATGTGTGTTCTTATTACTTCATATTTATCATCATACTATCTTGCATGATAGAGTTATTATGTTTATCAAGTTTATATTGTTTGTCATCATAAAAAAGGGGGAGATTGTTGATCTAAGTGATTTTGCACTTAGTTTTTCTCCTAAGTATTTTGATACTTACAAACAATATAACAAATGGTGCTAATGTTTCTATCTAGTATATTTCAACACCTAAAGATGGAAAAGAGTCAATACAAGATCTAAATCTTCAAGTTCAAGAAGTTTCTCAAGCAAAGGATCAACCACACTTAAAGCTTGGACAACTTGAAAGAATGAAGACAAAAAGGTTGAGAGTCGTTATGTGTCTAGAATTAGGATATAACCTTCTTACATTTCCTATTGCTCAACCTTTCTAAACTTCATGCATTAATACTTCGCATATGCATAGTTTTGATAAAACTCATTCACGCATTAAGTATTCTTTAAAAATGATTTTCAAGTATTCAAAATGTTTTATTTATGTTTTTAAACTATTTTAAATCATATTTGCATTAGTTTTGATTAAAATGATATTTCTACAAAGTTTTTCAAAATAATCAAAATTATTTTGATTTTTTATCAAAATCTTGTTTGATTGTTTAATTGTTGATTTCAAAGTGTTTTAATCATCAAACTAAATATATTTCAATCATATTTTGATGCCCAAATAAGCCCATGTGTTTAGAATTTCGAAAAATCATGTAAACCCAAGTTTTCACATTCAAAGTATGCACAAATAAACTTTAACCCTTTAAAAGTATTTGATATCTTTCTCAAATGGTTTTGGAAATGTTTACAATGCTTCTGGAATATTCTTTACATAAAGTTTAAGTTATTATATGCCTATATTTGGTTTTCATTTCATATATTTTTGAAAAAGAGAAAAATTTCAAAACTGTGTGATGAGTCAAGACGCTAATTGAGTGTGAGCAAGCTAATGCAAGTTGTCTGCACGAGCAAGCTATTGCAAACTGTTTTCATGAGCAAGGTAATGCGAACTGTTTGCATGAGCAAGCTAATGCACCTAAGGAAGCTAATGTGCAATAAGTGAGCTAATGCGCTTGAGGGAGTTAATGCGCAATAAGTGAGCTAATGCACATCAGCAAGCTAATGCGCTTGAGGGAGCTAATGTGCATCAGCAAACTAATGCACAATGAGGGAGCTAATGTGAAAATCTGAAAATCTGATAATATGCAACTTTTATGCAACTTTTCTAGGCACGTTTTCAACGGTCCAAAATCATATTTTTCACCCCCAATGGCTATATTCTTGTGTCTAATGGTTATAACTTGTTTCTAATCTTTAAATACAAGTAGTTAGGCCATTTTAAACACGAGAGAGACAACCATGTGAATCTAGGGAGTGTTTTTCAAGATCTAATAATTTTCCCACTTCAAAAACCCTAGAACTTAGAGATGTTGATTTGAAGATTGGATTTCAAGCTTTTTCATTGTTCATCATTTAAAGCATCTTCAAAATCATTCTCTTAAGCAAATATGGTTGTAAGAAAGGTATAAATCATTATAAGGTCTCTCTTCACCTTGAGCTTAAATTTTCATATCTTGTATTTGGTATTTGAATTTATGAGCTTCATTGTAATTGTTCTAATCACTTAGAACAAAACTTAGATTCATTGTTTTTCAGTCTTTTGGATTGTTTCATGGTTTGAAACAAACCAAGTAAAGTGATTTAATATCACTTGTGATTCTAATGTTGGAATCAAGACTAGTTTCATAATTTCTCTTGAAAAGGATGTGTCGGTTCTTCCTTAACCCGCAAAAGGGACATGAGTTCTTCCTTAGCCCGAAAAAAGAATAAACGGTCCTCTCACACCTGTAAGATGAGAAATAGTAGTTCTCACATCCGTAAGTTGAGAAAGTGTACCGGTTTGATCTTCACCAGTAAGAAGATCAGTTAGTGAAGTTTGAAAATCCTAATTTAAAGATTAGGTAGTGGATGTAGGCGCGGCCGAACCACTATAAATGCTTGTGTACTTTACTTTTCGCATTTACTTTATGCTCATTAGATTTATTTATGTATTAAACCCAATTGAGTCAAGAAATCTCATAAAAAATTAGAAAAGATTAAAAATGGCCATGACACCCAATTCACCCTCCCCTCTTGGGTGTACCAACAACATATATGACATGCAAGATCTAACTCCTATATGTGTTCTTCCCCCACCCCCTTCAAAACCGGGATTCATGTGTGGAAAACACTTCTTAGGTGTTGTTCTAGGTCAAGGAAGGCCATTTATACCACAAGCAAGCTTAAAATAGCATAAACAAGCAAACCCTAGGTCAAGAACCCTTCAAATCTGGGATTCGTACAAATGCCTAAGTCAAAAGAAGGCTTGAATGTACAAGCCAAAGAGATTAAAGGAAGAAAATGAGGAAAAACATGATACCTTAGAGGATTTTTTAGCCAAAATGCTCTAAAACCCTAGCCTTTCTCCTTTTCTTCTCTTCTCCCCTTCTTTTCCTCTTCTCCAAGAACTTTTGGCCTTTTTGGAAGTGTTAAAATGAGCAAAAATACGTTCATGTGCTTTTATAGAAGTTAAGTTGCAAAATTTGGGCCTACACTTAAAAAACACAGTTAAATAAAAGGAATAATTTTCCTGCTGCAATTAGTTACACTTAGATAATCTATTTCTTACAAACGACTCTCCAATTTAACATCTTAACCATTCAAAAGTTTTATGATTCAATTACGAACCTTCTGGTAAAATTTCAGCTCAATCCAACGATGGGATTGTGAGATCCAACTCCGAGAAACAGTGATTGGAATTTTACACCTCATACTAGACAACTTCGATCAAGATCTTCACCGTTCATAATGAAAATCTATCAGAGAAGAATAAGCTGACAATATTTTAGCTCAATCGGACTAGGGATCAAGGAGATCAATCCATTAATGTAGTCAGTGACATAAATTGTGACGCCCCGAAAATTATTTCATCTAGCCCATAACCCAATTGCATTTTGCCCAAACTCTATGTGTTGCCGTGATATGTTTGGTGTTTGTTTGATTGTTGTTTAATGTTTGTATATTTGATGCTTGATAATGTATATAAATATGTGCATTATAAATTGTATATGGGCCATGTTAAATTAAAGTATAACGCATGTTTTATTATTTATGCATGGGCCCATTAAACCACGAATTGATATGGGTTAGGATTGATTGAATAAAAGGATAAATGAGAATGAAAATTTGGTGTATTAAATGGATTGGACATTTAAAATACATGGAAGCATGAGATTGGTTAAAGTACATGTGGTTGGTATGGGTAGTATGAGACCAACACATGTCAAGTTGGTGCATGAGAATGGACAAGTGTCTCATGCCCCATTTCTCTTCTCCAATACATGTCAAGTTGGTGCATGAAAATGGACAAGTGTTCCATGCCTCATTTCTCTTCTCCAACACATGTCAAGTTGGTGCATGAGAATGGACAAGTGTACCATGCCCCATTTCTCTTCTCCAATACATGTCAAGTTGGTGCATGAAAATGGACAAGTGTCCCATGCCCCATTTCTCCTCTCCAACACATGTCAAGGTTGGTGCATGAGAGTGGATAAGTGTCCCATTCCCTACTTCTCTTCCCCAAAGAAGTCCTAGAGGGTGAGATGAGTGGAGAGAAAGGAAAGAAGAAGAGAAAGAAAGAGGGAGTTGCTTTGAGGAAAGTCTCAACAACGTTTTCATAAAAGAGCTGGATCTTGGTACTATATGGTCATATTGAGCTCAAAATATGTCAGCAAGTTCGTATCTTATGGGTATTCATTCTGGTCGGTGGAGATCTTGATTGGAGTTTTCGTCTAAGAGATATAACCTCTCAAACAAAGCTGGTCGGAAAGTCTGAATTTCTCGCGCAGTTTAGATCAAACTAATAGATCTCCTAAATCTACCGTTGGATGGATTTGATATTTGGTAATGTCGTTTAAAACGGATCGGTTTGAATTATGCACGGTGGCGATGTTTATGGGTTAAGTATCTTGTGTGATATAGTTATCTGAGGTCGAGTATTTACAGCAGGAAAGGAGAAATTATCTGATTAGAGACTTGTTCATCAAAGAGACTTATCCTTTTGGTCCACCGTTGGATTGAGCTGATATTTGGACAGAGGGTTTGTTTCTTAACATAATTCAATCTGTACGGTTGATTTTGTGATTAAATATTTTTGTTGGTAGATTGATACATCTGAACAGAATATTAAATGAAGAATTGGTAGGGTTGCTTGTATTAGACCTAAATTTAGAATATGAACTTAGACCTTTCCAAATAGCTTGCATGTCAACTATGTTGACCTAGTTGCCATTGTTGATGAACACATGATGCAAATCAGTGATATACATGGCTGAACATGGTGACCTAGTGTAAATCAGCAATATGGCCTAAGTATGGAAAATTTCATATATTTAGGGCTTTTGATGCTTTTGGCCTAGAATCATTGAATTAATGCAACTTATGTTTAATTAAGCATGATTAGGGTTGATTATGCTACTGATTTGGTGGTTGTGACCATATATGGTGGCATGTTTATTCCTAAGGAATTGAAAATCAGTATTTTTGATTAATATAATGGTTTATGAATGAGAACTATGCATTAGAGGCCTAAGTCATGTGATTTGAGTTGAATGGTGGGATTAGATGGGATTTAGGCCTATTGTCTATATGTGGGCTGATTTAGGTTGATGTGTAATGTCTATGTGATTGAGCATAGAAATTGATGTATGGTTCGATATTGATGAATGTTTCAAGACCTTGATTGGGTTGATTCGATTTGGTGTCAGTGTGTGGTTAGATACTCTCGCGAGGCTTGGTTGTAAGTAGACTTCATTTATGATTATATCTTTTATTTTATCATATCACTTATATATATTGTATGTTGAAAGCATGAATGTGTCCTAATGTTTTGAATGATGCATTGATTTGAGAAAACCTTATGACTTTGGTTGGGCCCATCTATCTGGCTAATAGGGGGACTTAACCTTGTCATAGGAGGGTTTTAAAAAAGAAAATATTTGGGGATGAGAACGGTACGGTGAAATAGACGTGCACTAGTAACCCCAATGCATGTGGAATGTGGATCCAAATTGATAAGCTTTTACTTGCATCGAACTTATTATAAATGCTTGATATCTATATGTTATGAGCTTTTAATCATGCTACACATTGACATGCATACATGATATTTATTGATGAGTATTGATAGCATATTTGAATTCTATTCACTGGGCACCGTTGGCTCACCCTCATTTTCCTCTTTCAGGTCATTCTGTCCTGAATAAGGGCAAAGGAGTAGTCATATCTTGAGGGCCTTGCCGGCGAGAGAATCCAAGGCCTCGATGTGAGTTGAGAGACATTTTGATTGAACTGTGTTTTAAATTATGATGTATTATATTTTGGACTATGTAATTATAACACTTACCACATTGTAGTATGGGTGAGTTGGGACTTGTTACATAGACCATGTGGGCATATGACGATGTTTTTGTACCCATAGCTTTGGACTTTATGTGTATGTCCATTTTGATGGACTGTAGGGATTATGGTTTTATTTATGGTTCATTTTTATGGATTATCTCTTGTCTTGGATGATTAATACGGTTGATAGTTTTGTTTAGTACCTTTATATATTATGTCGTTGTTTGAGATAAGGCTTGTAGGGTCTCAACCACCTCACGGGGATTGAGGAGTGGTTGAAGATGCCTACGCCGGGCATCCCGCCCCTGCATTCCACACACCATTCCTAGCGGGGTTGGTGGTCCGGGGTGCGGGGTCGCCACAAAAATTTCTTCCTCCATGGAGCGAGCTCCACTGATCCAAAACACTATTTTTGACATGTTTTGACACCGAACGAGTCTCCGATCATTTCAAAACTTTACGCAAACATTAAACAACTTAAAAGTATGTAAAGACACTCGAACCAACACGCTTCGAGCATCAAATACGTATACATACACGTATACGAGTACTCTA
This sequence comes from Paratinospora sagittata, assembly GCA_035771175.1. Lineage (NCBI taxonomy): Eukaryota > Viridiplantae > Streptophyta > Magnoliopsida > Ranunculales > Menispermaceae > Paratinospora > Paratinospora sagittata. Next base: position 28,407,949 of record CM069604.1, on the reverse strand, counting down.
CGGGTCAAAATGATGTCATCCTAAGGTACGGGCGTTACACATCTAGAGGGCTAATTCGGTATCATGATCAAGGGATATCCTGACATGACCACATGGCTTGCCACCAGTGTGGTTGGCTGATTCGAAAGGTTCAGCGTAAAACATGTTATGAAACATGTTGAAAATTGTATGATATAAATTATTGATTGTGCATTGTTTGGATATGCATGGAGATGATGGAACATATATTGATCATGTATGTATATTTGAATATTTTTTTATGTCAAGATGTTTATACTATTTTAAATGCCATGTTTTCTTATTGATGCATATATAATGTCATAGATAGAGTATTCACTGAGCTACTTGTTGCTCACCCCAACTCCTAATCTTTTCAGGATAAGACATCAATGATATGGCGTAGAAGAGTGATTGTTGGGTTGCTTGATGCAGGTATATGTGGAGTTTGGTAGTGTTTTTGATATATGTACATGTATGACACTATCTACTGTATTTATAATTTAGATGAGTGTGAACATGTATGTGGATATGAATGAGTCAGTTGTGAATGTAGATAGATAGAATGAGAAAAATGATAGAAAGGGAATATGTGAATATGTTATTGTGATAAGTTAGATTTGATTTGTGATGGTTTATTAGATTTATTTTGTGGATTATTAGGTGTATGTGGAACCTCATATTTATGGGGAGGTATTGGAGAAAAGTTTTAGTGGATTTTTGTATTATTTCTTAAAGGAAGAGGCTCACAGGATATTATATGCGTCTAGGTACAACATATATGGTATTCTATGCTTGTCATGACATCACCCTACGAACGGGGTCATGACAAGTTTGGTATCAGTTATGAACCTTATGGTAAAATTTCAGCTCCATCCAGCGGTGGGATTGTGAGATCCAACTGTTTGATCAAAACTGCAAAAAAAATTTGCAAATTTGAGAAATAGTGTTTGGAATCTTACACCTCATAGTAGACAACTCTGAGAAGAATAAGCTGACAAAATTTTAGCTCAATCAGACCGCGGATCAAGGAGATCAAGCCATTAATGTAATCGTTGACAAAAAAATTTTCCTCCATTGAGCGAGCTCCACTGATCCAAAATACCATTTTTGACATGTTTCGATGCCTAACGGGTCTCCGATCATTCTGAAACTTTACGCACACATTACACAAATTAAAAGCATGTAAAGACACTCAAACCAACATGCGTCAAGCATCAAATACGTATACGTACACGTATACAGGTCCTTTACGGGTCAAAATGATGTCATCCTAAGGTACGGACGTTACAATTCTCCCCAACTTAAGGAATTTTATCCTCAAAATGAAAACAAGAGAACTAACCTCAGTCGGTAAAGAGATCGGGGAACTGCTCCCTCATCTGGTCCTCACGCTCCCAAGTTTGCTCTTCATTATCGTGGAATTTCCATTTGACTCGCACAAGCGGGATTTCTTTATTTCTCAGTTTCTGAACCCGACGAGCCACAATCTGAATAGGCAACTCCTCATAAGTCGTATCCTCCCCAACTTACAGATGACTCACATCAAGCACATGAGTTGGATCAGGATAAGACTTCTTCAATGGATCTTCATTATACTTCCTCAGCATCGACACATGGAATACATCATGAACACCCTCGACTTGAGAAGGTAGAACCAACTTGTAAGCTACTGGTCCAATCCTCTCAAGAATCCAGAATGGTCCAATAAACCTAGGGGCAAGTTTCCCTCTGACGCCGAACCTCGTCTGACCCATCCGTGGAGAGACCTTAAGCAAAACTAGGTCTTCCTTGGCAAACTATAACGACTAATGTTGGTTATCATAATAACTTTTTTGCCTGTCCTGAGCCGACTTCAGCCTCTGCAGAATCAGCTTGACTTTCTTTGTCTGCTTAACAACTGCATCAGGGCCCCATAACTGCATATCGCCCACCTTGTACCAACAAGCTGGTGATCTACTGGGTCTTCCATACAAAGCCTCATACGGTGCCAAACTGATGCTCGTCTGATAATTTTTATTGTAAGAAAACTCACACAAGGGCAAATGCTCACCCCAACCACCACCGAACTCTAAAATGCAAGACCTGAGCATATCTTCCATCATCTGAATCACTATCTCGGTTTGACCATCCGTCTGAGGGTGAAATGTTGTACTGAGTCGGAGACGAGTCCCAAATTGAGTCTACAAAACCTCAATGTAAATCATGGATCTCTATCCGACACGATAGACAATGGCACTCTATGAAGTCTCATGATCTCTCTCACATATAATTTGCTCAGTCTATCCACAGAATCTCTGGCTCTCATAGGAAGAAAGTGTGCACTCTTGGTCAATCTATCGACCACAACCGAAATGACATCAAATCTGCCTTGAAACCTCAGCAATCCCATGATGAAATCAATCGAAATGTGCTCCCATTTCCACTCAGGTATGGGTAATGGCTGCATCAGACCTCCAGGCTTTCAGTGTTCAGCCTGAACCTGCTGGCACACCTCACATCTCTGCACATACTCAGCTATACTCTTCTTCATCCCATGCCACCACACAAACCTCTTCATGTAGTGATACATCTTAGTAGCCCCTGGATGAACAGTAAATTGAGACCTGTGCGCCTCTCGAAGTAACTCAGCCCGCAACTCTGCATCATATGGGCTCCATAGTCTCCTTCTATACCGCAAAACATTATCTGACCCTCTCTGCCAATCGGCCTGGTCAGCACTATCTACATATCTACAATACATACCAAAATCCAAATTATGTTCCTGTAGATCTCAAACCCTCTGAATATGGGCATCAACAAGCTGCACGTGCATTTGAACACATATCTCACTACGTGGTGCATCCAAGAATATACTCATCATAGTCACTCTCTCAAGCAAATGCCACTGTTGGGCCATCTGAAAAGCAACCACTCGAGTCTCTCCTCCCCTAAGACTCAATGCGCCAGCCACAACATTGGCTTTACCAGAATGATACTCCGAAGAGAAATCATAATCCTTAAGTAACTCAAGCCATCTCCTATGTCGCATATTCAACTCCTTCTAATCAAAGAGATACTTCAAACTCTTATGATCAAAAAACAAAGTGAACCTCTCACCATAAAGGTAATGCCTCAATAGCTTCAGTGCAAACACTATAGCTGCCAGCTTCAAATCATGCACAGGGTAATTGTGCTCATGCACCTTAAGCTGTCTAGATGCATATGCCCCAGTAGCAAGATTAGAGGCAACAAGAATGTCACTTGCTTATGTTTGTTACAAGGATTTTTCCTTATACCAAATGCATGTAAAGAATGTTTTTCTAAATGGATACATCAACGAAGAGGTATATGTGGAACAACCTCCAGGGTTTGAGGATGCTTAAGACCTGGAATATGTGTTCAAACTCCATAAAGCCTTATATGGACTAAGACAAGCTCCAAGAGCTTGGTATGATCGACTGAGTTCATTTTTTTTAGATCATAAGTTTCAAAAAGGAAAACTTGATCCAACTTTGTTTATTAAACACCACAATGATAATATGCTTATTGTTCAAATATATGTGGATGATATCATTGTTGGTGCATCGAACAAAGAACTATGTGATGAGTTTTCTAAATTAATCCAGAAGGAATTTGAAATGAGTATGATGGGAGAACTTACATACTTTCTCCGCTTACAAATTAAACAAATGTCGAAACGCACCTTCATAAGCCAATCAAAGCATGCTAAGGAAATAGTCAAAAAGTTTCAAATGCACGATTTGAAATCGATTGATACTCCCTGTACCTCTGCACTCAAATTAGATAAAGATGAAAAAGGTAAATCAATTGATTCAAAACTTTATAGAAGAATGATTGGAAGTCTTTTGTACCTAACAACAAGTAGACCTGACATCATGTTCAGTGTCTGTCTTTCTCAAAGCAAGTCAGGATGCTTACTATTCGATAGCGCCCTCACTGCATTGTTCAGTAGGACGCTGATGTTCTATGAGCGCCCTCAAAGGAACAAGACGACAAAAAATATATTTTTGTTGTTCTGACGTTACTACTATTTTTGTTAACCTTTTCAGAAATGTACGAATACTTTTCAAAATTGTACAACAAAATTTTTAGAACATTTTGAACGTTCTAAAAACTTCGTCAGAACATTCCTCTTTCATGAAAGGATCAGATGACTCAGGTGTTATCGTCGTGATATGCATTGAGCTGAATCGATCCATTTTGGGAAAGAATGTCAACGTTATATTTGAAAGAACTTAGAGCGCCAAAAATTGCCAAGTCCATCGTGTCTCTGTTATTCCTATATATACGTGTTGCCTTAGAGCAGAAAAATAACTAACAAAGTACGAAACTGATATTCATTCAAAACGTATTAACAGTTTTTGTTTGTGCTAAACACTTTTTGAAAGTTAGTCTTCTTTCACTTACGCTTGATCTTACGATCTTTTGAAAGAAAAACTTAAAGTCTTCTAGGTTGATTGATCTTCATCATCATTATTTCGAAAACCCGTTAGAGAAGACAAAAGCTCTTTGAATCTTTTTTAGCATAAACTTCATCACACATATTTTGCTGAATCTGTGACCATAGAAGGTTCAATCCAAAGCTTTGTAAGTATCAATTTGATTCTGAGTAAAGGGAACCATATCTCATCTTGTATTCAGTTTGTGGTGACTGGCTAGTCGTTGAGTTAGAGCAAGTGTTGCTCAAAGTTATAACTGGTCTTCCCACACCCGTAAGTTGAGAATAGGTTCTCTCTCACCTGTAAGTAGAGAAACAGTTCTCTCACACCCGTAAGTTGAGAAATGGTAGTTCTTACACCCGTAAGTTGAGAAAGTGTACCGGTTTGATCTTCACCCATAAGAAGGTCCATAGTGGAGTTTGAACAAATCCTAACTGAGGAGGTTAGGTAGTGGATGTAGGCGCGGCGGAACCACTATAAATCTTGCTTGCATTGTCTCATTTACATTTGTTGTATTCGATTGCTATCCTTTGTTTAATCTGCTTTCATGGTTCTGCACATTCTTAAGAAAGGTTAAAATCTGCTAAGTGTCCAATTCACCCCCCCTCTTGGACATATTTGGGCCAACACTCAGATCTCACTGAAATGCTATTCCCTTGCCTTTATCTGCAGTTGAAGGACCTGAAAATTTGGGAATAAAATGTGCCAACGGTACCCAATGAATAGAATTCAAGAATACCATCATTCATTCATCTAAGCATCCCATGTATGCATGCTCAATGCTATGACGAAACAATGCAAAATAATACATACATCATATACAAACAATGTATAAAAAATGCAGTTTCAAAATCTATGCCCCTTATTTACCTTTGTTCAAGCAAACCTGACAAGTGTCCCAAGGCCATATTATGCATATAACAGATTGCAAGATACTTTCAAGTTGATATCTCAACCTGAGGTCACGTAACATCTGATAATTTAACTTGAATGCTTCCGTCAGTGGCAGTGAATAATAGAGTCCATTCAATGGTCCAACGTAAGTTATCCATGACTTTGTTAAAAGTCTAGCTCGATCTCCCCAAAGTCATAAACTTAATACTGATCACTGAAAACATCACAATGGAATAATAAATGATGACTTACATTCGACCAACAGACGATATACTAAAACCTTTCTTAATTTCATGATTAGTAAATTTATTGGAATAAGTGATCCGATTATGTCCTTGTAGGAAATTCTCACAACTTACATGGGGATGTCCAAAGATCCACTTTCCCACGATAAATCAAACTAACAAGAATTAAAGAGTTTTTTCTCATTTCATCACACCATGAAATTCTTAAATAAAACATACATGATCAAGCAATCAATATAAGTAGGATGATACAAATGAGTAATATAATTGAAGTTCTACTCACAACAATTGCCATAAATAATTTTCCACCCCACCAATTGCATTAGATTTTCCTACTAGAACCTGCATATAGTATTTAATTCATATCAATACCCATTCATATTGCTTCATATTCATATTAATTAAGTCATATTAATGGGTATTCTTTCCATTTATATCAATTTCTAACTTTCCAATGCATCCAACGCATTCCCACAGTTCTATTTATGTCTAAAAATCATGCGAGGGCGTCCCAAATATTTTACGCGACCCTCATGATTATTCTTAAAGCTATAGATAGTAGAAAAAAGCCTTTCAACTACGCTTCCATTAATATCCAAATTTACAGTAACTACCGCATTCGTTCAGGCATATACTAAAAATATCAATCGATACCCAAAAATCACAATTTTGGCATCGAAACGGCCAGAATTGATCCATCTACGATTCTATGGTCTCAAACCATATTTTCATTGGGGCTTAACTAGGTTCCAAAGGCCCCCAGTATAAAATTTGGCTATCGGCAGCTGTACCGGCGCCAATCTTATATATAAACACAAACAAACTATATAGTCAGGATATACGGGACAATAGGAGTGATAATATATAATTTTTACATGTTTCCACTCAAAGTGGGTCAAACCCCATTTTTGAAAACACCACAAAACACATCCTATAACAAAAATTATACCGATAAGATTGTTACACGTAGCTCAAATATCAATTTTATGACAAAAAAGAGCAAACATGGCTTATTGGCTCGAGGAATCGGCCGCAAAACTGCCATTTTCTTTCTCGCCCTTTCTTTTCTTTCTCTATTAGGTCTTCTTCCTTTCTCTTCTTCTTCTTTTTGTCTTTCCTCAATTCACGCTAGGAAGAATGATAAATGAACCATGTTTTACAATTTTTTTTTTCCATACACCCATGTGTCGTATACTTAACCAACCCCCCATATAATTTAAAATATTTTTCTCTTCTTTCTTCAAATCACGTGAGAGAGAAAGATTAAATGAGAGCAACTTATAAAAAGTGTTCCCATACACTCATGCTCCACATAACAATCTAACTCTCATCTAATTTCATATAGTTTAAATTAAATTAATATAATTCAACTTCAATCTAATTACACTATTTTCTAGGTTAATAAACAATTCACCTACTTTAATTTATAATATTTCACATGTATTCTCATACATGCATACAACTCTTACGTACGTATACAAGTGTTATACACTCAGGTATGCGTATAAATCAACATAGGTGTTTAATTAGATGTATAAACATTTTGGGTTCTCACTTTATGAAATTGAGAGTCGTTACAAAAATTGTAATTTTTGGGTATCGATTGATATTTTAGAAAAATGTTGAATGGTTCTAATGAATACGTTGAATATGAAAATTAATGAAAATATGGCTGTAGAACCCATTTTTATTGTTCTTTGCCGTAGAAATGTTTTATATGATTGTATAAATTATTTTGGACGCTCTCATATGATTTTGACATCGAGATGGAATTATGCGATTTAATTGCGTGAATTGGAGAGTTAGAATTAAATGATTAATTTATAGAAATAAACATAATGAAATTATAAATTATTTGGGAATGGTTATATATGACACGATTGAATTGTTGATCTGACACGGATAGTAGAGTGGTCGTAAAGAGTAGGTCTGCGAGATACCACTGTGAGTATTTTTATCGTGGTCTTATATATGGCATTGTATGTATAAACTTGATTTATGAAATGTATGCATGATGATGTTTCTGCTTATGTGTTTTAAATGCATGAAATGGGTTTTAAAATGGAAATGAGTAGACCATTGACATCTATGATAATTGGATGTAGCTATGGTCCATGAAAAAATGAGGACGGTGCACTCTTCATGAATAATGAGGAGAAGACGCGCTCATATTCCTGAAAACTATGAAATTGTGGACGGTGCACTTCTCATCGATGTATAGTGAGGAGAAGTTGCGCACGACTACCTAGTAAGAGTTAGAAAATGTTCGCCCAGATATGTCCAAGAGGGGTGAATTGGACACTTAGCAGGTTTTAACCTTTCTTAAAATTGTGTTGAATAATGAAAGCAGATTAAACAAACTATAGCAATCAAATACAGCAAATGTAAATGAGACAATGCAAGCAAGATTTATAGTGGTTCGGCCGCGCCTACATCCACTACCTAACCTCCTCAGTTAGGATTTATTCAAACTCCAGTATGGACCTTCTTATGGGTGAAGATCAAATTGGTACACTTTCTCAACTTACGGGTGTGAGAACTATCATTTCTCAACTTACTGGTGTGAGAAGACCATTTCTCAACTTCCGGGTGTGAGAAGACCGTTTCTCAACTTCCGGGTGTGAGATAACCGTTACAACTTCAACCAACACTTGCTCTTGCCCAGTGACTAACCAATCACTGCAAATTTAATACAAGATGAGATATGATTCTTTTTACCTAGAATCAAAGTGATACTTACAAAGTTTTGGATTGAACCTTCTGTGATCACAGATTCAACAAATATGTATGATGAAGTTTATGCTGAAAACATGTTCAAAGAGCTTTTGTATTCTTCAATGGATTGTCAAAATAATGAAGATGAAGATCAATCAAACCAAAAGACTTGAAGTTTTTCTTTCAAAAGATCGTAAAATCAAGCACAAGTGAAAAACGACTAACTTTCAAAAAGTGTTTTGGCGCAAGTGAAAACTATTAATACATTTTGAATGAATATCAGTTTTCATATATCATTAGTGGTTTTTCGGTTCTAAGGCAGCACGTATATATAGGAATAACAGAAGTGCAATGGACTTGATGATTTTGGCACTCTAGGTTATTTCAAACACAACGTATATTTTTTTTCCCGAAATGGATCGATTCAGCTCAATGCATATTACGACGATAACACCTAAATCATATGATCCTTTCACGAAAAGAGAATGTTCTGACATGCTTTTAGAACATTCAAAAAGTTTTGAAAAAGTTGTACGATTTTGAAATGTACTGAAAAGTATTCGTACGATTATGAAAAAAATAACAAAAAGGGTGCTCTTGTCAAAATAGTAACATTTGCTGAATTAGGGTCCTTGCGCAAAATATCAACTTTTGTCATTTTATTCCTTGAGGGCACTCATGGAACATAAGCGACCTGTTGAACATTAAAGTGAGAGCGCTACTCAGTAGTAAGCGTCTTGACTTACTTTGATGATTTAAACAACTCAAAACATGATGGCGTTACTTCGCAGTTAGCGTTCTGCTTTGTTTTAAAAATATTGAACACACGAGGGCACTACTCAAGAGTTAGCATCCTGAATTTTAAAAATAATTTTAAAATAATGTTGAGTACATTGAAGGACAGTAAACGTCCTGAGGGTTATTAAGTAGATTATAAAGATGAGGGCGCTCCTACACAAGTAGCGTCCTGATAGTTTATTCAACTTATAATTATCAGCATTCTTAAAGATAGAAATCATTTGAAAACAAAAATAACTTCCAATGACCTGAAACTAAGTCAGCGTCCTGACATTCTCAAAGGTTGATAAAAGAAAGGTCGCTACTTACAAGTAAGCGTCCTTATTAATCAGTTCAGCTCAACCTTGAGCGTCCTAATATTTTATCAGCGTCCTGACTCATCAAGTCCAAGAGGGCGCTACTAAAACATTAGTGTCCTGAAAGTCTTTATAAAAGCGATTTTTGATTTCTCGATTAAAGCTCGATAAAATATAATGTTTTCGGATTAAATCGAATATGCAAACGATCGATTAAAACATGCAGGCATACATATCACTGAATCATATGACATAGAAGGTCGTACAACCTATCATAATCTAATCATACAACCGAACATCTTCAAATGATCATGGTCTTCAAGAAGATCTTTAATACGTTCGCCATGCATCATTGGTTCTTTGAAACCTTCAAGTAAGATTAGATATGCCAATGTGCAGTAATATCATAAACAAAATGTGGTTTGTAATCATCAAAATATCTTTCATATTAGGGACATATTCTCGTAAGGGACATGAAGATAATTGGTTCAACAGAAAAATGTCAGAGCATGTCATCTAGAGGGCTAATTCGGTATCATGATCAAGGGATATCTTGACATGAACACATGGCTTGCCACCAGTGTTGTTGGCTGATTCGAAAGGTTCAGCGTGAAACATGTTGTGAAACATGCTGAAAATTGTATGATATAAATTATTGACTGTGCATTGTTTGGATATGCATGGAGATGATGAAACATAAATTGATCACGTATGTATATTTGATTAATTTGTTTACATCGAGATGTTTATACTGTTTTAAATGCCATGTTTTCTTATTGATGCGTATATAATGCCATAAATAGAGTATTCACTGAGCTACTTGTTGCTCACCCCAACTCCTAATCTTTTCGGGATAAAACATCAAGGATAAGGCGCAGAAGAGTGATTGTTGCGTTACTTGATGTAGGTATATGTGGAGTTTGGTAGTGTATGTGTATTTTGATATATGTACATGTATAACACTATCTATTGAATTTATAATTTAGATGAGTGTGAACATGTATGTGGATATGAATGAGTCGGTTTTGAATGTAGATAAATAGAATGAGAAAAATGATAGAAAGGGAATATGTGAATATGTTAATGTGATAAGTCAGATTTGATTTGTGATGGTTTATCATATTTGTTTTGTGGATTATTAGGTGTATGTCGAACCTCATATTTATGGGGAGGTTTTGGCGAAATGTTTTAGTGGATTTTTGTAGTATTTCTTAAAGGAAGGGTCTAACAGCGTATTATATGCGTTTAGGTACGGTGTATATGGTATTCTGTGTCGGTCATGACGTCACCCTATGGAGGGAGTCATGACATATATGTTGTAAACACTCAAGAATAGCTTGATCAAACACTCTAGAAATCATTTCTAGTTTCTCAAAAGGCTTTGAAATGATTAGGAGAACTTTTCAAAAGGTTGAATCGAAGATTCAAATGAAGTGAACTTTTACAATCAAAAGGTGTTTAAAATGGCTCAAGAACTTGTCTAAAATTCAGAAATAGAGAGAATAAAGATTCGGCACAAGTTCTAAAAATTTTGCAAAAGTTGTTCTCAAATGAGCAAAGTGGGGTATTTATAGAAAAATACCTCCTAGGAGTACGGGAACGCGTTCCTAGAATGAGGAGCGCATTTCTGATTTGAGACTTGAAAGTTTTCAAGTTTCCCTCTAATGCAGGAGCACATTCCTTATTTAAGGGGTGCGTTCCTCCATTTGTCCGTTGGACATAGGAGTAATGTTCTTCATTACGAAACTCAGTTTTTATGGAAATTTCTCTTTGGCCTTTTTTTCAGGAGAGCGTTCCTGGTCAGAGGAACACGTTCCTGGTAAGAGGAACACGTTCCTTAAACTCTAATATGAAAATCTAGGTTTCAGGACAAAGGCACAGGAGCGCGTTCCTTCAATAAGGAGCGCGTTATTTCATTGTTCCATTCCCAGACCTAGGAGAGTGTTCCTACACACAGGAGCGCGTTCCTTGACACAGTTCAAGAAATTTCTCACATTTGAATATAGGAGCGCGTTCCTTGACATTCAAAGTGATAGAAACATGATTTTTAAGTCCAGGACAGTTCAAAACAAGTTTAAATACTTAAGTCAACTTTAAAGACATTTTGAACATGTTTAAAACACAGTGAATGAAGAGGAAACATGTGTAAAACACTCGATAAATACAGATAAAACAAAATGATCAAAGCATACGATAAAACACGCGTGAACCAGATGAAATCCATGCAAAGTTGGTAACGAAAGTGCATGATAAGCAATAATATAGGTATGCATGAATAACAAATTAATTAATATGATTCAATGATAAACAAGATAATGTACGTGCATGCATGATCAATATAAATGATATAATACGTGCATAATTATCTAATAACCTATATGCAAGTATAATAATGATATGTGCATGATTTTGAAAATATGTAAATTAATACTGTGGTTGGAAAAAGTAAAGATTACTCTACAACACTAAGATTCTAGACAAAAGATTACAGACTTGATCTTCTTGAATCTTCGCGCTTTATTGTTCCATGCACACGCTTTGACATGATAGTTGAATTCATCTGATATAGCTAATTAGAAATGAAACAACTCAATCAAAGATATTAGTACCGTGATTATATTATTTGTTACACTTAGGAGAATACTAAGTGGAAAACCACTTAGGTCAACAGTCTTCGCCTTGAAAATCTGGGGACATTACCTATACGGTGAAAGATTCAAGGTGTTCTCCAACCACAAAAGCCTACGATACATATACACCCAGAAGGACTTAAACCTTTGTCAGAGACGCTGATTGGAATTCCTCAAAGACTATGACTTCGATCTAGACTACCATCCGAGCAAGGCTAACGTGGTAGCTGACGCCCTCAGCCGCAAGTCGTATGTCTCCGCTTGCTCTATCAAATTCAAAATGGGTAAGCTGATGACTGAAATCAAGGAATTCAATTTACAACTTCTGGAGGACGGAACCACCGTTAGGCTTGCCCAACTAACAATCCATTTTGAACTTATTCAAAAAAATTTGGCTGCTCAGGCAAACGATGCCAAATTAATGGAAAAGAAATACCTCCTATCATAAAACCAAGCCCCCAACCATTGGTCCTTATTTCCAAACGGTGCAGTATTCTATGAGAAACAACTATGTCTGCCAAACGATCCTGAACTCCAGCAAGAGGTTTTGTCCGAGTGTCACAGATCAAAATTTTCTATGCAACCGCGAGGAGACAATATGTATTGAGACATGAACAGACAATTTTTCTCGGGAATGAAAAAGACAATTGTAGACTTCGTGTCAAAGTGTCTCACTTGCCAGTAGGTTAAGGCTGAAAGTAGACTACCATCCGGTCTACTTCAACCGCTACCTATCGGTGAATGGAAGTAGGATAACATCGCCATGGACTTTGGCACCATATGAAGCCTTATATGGCAGGCCTTGCAAATCCCTTGTGTGTTGGTTAGACATGGCAAACAAACCACAACTTGGCCCAGAATTAATCAAGGAAACAACTAATAAGATCACTCTTGTCAATGAATGACTTTAGACGGCCCAAAATTGGCACAAGAGCTATGTTAACAAACGACAGAAACCTTTAGAATTTGAGGTAGGAGATTTTGTGTTCCTCAAAGTCCAACCCATTCGGGGCGTGAAACGCTTCACCATCAAAGGAAAGCACTCCCCGAGATATATCAACCTTTTTCCAATTGTGAAAAGAATAGGAGAAACTATGTACCAGTTGTCTCTGCCTCTCTCAATGTCTCACATCCACGACGTCTACCACATTCATGCTCTGGAAATACCATCATGACCCTTCTTATGTAATTCCTTTAGTTGAAGTAGAAATAGAGGAAGGGAAAAAGTACAAGGAAGGACCCATCCAAATCCTGGATACCAAAATACAGGACCTTCACAACAAAAGCATCCCGCTCGTGAAGATTTTGTGGTAACACCACGGTGTTGAAGAAGCAACTTAGGAACCGCAAAGTGACATCAAGCAAAATATCTTGAATTGTTCATTTAACTTGTTCATCATCATCATGAGGAATAAAATCATCCATTTCTCCATTCTTTTCTCTGCTCCAACATTTTCTTTTAAATGCTATATGTGCCACTATTTGCTTTTGCGCAGATGTTTGTGTTGATGTGCCACTATTTTCTTTTAAATCATGTGTTATCTAAACTCTTTGACGTAGTTGTTTCAGTGCTAATTAGATATATCTAATGGATTCAACTGCATTGTCAAAACATGTGGAAAGAACAACACCTCACAACGATTCAAAAGCTTCATGGTTGTATTTCTTTATTAGAATCTTAGTGTTGTAGAGTAACAGTTACTCGTTCCAGTCACACATGATTTGCATCTTTTCAAAAATCATTCATATAGTTTATTATTCTCATACATATACATTATTATATGATTAATCATGCATGCACATGTATTAGTTTGATAATTATGCTATTACTTAGTCATAACTGTCTATCATACATATTTTGATTAGTGTTTAACATGCATTCAACTTGTCAACTTTGCATGGTTTTACCGTTTCACATGTATTGTACTTATTGCTTTAATCATTGGTTTAATCGATCGAATCACTCATGTTTGACTGTGTTAATTATACCTTAATCATGTCAAAAATGTTTTAATTGTTTTTTAAAATGTTAGTGTATGTTTTTGACGATGTCCTCAACCTATAATGATAAAAAAATTGAGTTTCTTTCACTTGTCAGTGAAGGAACATGCTCCTAGAGTGAGGAATGTGCTCCTGGGATTTTTTCCAAGACTCAGTGATTTTTTATCAGGGTTTAAGGAACGCGCTCCTTGTAAGAGGAATGCATTCTTGTGGCTTTTCCCGAGACTCAAAATTTTTCTGATTAGAGCAAAGGAACTCGTTCCTATGCCCAACGGACATATTGAGGAACGCGCTCCTTAATTGGAGGAAAATCTGAAATTTTTTAGATTTCAAACCAAAAACATGCTCCTATGTTAAGGAACGCATTCATGTGCCTCGGTGTGGTGTTCGTCTATCAATACCACACTTGCTCATTTGAAGGACAACTTTTGCAAAACTTTGAGAACTTGTGTAGTTTTCGTCTCAGTCTTTATACAAGCTATAAACAAGTTCTTGAGTGATGTAAACCTTCTTTGAAAACAAAAGTTCAACAACATTTGATCATTTGATCCAATCTTCTAAATAGTTCTCCACATCTTTCAAAACCTTGAGAAACTTAGAGAATTTTCTCTTCTGCAAGTGTTCAAGGCGATTTAAGTGTTTTTACATCTTCTATTGAGTCTTGATCATGATTTCTTGCATCCAACTTCACACAAGAAAAATCTTGGATCTTCAACCTTACCGAGTGGGGTATACATTTCTACAACTAAATTCTTGTGATTTTGGGTTTATGCAAATCAATTTTTGTGCTTAGATTATAATCTTTAAAACTGATTTTGTATTGATTGTGTTTGTGAAACCCCATCTTGATCTTCATAACAAAATACCTTGTTTAGTGGTTTCATAAATACTTTAAGATGTCGATTCATGTGCTAATATCATATTATATTGAATCGAAGTTTTTCATAATACTTGAGTTGTTTGATTCTTGATCTTAATCGCATATTCGTTTAGAATCATCAAGTTTTGATCATCATAATATATTGATTCTCAAGCTTTAAACTTATCACTGTTTAGAATCAATATCTTGATAGTTGTACATATTTGATTCACTATTTTACATCACGTATATTTGAATCGAGTGCATTTGACAATAACATCGGTTGGCCCGTACCTTAAGATGATGTCATCTTGAGCATAGAGTACCCGAATAAGCTTATGGGTGTGTATTTGTACGTCTTTCTATTCTGTAGGTCCATGGGTTGTACCCGAATGGGAGGAAGGATATTTAAAATGAGTCTTGATCATGTTTTTACATAAAAATCGACCTATTATATGCGAAATTCTGAAGTGTATTGACCGTGAAGCGAAAAGATGAAAAAAAAATAGAAAACTGAAACATGTTTCAGTAGTGCTAGAATGTGTTTCACACTGGCTGAAAGGCTTCTAGGCCAAAAAAATTCGTAAAATGCGTTTCATGGCCCTGGAACTCGTTTCATGGCCCTAGAACACGTTCCACTTAAGTAAAAGGCAAATATTGACCTTTTTTGGTGGGTCCTACTCGTGCATTAAGCCATGTATACTCTCATTTGTCTCTCATTTCACACTTTGAGCACTTGTGAGAGGAGGAAAGACTAGGAGAAAGAGAAGAGGAGAGAAACTTGAAGTTTCTAGGTGATTTTTGCTCAAACTCTTCCAAGGTAAGCGTGATTTACCTTCCTCTTTCACAAATTCTTTTTGAATCATGGTAATGAGCTTCATTTTGACCTAGGCAATGGCATGAGCCATGGTTTGGAAGAGTTCCAGACCTAGGGTTTGTTTGCATGTGCTCATTTGAACTTGTAATGATAGAAATGGCTTTCCTTGACCTAAATCCACATCCAAGGAGTGCTTTCCACACTTGAATCACGAATTTGAAGGGGGTGGTGGATAAACACAAGTATGAGTTAGGTCTTGGATGTTAGATATGTGAGACTAGAGGTTGTTGGGAACCCATTAATGGTGAACACCCCAATTTCCAACAAGAAATTGGTTGGGTTGTTTGTATTTGACCTAGAACTAGAATGTGGACTTAGGGTTTTCCATTTGATGTGCATGTCAACTATGATGAATAAGTGGATCATTCTAGGTAAATGATGGTCTAATTTGGTGGTTATGCATGTTGGAAACCCTATGTTTAGTGTAAATTGGCTAAGACCATGATTTTGGGATTTTGCCCAAAATTGGGGCTTTTGGCCTAGATGATGCCAATTGATTTGAATTGGCATAAGAGTGGTTTATTAACCCAATTTGTGATGGAATGCATGGTATTAAGGATTACAAAATACCCCTTAGGCATTCTTGGGGTTGTTTAAGATCTAATTAGATGTATTAGGGCTTGAATGAGCTATAATGGTTAGCTCATTAGTGTAGCCATATTAGAGTCTAATGTTGGCTAGTGAATTGGGGCTTAAATCATGGTTATTGTCATGTAATTGGACTGATTTTGATGATGAATGAACCATGTTGTGTGCAGGGTTTGTAATTGATCCAACTGTCCCCAATTAAGCTAATTGAAGGTTGAAGTGCATAGGAGTGTATTTGGTGGCACTCTAGTGCTAAATTGGTTGGCTAGTCTAGCCAATCAACTGTGAGTGTTTATTTACATTTGGTTTCTATATGTAGCATTGTATTATATAAAATGTTTTGAATCGATATATATGTGTTATACATGTTTTAATGATTCATGAAATGAATTTGAGCATAAGTCTAGTTGGGTTAGCAATAGGTGTATCTGCTAGTAGGGATTTTCTTTGGGAAATCTCATGTTGCTAAAGGTGATCCCTAGTTGCGGACCTTGCAAAGGGTTTTATGGTTTGTGTAGATAGGATCGCCTATACATGGTACTTGTCTTGGTGGGTTGATCCTATTAGCTTCACAACCCCAGGAATCCTAATAGAATACGAGTATGTTAGGTCGGATCGGGCGTTGAGTGTCGCGAACCCAGGCCTTTGATCTCCCTTACTCAGGAGGTGTCTAGGATTGCATATGACATGTTTGGAAAAAATGATATGCATTGTCTTGGGTAATGACATGATGCATTATATTCGACATGTATGTATCTTGTATATCACCATGTTATTAAAATTGCTTTAATGATCTTGTCGTGTTTTATCTAAATGCATGTATATTGCCACTTGTAGAAAATATTCACTGAGCTTGTTGTAGCTCACTTCTCATTCTTATCATTTCAGGTTCTGATAGGAAGGGGAAGGGGAAGACTTAGCTATAGAGCGCTTCCCGTATTTTTGTAATGTAAGTGTATTAGTACATTTCTGTATTTTGGTATTTATGTACTTAATAACACCTATTGTATATACTTAACACATAGATGGTTGTATTATGGTTAGGTATGATTTTGTATATTTGAACATTATGGACTTTTATTTTTGGTCATTTTTGGGAGATGTAATTATCTTGATGATTTGATTATGTTTATCTTCATGTTTAGATGGATGCTAGATATGGGATTTGTGTTTATTAGGTTGTTTATATGAGGCTGACGGGACGCCGAATGTATCGAAGGAGGATATACCCGGGGGTTCGGCGTCGGTCATGACGTCACTGGTCATGGATTGTGACAAACCTATTTCAACACTTTGGATCATTTAGAATCATAGTGGTTGGAATAACAATTGTTGACTTATTCAAGATTGTAAGCCTATATTGTTGAGAGTGTTGTTGTGCACTTCTTTATATCTTTGTAATCTTGATGTATTGTTGACTTGGTTAAGTCAGCCGGGATATTACCATAACTTGTCCGGCACGTAACCACGTCGGTAAGTGGGTTACAAGTTGTGGCTTTCTAGCCAAACCCTGATGTAGGCTAGTTTGTGGCTTTCTAACCAAGCCCTGGTGTAGGTTAGCGGTTGTGACTTTTCTAACCAAGCCCTTGTGTTTGTTAGAGTGTAAACGACTTCTAATCACGATAGTAAGTGATTAGCCAATAGTGTATTGAGAAAATCTGATCGTGGTGATTGGGTAGTGGATGTAGGTTCAAGGGGAACTGAACCACTTTAAATCCTCTGTGTTCATCTATTTTCCTGTATTTGTTATTTGGATTGTTACCGACTGTGCAAATTACTTGTTTAATTAAAATATCTGAAAGGTAACACAAAAATCCGCCAAGTCCAATTCACCCCCCTTCTTGGACTATAATACTGGGCCAACTGTTTGATAGTGATCACAGTGTCTTATTTAAGGATCTTATGGATGAAGATTTCTCTGAGCATAGTTTAAACTCCTCTACTTCTAACGTTGCGGTAGATTCAGCCCCCTAGGATTTGAGTCTTGAGGAGACTATTCCAAACCCACCAGCTTGCAATCCAACTCCCTCTTATCGTAATGATTCATCATCCTGGCGTTCCCGCACCTTTACGCCAAGCCCACAACGCCCTAAGACCCCCATCCACAACCCACTTCGATACCAACCGGCGCACACTGCACAACTGAGACAAAATTAGGCAGGTCCTTCAGACTTGAGTGCTCCCAATCAGCCCAGGAGAGGCTAGCGGCCCAGGCAAAGTGCTAGAAAAAGCATCTGGCTACTGCTTCCATCATTCAGGAACCCACGTTCCAACGAGCAATCTCCCCCACTCCCCAAAATTTTATATTGTATGTCGCGATATCCCCTAGTTCTTGCTCCACTTCAGGCTGGGCCATCCGACTGGCAAACCCAAAGCCAACCCAACCGTGGCGGATGGCGGACAAGGGCTCAGGCCATACAAGGCCTCCCTTCTCCTCACATCTCCTTCCGCTCGATTAGGAGGCCATTGACCTCGCCCTCTGTAGCAGAGTTATTTGATAATACCCACGACGACTCTAAGTCTTTCTATTCCCCACTCCGGCTTATTTAGGAGACTCTACTGACCATAGAAAGGTGCGCGACCTGCACAACCCGCCATATTAGTGCATCACGCACAGCCCCACCAGAGTTCAAGATAATTCAGATACGTATATCATCATCTCCTCTGATGAGGAATGAATCAAGTATACTCATGTTTTCTAAATTATTGCAGATGATTCCACCTTAATCGAATTCTGAGAACGAAATTCCTTTAACGGGGGTAGAATGTAACACCCCCGAAAAATGTCCCATTTTTAACCAAATAACATAAAAATCATGCACTTGAAAAACACTCGAACACTGCCCCAAAAAATCTCAGAGAAAATGTGCGAAAAACAAAAAACCCCATGAGGAAATGCCAAGGTCCACTTGCCCTTGCCATTTTCTATAAATAGGGGGACCCCCTCCTCCAAACCACTCTCCTCCGCTGCTGCAACCCCCGAAATACGTCGAGGCTCTGCTCCCCTGCATTGGTAGAAAACGCTTGTGTCCCAAGGTGAAGATGAAGGCCTAAGTTTGCGTACCTTTTACATGTTGGTAATCATAGCATTGCATTTATCATGTTCATGATACCATGTTACTTTACTCCATGCATTGGCATATTGAGAATATATATATATATATTAAGGGGTTGGCTCCATGCATTGTCTTTCTAAGGCCAGTGGGACCCTCTATGACAAAAGGTTAAGCCCATTGCTTGCGGACTTGTAGCTGCTTCGCACTCAATCTGTGATTTCAAGAGAACCATCACTCCATGATACGAGGTTGAGCTCTTTACTTGCAAGACCTGTAGTAGCATTGCGCTCGGTCCCGTGATATCAAAGGGGAACCATCACACGATAATACTAAGTACAAGGCTCGCGTTGCACTCTATTCTTACCTATAAACCTGCATTACATGATTGTATTGTATTATTGTGGTTTGACATGCGTGATTTTTGTACTATCGTTACTATTTTGTTGTAAACGATGCGTATTACTTGCTTGATCCACTGAGCTCTTGTGCTCACTCCGTTACTCCTCGTTTCAAGGAACTGAGATGGGTTAGGGTTGATCTGTACAGGGGACCGTTGCCAGTTCGAACCAAAGTCGGGACTTATCTTTTTGTAACAAGGAGCTGACTTGTAGCTTCCTTCTTTGGTGGAATTGGCCACTTCATTTTGTCAGGGGGAAATGTCCCCTTTTATTTTGCCTCTTGGAGGCCTACCTGTAAAACCTATTATAATATTTTAAACTTATCTTTTTATCAGTAAAGCTATGTTATTCTGAATCGTTGTATTATTTAATGGCCCACGTTTTTATTGTTAACCCTCTTATTGTCATACTCCGTCTGGCGAAATGTAGTAGTGTACGTGTCACATTATGATTTTCAAAACTTAAATTTAAGGTAATAAGAATAAATATTTGCTCTTATAAAGAAAATAGAAAAAAGAAAATCGAGGCGTGAATTGTATCCATCTACCTTAACCCCAAAATCTTTACACAGGTAAAAATAAATTTAATAATAGTATTTATATTCTAAATAAGGTTACTTGTTAAGATAAAAAAATACTCTTTCAATTTCTATGCCACGGACTATAGATTCCCATTACACAAATTGAATATTGAGCCATGAGGGTACTTGTCCTTGTCCATCCATTATGGACACAACATTTTAAATATATTCATCAAGTAGAATTAACAAGTTCAAGTCCAAGGCATAAACATATAAAATAACCCATGAAATCTTCAACGACCACTATAATGTTCCAAAAGCATTGATTTCTAATACAACCCATTCAATTGATATAATTAATTATTAAATAATTACTCAGTCCTACTACTATAACGCAACTCAAGCCACTAACCCACCCCTACTACTGTGAGACAAGTCACGAACTTGCGACTCTATTCTTTCATGCACCTGCATGTGAAAAATAGGGGTGAGCTTGAAAGCCCAGTGGGTCATCTAAACCATTCACAACATTTTATTATGATATATACACAAGAACATTACAAACAAGTCACACATTAATCGTTGCAACATTTAATTGTTTGAGTTGAGAATTCCATCACATTCCAAATCACGTACCTTTAAGGAATCAAACCCCGGGTGGCACTACCCAAAATCAGAACTCATTGGTGATATTCATCATGAACAACTGCCCCATAATAAACATTGGCGATATTCCTTAGAATAACTGCCTCATATGTGTGATTCTTATCTTAATCGTGTTCCTTAGTGATGTCACACCATACATACAACATAAATACGATATTAATTGCATTCACAAGACATATTCAAACTCCACTATACATGGTATCATATCACAATGCCACATATAATAGTATTCATGTATGAACTTTATTATAACAATTATGCCAATATTCTCAAGTCAGATGTCTCATTATCAAGCATTATAATTTACATATGAATTTCAGTTACCCCATGAATTGCATGCATCCAATTAACATCTGATCAGAACAAAAATCATGCACACATACATATCATCATACTAACAATCACATCACAGTATACATACAATCATGTATCATACACATTCACCAGCAATCTAATAGTGCTATAAATCTAATTAATTTAATGTTCCTATCTACATATCAAAATAAAATATTATGAAGGCATAGAGTCTTCCTCACCTGTTACGCACGCAGTTCGTTGTTGTCAAAATTCTTGGTGCGTAACGTACGTCCTCAACCTATACATATGTATTACCTTTGAATTAGTCACACGTACCTACCCAAATATATATATATATATATATTTCATGTGATATATGCATGTTGGTGGTGTGTGATGGTAGTAGATAACTCACTATCATGCATCTGTTGGCCATGGTCACAACAGTTGTTGTTGTCTCCCTTAATGTCGTAAAAATATGAAAGAAGAGAAATAACCTCGAAAACAGGGACGGTGAGGTGAAGAACCACACATGGCACAAAGAGGAAGAATGAGCTTAGGTGGGATAGTATATGAGGAGAAAAGTGGTGTTAGATTGCATATGAAGGTTTTATATGCTTAGGGTTTTATGAATGTCTTTGGTGTATATTGGCAATAGCTTAAAAGAAGGCAAATTAAAAAATATATGAAAAAGATTTGAGTTGCTTTTATGGGGTTGTTTAAGAAATCATGTCAATCTTTAAATTATGGAATTGAAGGAATTATACATGATAAGAATAATATTCATCCATAATGTGGGTGAAGCTTTAATAAAAGAAAGTATCTTTTATATGATAAGAATAATCATCCCGTTATGACAAAAATAATATAAAATGAAGTATCTTTTATATGATAAGAATAATCATCCCGTTATGACAAGAATAATATAAAAGAAAGTATCTTTTATATCATCCTATTATGGCAAGAATAATATAAAAGAAAATATCTTTTATATGATAAGAATAATCATCCCGTTATGATGGCAAGCATAATATAAAAGAAAGTTTCTTTTATATGATAAGAAAAATCATCCCATTATGGCAAGAATAATATAAAAGAAAATATCTTTTATATGATAAGAATAATCATCCTGTTATGACAAGAATAATATAAAAGAAAGTATATTTTATAATTACATAAATACCCTTAAAATTTTTGAGGTATTACAGTACGTCCATGCATGGGACTATTTTCGGACTCAACGGGGTGTGACAATAATTATGGTATTAGAGTGAATGGTCTTGCGATCAGCGTTGGCACGTGTTGGTCTTTCAAAAAATTTTGAAACTTACATATGTATGTATATTTTCTTTCTTTTTGAAATTTCTAAACAATTCGACACTCAAAAAATTATTTTTTTTCAATAAAAATAAATTGAAACCCCAGCACGTACCCTGTCTCGAGGTACATGCCTGCTGATGCGTGCAAACCGCAAGTGTGCGGTTGCCAAGTTAAAATATAAACCGATGAGAATCGAGTATCGTCCTCAGGGATAGTGTTACTACACTAATTATATCGTTTCTAGCCCTAATTTTATCTAGAAAACCAAATTTTTATGATTAGTGAACTAAAATACTAATTAAACTAAAGACCTAATTAAAATAGCAAGATATCAGAATTTCTTGGAGAAAAATCAATATTAAAATAACTAGAGATTGGATTTTACCTAATTATCAATTATGCAATATTAATCATGGTTATTATCAAATCATTATTCATGTTTATAAGTAAAAATCCTATAGTTTCTAACACCCTCTGTCGAGTGCCGCATTAAAATATATTACCAAAATATAATTTTGATATATCGATAAAAACGACATAATAACAATGCATTACGCTCTATGATTTTCCTATAACTTCATACATCGCATACCTATCAATACTACAACCATTCCATGTCATATTTCTCATGTTCTAACCTAGAGAACCCTCTATCGAGTGCCGCCCCCCAAATCTATGATCATTCAATTTGTGGCCAAGAAATCAAAAGCATTAAGCATGGAGAAATATAATCAAGAATAAATCAATGGCAATAAATAAAAACTAATATTATTGCATAATCTCTAATATAGGATCCATCTCATCTCTAGATTAACAAGTTGGTTCATACTTTGGACTAATGAAATCTAAAACATGTTGAGAAACAAGAAATAAAACATCAAAACTCAAACTAGGCGCAATTGAACTTGTTGAATCCTCCTTGCGTCCAAGTCGTCTTCTTCGTGTTCTTTCGCTCCTAGCCGTCTTTCTCTCTTCTCCAGCATATTTTTTTTTTCGGAAAACCCTACATTTTGATATATAATATCCCCCAAATTAGTGTGGAACTCCAATTAGAAAGTGGGGAAAAATCCACTTTTAATTGCTATTTTCCATATGAAAATCCCTTTCAGCGCCACGGCGCTGCATTTGAGCACCGCAGCGCTCCGAGCATTGTAAATCTCGCCTGTTTCACCACCTTTCAGTGCCGCAGGGCTTAGAACGTTGATTGTGGCTTGATTTTTTTGGGACTTAGCCATATTTCGCTCTTTTTTGCCTTAGGTTCATCATGCTTCTCTTTTGCAACTTCTTGTACATGTTTTCATCATCCAAAACCATGACTAATACATCTAAATACCTATAAAACAAATCAAATCAAATCAATAACACTAAATTATGAAATGGATCAAATTCTAAACTAATAAACCAAAATAATGCATAAAAACCCAATTAATCCTAAACTAACAAATACATCAAAACCAACATAAACACATGAAACTAACGCATAAATTATCTTAAAACACACTAAAACATTCTCTAAAACCTATCTAAATATGCAACTATCACCTTCCCAAGTGCCTTGTGCACTTGGGCGATTTCTTACAAATAGGGGAGGGGCCGATGGTTTTCAATATCCTGGTCTCCCCCACCTTTTTCTTTCTAGTGCTTTCTGAATTTTTAGCAATTTTCAAATTATATATGCCACTATTTGCATTTGCAAAGATGTTAGACAGTAACCACAGCATACCTTACGACTAGGACAAGGACTTTTCTGAACACAGCCTCAACTCAGCACATTCTCATGTTGCGGCTGACTCAGCCCCTCAGGACATGAGTCTTGAGGAAGGTTCGCCTAGCTCTTCAGTCAAGAGTCCAACACCATCTTACCACAGCCAGTCCTCTTCCTGGCAATCTAGATGTTTTACGGCCAGCCCACAACGCAACATGTCACCAGCCCACACAACACTACACGACCAACCGAAAAACATTCCAGTTCAAGGTCCAAACATGTCAGGACCTTCTGAATGGAGTACTCCCAATCAGACTAGGGGAGGCTAGCGGTGTAATACCCTAGGATTGCACACACAAAAAAAATATTGAACTTCGGGCACCTTTTTAGCTATAAAAAAGGGTTCCCCCTCTCATTTTCACAACAAAACAACTCTCCTCCTCTTGTTAGAAAACTTCTCTCTCTCTCTCTCTTTTCGAGACTCTCTTTTCGAGACTCTCTTCGCGGTGCAACGCAGTTCAGCTCGGGGGAAGGCGCTAGTTCAAGAAGGAGTTATTATCTGAAGGTGGGGAACGAAACATAGGTTTTTGTGTCTTATAACTTTTATTAAAGTTTACATTCATTTATCATTATGTTTATTATTCATTTACACTGCATTATTGCGTATAATGTTCATGCTTATCATACTTATGCCTGTATATTTGGAGTTCATGTATTACATTGTTACTATGTCGGATTAGTGGTCAATCTGACTCAACCAGACATTGTCTTGTCCTCAGTAACTTTTTCATACTATTTCCCTTTGGAAATTAGCATTCTCAAAACTCAAACCAAAGTTATGAGTCGACGATCCACAAGGAATAGGAAACCTACGGTAGAAACTAAGGAAGTTTCACTAACCTCATGGCCAGTGGAGACTATGAGAAAAGTACTTGTTCCTCCAGAATACTATCCACACGTTAACGAAAAGTTGTGAGCAGTCAAGTAGATAAACGTCACAAAAGTGGAAGGTCACGTATTCTTACCATTGATTCATGATTTTTATACAAATTCTCATGTAGAAAATTTTAGTGTTTTAGCGTTTTAGATGACCATCATTTTAAATGGAAGCTTGTTTTGAGGTTCATCTGGCCATTTGAGGTCCTAAAGCGAGTTGGCCCTGTCGCGTATTGGACATTGTTGTTAGCATCCCGATCCAGATCGGTAGGATCATACGATCCTACACAAGGACCGATCTGGATCTCTCGTTGGATCAAAATTTAATGGAATTGTTGTTGGATTGTGATCCAACTACGATCCTTTTTTTTAACGGTTGTATTTTTTTTTAAAAAGGATTTAAAAAAACATATAGATTTATAAAAATTAAAAATTAAAAATTAAAAAAAACATATTGTGATTCTGTATGTAGTTTTTTTTTTTTGAAAAAAAATGTGTAGATTTTTTTTTTCAAAAAAAAAACTTTATGTTTTCTTTAATAAATTTGGTTGTTTACTTGTTCTTTAATGGTTGTGAATTTATAAATGTGGGCCAGGACTCTGATTTTTGAGCTACACTTCCTAAAATTTGGCTTAATTTATATTTATATGTATTATTTCAATATTTTTTGGGTACCTTTATACATAAATAACATTTATATTTTTTAGTTGGTAGGATCTTACCATCCACGATCCGATTCTACGATCCGATTCTTTAAGCCCCCTACTGATCCGAGGTAGGATCTCGATCCTGACAACCTTGGTACCTGATAGCCTTGCCCCCTCAACTAGCGATAGTGCACGATGTATTCCATGTGTAGGTGTTGAGGAAGTACTCTCATGATCCTTCTCATGTGTTGGACTGGAGATACATATACTTGAAATAGGATGGGACTTATGACGAGAGGCCTATTCAGATCCTTGACCGAAAAGTCCAGAAGTTTCGTAATTGAGAGATTGCAATGGTCAAGGTGAAGTGGCAGTTTCATTGCGAGGAGCAGTTCACCTGGGAATGCGAGGATTATATGATGGAGCACTTCTCTGAGTTCATGGGCGTAGGTAAGTCCTTGACTTTAAATTTCACGAACGAATTTTTTTTAAGGTGGGTGAGATGTGACGCCTTGAATATTCATGTTGTAGAGATTTTCCCCAATTGGGGAAAATGATGAATTTGATTTAGAAATGGTCAATTGTGATGAACTATGATTAATTGAGCATAAAGTGGGTAAATTCATATTGTAATTGGTCTATTTTAATTGACCTAATGTGGGGAGTTCCCAAAATTTGGGGCTTTCTGTATTTATAATTTCTAAATATAAAATTGAGTTGGTTTGTATCTAATTGGGCATAAATTAAGTTGATTTATGCTCTAAATACTTCAATGTTGGCTATGTTATGGCTCAGGCCTATATATTAGCTTGACCCCATAATGAGGCATGATTAATATTATGGCTTAAATGTTGATAATTGTAGTGAATTGATGGATTATGATCAATTTGATATGAATTGAGTTTAATTGCTTTGTAATTGGCCTATCATTTGGCTATGTCATGATCTAGGCCTAGATGGTAATTTGGTATCATGGTGGGCATAGTGATGCTTAATGGTTGTATAATGATAATTGTGGTTGAATGTATCTAATTATAGTTGATTGAATGTATTATATATGGTTCGAAATTAGACATTGAGACCTACGGTATAAGAATATATGTTTATGTTGGAAATCATGAAAATGTTTTATTATGGATTAGCATGTGTAAAACCCTATGGGCTGCTGTGCCTAGACTGTCTAGAAGGCTTGGGCTCAATAATATTGCATAGGTTGGGACTGCTCTTCTTAAAAAGAACTCCCCTACACATAGTAGAGTCAAGCTAAATACCCTAGAGGTATGGCAGGACCTTCCATAGGAGGGATTTCAGATAGACATTATGATATACCCCAAAGGCCACAAGCATCATAACACTTTGCCAAGGAGGATCACTACCAACCATATGATGTGCATGAGTGATTTGCATGTGAAAGCTATGCTCTAAAATGGGAGGACCAACTAGTAGGTCAACGGAGCAGAGAATTGGAATGGAATGTGGACATGTACATGATTTATGTTGGTGTATATTAACGACATATTTGAACATTATTTATTGGGCATAGTTGACTCACTTTATTTCTTCTTTTAGGTCCTGTTAACAAAGGAAAATAGATAATCATTAGCAGAGGACCTAGCCACCAGAGTATAGGTTTTGATGTGATTTTGGAGATATTTTGTACATGTTGTATGTATGGTATTACATATGTATTTGTTTTGTATATATTGGTACATATGTAAACTCATAACACAGGACTAAAAAGATTGTCAGGATGACTATATATGTGTGATGATGGGTCTACGGTTGTAGACCGTAATTATGGATGGATCAGTTATCTATATGATGTAGACATTTTGCTCATGCTTTGGAGACTATTTATATTGTGAATGTCTTAATGAATATTAGTGGATAGTAGAACGGTTTATCTAGTTTATGAGGTGATGCCAAAAAAATAAAATAAAAATGAGATTTTATGGAGAGTCTGAACAAGACTTGTAGAATCTTAATCATCTTAGTAGATGATGTGGGATGGTTGATGATGTTTGTGCCGGACGTCTCGCTCTGGCATTCCGCAGGTCTTCTCGTCTGGGATGGTGGTCCATGGTGTGGGGTCACCACATAATATTTTAATTGTAATTAATTAATGTCATGAATTACAATAAATAAATACACTTTATCACATTAAATAAAATGATGTTGTGGTCACTCTTAAGAAAAACCTATGTGAAATACTTTATATGACATTAATCACAATATGTATAATAATCTTATTATGCAATTAATAGGCACATAAACACAATCACACATTTATATAAATCAAATGCAAACAATAAATTGCATGTGTCTATTTTTAAACCTCAGATGCATAATTTGACCATACAGATGAAAAGATCAGCAAAACATACTATAGGTTACTGTTCATCACTTTTGGAAAATCAAGTTGTGACCCTTTGATCTAATCATAAACAAAATGGACGGCCTAGATTGCATAACAACACACTGTATAAACAGTATTTAAAAGACATTATTCTGTAATCTTAACCGTATAGATTTAAAGTTTATGTCAAAATATGTATAGTCACGGTTCAACATGTTTCCGAATTATGCCTCGTAATTCTTCATCTAGAGGTTTGTAATGTTACGATCTAGATTTAATTTGTATAAAATTTAATAAATTCCGATTTATTAAATTGAGTTAACTCGCCGATGTGACTCGGGAAATTGAATGAGTTAACTCGCTAATTTGAATTGGTTTAAACTTAATAAGCAACCGAGTTGACTCACCGATTCAACTCAGAAACTAATAAACTAAAATTAATAAAAAAATATTATTTGTTAATTTTTTTATCACCTTCTTCCCACGGGGGGTTGGTTCCAAACCAATAAACCTCACCGGCAGCAACATGGGTCGGATCACCGGTGACCGCGATCACACCGAATGGTGACCGTCGATGAACCCCTTCTTTTCTTTTTCCCTTTTACTTTTTTTTTATTTTAACCCTTGTACTCAAAAATGGGTGTCGCAATTCTTATCTCTTGGGTTCAAATCTCATTGCCGGATACTGGAATGACAACTAGGTGGTTTGATTACTAAATTTTTCCAGTCTCTTTATACAGATTTGATGCCCTATTCGACTTTAAAAAACTCAAACAAGAAATTTTTTTTTTTTTTTTTAAATCTTAATAGAAACTGTAAAACTTGACTTTTTAAATCTTAAAAGAAGAAGCCATTTAAGATTTCTGATGTTGAAGAATGCACAGAGCAGAAAAGAGATCAGAAATAAAACTGTATTTTCTAAATCTTAAATTTATTTTATTTTGTTTTGTGACTGATTCATGATTTACCAAAAAGGGAAACACGAAAATATGTAGAAGTCCAAAAACTATTTTGAAAATCTAAATACGAGTAACACAGGACTTCTGATACTAATTAAAAGATTAAATAAATATTAAATATAAAAATCATACCTTCAGCTGCCATTTTAGTTTTATTTGTTTCTAAGCCTATATCTTTTACAACTGATGAAAATACATATGCACAATAAAAGTTAGATTTTGGAATCTTTTATATATCTCCTTCCATTAATGAGATATTTGAGCTTTTTCGATTGGTTATGAAAAACTACCCACATAGTTTAAAAATTATCTTACGTGAGTTTTTGGGATAATAGTTGGTTATTAAATAAGTACAAATATGTGAGTTTCTGGGATAATAGTTGATTATTGGATAAGTACAAATATTAAGTAGGGAGCCACATAATCTTATATGAACCGTCCAAGCAACTCCTTGGGTTTGGGTTGACATAACATATATAATAATATATGTTGTATGTTTTAGATGCAGAAAACTTATGCCTTATATATATGAAACTTAAATTCATATATATGTTTGTACGTGTCTCCGCATATATATAGTTATATATTATACTAGTACAAGGGCTTTGCACATGACATGACATTTAAATTTTTAACTTTAAAATTTTTTAATTAATTTTTTTTTTGTTAAAGTTAAAAAATAGTAAAAATCTAAATTTAAATTGGGTAAATTTGTGAAATCATGTGTAAGCATAAAACTAGAAGTTATGGAAGGAATGAAGCGGAAGTAATTGAACTACTTAAATTACAAATTTTGTCCCATAACTAATTTCAAATTTTATAAAATAACCATAAGTTTAAAGGGATAATTTTGAAAGTTTGACAAACTTGATCACACGGTAGACTCTTTTAAGTATTTGCATTATACATAACATACTAATATTATATACAAATAAAGATATTTAATTATATATTATTTATTATAGTATATTATTTATATTTATAGTTTAATAAAGATATGTACTTCAAGTCTTACACTGCTAATTCCATGTATCCCATCCGATCGTTTGCACTAGCCACTTCATATGGCATGCTGTAGCAAACGACGTTGCCAATGGCGTATCACATTCTCCTTACCAATAATCCTTATCTTTTCCAATAAGTATATACGTAATGTTACAAGTAAATAATACACTTGTAAAACATGTGCACGTACGTATAGGTTAAGAAGACAAGTGTCAAGAAGCTAAAACGATTAGGATTACGCACTTCAAGTGAGAAATATTTTATACCTTGACAATATTTTATTTTGATATGTAAATAAGAACATTAAATTAACTAAAAATTATGCCATTGTTTTAATAACCCACTTTCATAAATTATATTACATGATTGTATGCCTTGATGTGATTGTTGACCATGATGATATATGTGTATCATGATTTGTTACTCGATTACATGATAATTTGATGTATGTAGTTCATTTGATAACTATAGCTCATATGTAAATTATAATGCCTAATGTTGGGGCATATGACATTAGAATATTAGCAGGAATTATTGTTATAAACAACATGTGTGAATATCTCTATAACAGGCTTCGTAATACAATATCATAGTAGTTGAATTTGAGCATATCCTGTGAATATAATTGATATTGTTTTTATGTTGTATACGTGGTGTTAAATCACTAAAGAATACTATTAAGATAAGAATTACATATATGGGATAGTTATTTTGATGAAAATCGTCAATGATTATTATAGAACGATTATTCTGATGAATATCACCAATGATTATAATAGGGTAATTATTCATGATGAATATCATCAACGAATTTTAATTTTGGGTAGTGCAACTCGAGGTTGTTTGGTAAGAAAAATTGGATGGGATTGGACTATTTTTAGTCTCAATCCCATGTTTGAAGGTGAGGTAGGATGGGATAAAAATAATCTCACCACACCAATTTATTCCCCTCCAGCAAAATGGTAAGATTATTTTATCCTACCCTCTTTCTTTATTTTATTTTATTTATTTATTTATTATCTTTTTCTTCCTGCTCCTCTTCTTCTTCAACTTTTTTTTTTTAAAAGTAAAATAAAAAAACCAATTTTGCAAACCAGCGTTTTGGTTTTTTTTTTTTAAGGTTTAATGTAATTTAAAAATAAGAAAAAAAATACTAATCTAATTCAATCCCAAATATAGAGTTACTTTATTTTTAATCTTATTTTATCCAATTCAAATTAATCCTATAAAAATAATCTTATCCTATTCCGTGCACCAAACGGATCCTAAAGTTATGTGGTTTTGAACCTGATGAAATTCTCGGTTTAGACAATCAAATATTGTCATGATTAATGTGTAAAAGTTATTTATAACGTTCTTGTGTATATATCTTAATTAAATATTGTGAATGATTTTAGAGTATTCACTGAGTT
This sequence comes from Paratinospora sagittata, assembly GCA_035771175.1. Lineage (NCBI taxonomy): Eukaryota > Viridiplantae > Streptophyta > Magnoliopsida > Ranunculales > Menispermaceae > Paratinospora > Paratinospora sagittata. The sequence goes on along the minus strand of CM069604.1, from coordinate 28,376,330 downwards.
TTCATGCTCACCCTAATTTTTCACATGTAGGCAATTAGAATAATAAAACTGCGAGCTTATGATATAGTCAAGTAGTTACAGGTGGAATGTGGTTTTTAGAATAGCAAGTGTAGTAAATGGGCTCAACATTAACTTTTTAATTTTTAGAAACATGTTTATTTGATCATGGAGTTGTATTAGTTATGTCCAGGTGACACTTAAATTACGTTTATTACATACTCATCGATTTTATGAAATTTTGAATATTAATATCAATAGTATTATGGTTTTGATTAATGCGATGATACTGTATGTGGTTTTGATTATTTCGAAAATTACTTCATTAGTGAAGTCAGAAAGGATTAGGTCCAATGTGTGTGGACAAGGTTGCATGCCCTTATTACTTGAATTTATGATATTTCCTAGTCCATGGAAAATATGAAAATTAAGTAGGGTTGGAGACAAATTTCACACGGCAGGGTTCAGCAAGATTATTTTATTAATTTGGTTTTCAAAAAAGTTACTTAGAAAAAATTACTTGAAAATTTGGAAGTTGAAATCCAGGGTGGCAACACTTTGGATTAGAGGGAACTTAGTTAGGTCTCTGCATAAGTTGTAACTTGTTGAATGGTAAGCTCGACATGAGCAGACAGTAAGAGCCGATCTGACATTATAAAAAGTATAAGCCACGTGAATGAGCTGTCAAGCCGAGGTGGCGAAGTAAAAATTACGTCCAGCGATAGAACCGACAGATCAGCTCGGTCGGTCAAGATCTGACCAACCAGAGAAAATTGTTTTAGCCGAGCTACCGAGATGATGTTTATGAAAACTCCAAAAACGAGATGGTGAAGATAGCTCGGCCCAGCCTAGCTCGGTACCGTACTGCACAAGGTTGACAGCTCGGCCTTGAGCCGAGCTGATCATTCCAGATGAGATGAAAAAGATAAGGGAGTCATTTCTAACATGTCACATCCCAAGAAATCCAAAATAGTTGTACGTATCAAACACGAACTTCGACATAGAGACGAAATGAGACTCCTCCTTTAGGAAAAATCAGGAAGATATCCTCATCCAGGACAAACCGAGGAGATATCCTTCTCCAAAATGAACAAGGAAGATAAGGATCATCTCCTTCTACAAGACGAACTAGGAAGACAGGGATCATCTGATCTGACCAACCCAGAATATATGAGCTCATCCAGCTCATCTCGACCAACGACGAGACAACACGTGGCACATGACTACTAGGCAGCTAGCCACTCCGGCTAGAGGACCTCCTCTATAAATAAAACCTACAATCCTCCTCATAAGGTATAAACAACTTTCTACAAGAGTTATTGCTATAGTCTTGAACAAGCTCTAACTTAGGCATCAGAAGGTCTTTGGACAACACCACATCGGTGTTCCTTACGATAGCCCTATTGCTTTCTTTCTTCTTCTCAGATCTTGTTGATCACGCTTCCAGATCCGATCATTTCTTACACGTGTTCATCTACTTGGTGTTGGTCAGATTCTGCACCAACTTTTGGCACCGTCTGTGGGGATCGACTTATTAAGGCAATCACTACTTTCCAACAATGAGTCAAAATGCAAATCCCCCGTATTTGGAAGAGCTACTGTTGGCCCAAATATGTCCAAGAGAAGGGTGAATTGGACACTTAGACAATTTAAAAACAATAGCAATGACAGAAATAAAGTGAAGAAATTAAACAAATATGCACAGTCGATTTATAGTGGTTCAGCTACGTGTCTACGTCCACTACCTAACCTCCTCAGTTACGATTTTGGATTTTATCACTAAGGGATTCTCTTACGGGTGAGAATCAAATCTTTGCACCTTTTTCTCAACTTGCGAATGTGAGAGCAAAAGTTACACTGCTCAGCTTACAGGCATGAGACCAACCTATCTCAACTTACGAGTGTGAGAACTACCGTTTCTCAACTTACAGGTGTGAGACGACCTGACTTTGTTGAATATAAAATATCAACTCAGTAGTTTATCTAACTACTGTTACAACCTTCATACAATATACAGGATATGAAATTGAATACAACTGTATCCTATGAACTATTTCTCAAATTACTCTTTCAGCAAGAATGATATAGGTTAAAACAGTGTTGAATGATTTGAGTGAAAATAGTTCAAAACTTCAAATAGATTTTCAAATAAAGATAGAAAGTTAGCACAGTATAAAAATATTTTGAATACGTAAAGTCTCAAATAAAACTAATGTGAAAATAGATCGACTTAAACATTTTCTTTGACCAGATGAAAATTCGACTAACTTTCAAAAAATGTTTTAGCTTAGAGAATTTTCGGTGTTTAACAAATTGTTAAGTGTTTGTATTTATAGACTTGTAGAGATAAAGTTGTTGTTCGTTTGAATTTCAAATATGAACGTTTACTCACAACAACTAGAATATACCACAAAAATGGCAACTGCACAATTCATGAATATTCTATTTTTCTCCAAATACACGAATAAGGAAAGTTTTAGAAGACGTGGTTCGTGATTCAGAGAATATCTCTTACAAATATAGAAAATTAATTTTGTACGAAAAGTTGTTCTGAAAAGGTGGTGAAAAATAAGTACATGTCATAACAGTAAAAATATCATTTTTTGTCATTTTTTCCTTTGAGGACGCTCATAGAATATCGACATCCTACTGAACAATGAAGTGAGGGCGCTACTAAGTAGTAAGCGTCTTGACTTATTCTGACAATTAAACGACTTAAAGCATGAGGGCGCTACTTCACAGTAAGCGTCTTGCTTTGTTTTAAAACGCAAAACATATGAGGCCGCTACTCAAGAGTAAGTGTCCTGAACTATTAAAAGCAGTTTTAAAATAATGTTTAAGCGCGCTGACGGACGGTGAGCGTCCTGAAAGTTACTTAAGTTGATTATAAAGATGAGGGCGCTCCTACACAAGTAGCGTCTTGATAATTCATTCAACTTATAACTTATCAGCGTCCTTAAAGATAGAAATCACTTAACGATAAAAAAATCTTTCAGCGAGCTGAAACTAAGTTAGCGTCCTAACATTCTCAAAGGTTGATAAAAGAAAGATCACTACTAACGAGTAAGCGTCCTTATTAAATACTTCAACTCAACCTCGAGCGTCCTAACATTTTATCAGCGTCCTGACTCACCAAGTCCAGGAGGGCACTGCTCAAACATTAGCATCCTGAAAGACTTTATATAAGCGATTTTTAATTTCTCAATTAAAACTCGATAAACATCATTGTTTCTTTTAATCAAAGCAAATACTTTGGAAATCGTAAGGTACGATTAAAATGTTACGATCAAAATATGCAAACGATAAAAATCTTGTTGAAAGTAAGATGATCGATAGACTTTATATTTTAAGTACTGATAGACTTGGAACCTTACTTTGATGTTCAATAGGCTTGTGATCACAGTTCCTTGGTCTTGATTCTTGATAAATTTGAAACACTTTGCAAGATCATTAGAAAGACCAGCTGGAGATATTAGGAATATCAAAACATTCATGTCATGGGGGTTCATTGAGATAACAACTACCGGCTTCACCAGAGCCCCTTAAGGCCAAGCGAGGGAGACCTCCCCAAAAAAAGAAGGTGTCACGCTCGGGTTGCACCGCAGTGCCTCCTACCCAGGGTGATGAGTACCCCAATCTACAGGGCGTACTCCAGCCATTATGATCCCATAATATTGTCTCTTCCCAATCCACAGGGAGTCCTTTACCCCTTGCACAATCCACAGCACAGGGAGGGCCTCCCTGAGATTCGAACTCGTAACCTCCCTTAAGGAGTTAGATTTCGCAATCTGAGTAGCCACTGATTCTGTGGATTGTGCAGGGGGTAAATGACTCCCTGTGGATTGGGAAGAGACAAAATTATGGGATCATAATGGTTGGAGTACGCCCTGTAGATTGGGGTACTCATCACCCTGGGTAGGAGGCACTGCGGTGCAACCCGGGCGTGACAAAAAGGCCTTATGTCGGCTCAGTAGTTACTCAGATTGTGAAATCTAACTCCTTAAGGGAGGTTACGAGTTCGAATCTAGGGGAGGCCCTCCCTGTGCTGTGGATTGTGCAAGGGGTAAAGGACTCCCTGTGGATTGGGAAGAGACAATATTATGGGTCCATAATGGATGGAGTACGCCCTGTAGATTGGGGTACTCATCACCCTGGGTAGGGGGCACTGCGGTGCAACCCGGGCGTGACAAAAAGGCCTTATGTCGGCTCAGTGGTTACTCAGATTGCGAAATCTAACTCCTTAAGGGAGGTAACGAGTTGGAATCTGGGGGAGGCCCTCCATGTGTTGTGGATTGTGCAGGGGGTAAAGGACACTGTGCTGTAGATTGTACAATGGAGAGAATACTATGGGTCCATAATGGATGGAGTACGCCCTGTAGATTGGGGTACTCATCACCCTGGGTAGGGGGCACTGCGGTGCAACCCAGGCGTGACAGAAGGGCTCTGCCCAAAAGTCCGCTCGAATCAACAACATTGAGAAAAAGGTAGAGAAGATCTCTCAACTGGTACCGGAGTAGAACAAGGTATTGAGAGCAGCTCTTCCTTTGTCACCAAGATGACATGCAAAGGTTCAAAAGGATGAAGGAAGCCGCTGCCAGAGTATCAACTCAATCAAAATCTGCAAAAAGTAGCAGCAAGCGTCTGGATGGATCAAAACAAAGATCTATTTCCATAGGAGGCATTCACCACTCTCTGGAGGAGAAAAAGAAGGGCACGATTCAAGCTCTGTCCAAATCCAGTCAGCACGAAAGAGACCACGTTGTGCTCCACCAAGATCGGCACCAGCCAGGTCAGCAGCAACCAGGTCAGCTTTGACGAGAATCCCAAAAATAGGATTACCTCTAGTAAGGTCATCTCAGTCTGTGCGATCCAGGCTGACCTGGCTTTCTAGGAGCATCCAAACCCGATCTCATACGGTGTATGAAGACTTTCCCTCACCCTTCACCAAAGAGATACTTCAAGCCCCACTCCCAAAAAATGTCAAAATGGCAGAAGTCAAAACATACAAAGGAAAGATTGACCGAGAAAGCACGTCAAAAACTACAAATCCTGGATGGAGTTTAAAGGATATGACAATGCGACAATGTGCAAAGGCTTCGAAATTAACCTCGGAAGACCAACTAGGAAGTGGTATTGGAAGCTAGAACCGGGGTCCATCTGCTCGTTTGGGCATCTTGCTCACAAATTTATCGAACACTTTGCCGGTAAGAAAGAAAAGGAAAAATCAGTGAACAACCTGTTTGCCATTCGACAGAAGCAAGGGGAAAATCTCGAGGATTACCTGGAGTGATTTAATGACGCTAGAGTTGAGGTCGACGACTGTGATGAAAAAACAACTATCACAGCCTTCATGGTCGGGCTGAGGCCCGGACGATTCCACTACTCCTTAGGAAAGAAGAAAGCTCAAACATATAAGGAAGTCCTAGACCGAGCTCAGAAGTACATCAATACGGATGAGCAGGCTGAAGCCAAAAGAGAAGAAGATAATTCTTTTAATAGTTCGAAGAAGGATAAGAAGAGGAAAATGGATGATGAAGTCAAGGAAGACAACAGAGGTGGGAAGAGGTTCAATACAGATCGACGAGACCAAAAAAGCAAGGGCGTCCATAACGTTTATTCGACTTACACGCCTTTGACCACATCGACAAAACAGATCTTCCTAGAGATCCAAGATAAGAAATACCTCAAATGACCAAAAAAACTGAGCACTCCTTCCAATTGGCGGGACAAGAGGAAGTACTGTCAATATCACAAGGATCACGATCACAACACTGACCAGTGTTTTGACTTAAAAGAGGAGATTGAAAATTTTATCCGTAGAGGTCGTCTACAATAGTACGTGAAAGGCTCAGATTAGAGAAGGGCTCAGTCATCAGAGAAGGGCTCAGTCACCAGATAAGGAAAGAGCCGACCAGTCGAGGGAGAACAAAACCATTTTTGGTAGAGACCTCAGCAAGACATCTAACCGAGCATTGAAGGCTTACGTCTGAGCTGCACGGACAGATGTTATGAACCTGCCGAGCTGACCAAAAAAGCAGAGGAGAACCAATTTTGCTATTACCTTCACAGAGGAAGTGGCTCGAGACATCTGCCGACCTCATTCTGATGCTTTGGTGATAACATTTGATGTGGCGAACTACAAAATTCATCGGATCCTTGTCGAAAATGCGAGCTCGGTAGATATCTTCTACTGGCCGGCGATTCAAAAGTTGGGGCTAGCGAAAATGCAGCTAACCCTGGTGGACGTCCTTCTGATCTGATTTGCAAGAGATGAGATTATGCTAGAAGGGAGGATTGCTCTTCTAGTCACAGCAGGAGAAGAAGCGCACCGAACCACAGTTATGGTGGAGTTTCTTATTGTGAAGGGCCCTTCCGCCTACAACGCCATCGTTGGTAAACCTCTCCTTAACGATCTGAAAGTCGTGGTGTATGCGTATCATCTTGCCCTCAAATTCCCAGTCGAGCGCGGAGTCGGCGTGGTACAAGGAAGTCAGAAGGAATCGAGACAATGTTATGTAGTAGCAATGAAGAGCAAAAACTCGGGAGGGCCAAACTGCCGACCTGCCAACCTGCCGAGGGAAAGCTCATGAAGGTGGATGTAGCATCTGATTAAGACCTCGATCAATGAGAAGAGACCTCTAGTCTCGAGGCACAAGACGAATGGAGAGAGGTGCCAATCTCCCCAGAGCTGTCAAAGTTGGAACTGGGATGAACCCAGACCTAGCAAACCAGGTCATCCAGGTATTGAAAGAATGTAAGGACATATTCGCATGGTCTCATGACGATATGCCTGGTATTTTGAAAGAGGTGATCGTTCATCGCTTCAACATTAATCAAAAGGTCGCCCCCGTATGACAAAAGAGGAGAGCCCTAAGCAAAGAAAGAGCTGAGGCTCTCCGGGAAGAGGTCGACAAGCTCATCTGGGCCCAGTTCATCTGAGAAGTGTCATACCCAGAATGGTATGGAGGACCTGTGTTAATTTCACAGACCTGAACAAGGCCTGTCCGAAAGACAACTTCCCTCCCCCTCGAATAGATCAGCTCATCGATGCTACTGCTGCACATGAGTCGTTCAGCTTCATGGACGCTTATTCTGGATACAACCAGATTATGATGTACCACAGAGATGAAGAGAAGACATCGTTCATAACAAATTGGGGCTTGTATTGCTACAAAGTAATGTCGGTCGACCTTAAAAATGCTGGTGCAAAATATCAGAGGCAGGTGAACTGAGTTTCTGAATAGAAGATTGGGCAGAACATAGAGGTATATGTTGATGACATGCTAGTGAGAAACATCAAATCGGCAGGTTATCCCCATGACCTTAAAGAGGTGTTCGACACAATCCGACATTACAATATGAGGCTCAACCCAACCAAGTGCACTTTCGAAGTCATAGCAGGAAAATTCCTCGGCTTCTTGGTCACCCAGAGGGGAATAGAAGTAAACCCTGCGTTGAATCGGTTTGTGTCAAAGTCAATAGATAAATGTCTGTCATTCTTTAAATTAATAAAAAAGAAAACTGTTGAATGGGATGAGGAGTGTGATCAAGCTTTTCAAGAGCTCAGAACTTACCTCAGCTCATCACCTATGATCTCAAAACTAGTTCCTGGGGAGAAGCTCTTCCTTTACCTGTCCATATCAACGCGGCAGTGAGCTCTGCTCTCATCAGGGAAGAGCAGGGGATGCAAAAGCCATATTACTATGTGAGCAAGTTATTGCTCAATGCAAAAACCAGGTATCCCGAAATAAAGAAGTTGGTCCTTACCCTCATCACCTCAGCCCGAAAGCTTCAATCATATTTCGAATCTCATTTCGTTGTTGTGCTCACACGACACCAGCTGCACCAGGTTTTGCAGAAACCAGAGACTTCTGGTCAGCTAACGAAGTGGGCTATCGACCTCAGGGAGTTCGATATTGACTATCAACCAAGAATATCTATTAAAGGGCAAGCGTTGGCTGACTTTGTAAAGAGTTCTCCTCCAAGCAGAAAGAAGAAGATGACGTTGATGATGAGCTCGAGCTGACAAGGAAACTGTTTGTCGATGGCTCATCGTGCAAACAAGAAAGTGGGGCCGACATTGTTTTAGTCTCTCCTAATGAAGACAAACACCTCGCAACTCTTCGCTATGGCTTCTCGGCTTCGAATAACGAGTCCAAATACGAAGCTCTTCTAGCAGGACTACGAATGGTGCTTAACTGGGGGGTACGGAAGATCGCAATATGTTGCAATTCACAACTTGTTGCAAGTCAGGTCACCGTCGAGTACCAAGTGAATGATGATCGCATGCAGGTCTATTTGCCAATGGTAAATGAACTACTGACTAATTTTGAAAAATATGAAGTCATACAAATACCATGAGCAGACAACTCCCTTGCAGACACTCTCTCAAAGCTCACCTCATCCTCTAGTGACAAGTTCATTCTACAAGTGCTCGCAGAATATCTGCACAACAGGAGTATCAAGGAAGGAATTCAGGTTGGCATCACATAGATCAGCCCTTCCTGGATGGATCCGATAGTGGTATTTTTTAAAACAGGAGAGCTCCTAGGGAAAAAAATATTGGCAAAGAAAATAAAGCGACAAATGGCCAAATATGTGCTTATCGACAACACGTTGTATCAACATAGCTACAATTTGCCATATTTGAAGTGTCTGGGAGAAGACCAAGCTTAGCTCGTCCTTGACGAAGTACATGTGGGAATATGCGAGAATCACTCGGGAGGAAGAGCTCTCGCTTATAAAGTAGTTCGTCTGGGCTACTACTGGCCGACGATCAATTGTGATGCCTTGAAGACAGCTAGGCACTGCGACAGTTGTCAGCGAGACCTAATTAGGCCTTGGCCTTTTGCTCAGTGGGGGGTAGACCTAATTAGGCCTTTGCCAATTTGTAGAGGTCAAGTCAAGTTTGTCATTGTAGCCGTGGATTACTTCACTAGGTGGGCAGAGGCAGAGCGCCTGGCTCACATAACTGTGCAAAAGACCACGAAGTTCATTTGGCAGTCGATTATTTGCCAATTCAGACTACCATTCGCCATAATATAAAACAATGGGAAGTAGTTCGATAATGTAAAGTTTAGCTCATTCAGCTCCGAGCTAGGATATTGCCATTTCTTCTCAACACCAGCTCACCCCCAGCCGAATGGACAAGTTGAGGTCGTCAACAAGATCATCAAGCACATGTTGCAGGAAAGAATCGAGGAAAAGAAAAGAAGTTGGGCAAATGACCTCCCATAAGTATTGTGGTCTTACAGAACAACGTCCAGAATGGCAACAGGAGAAACACCATTCTCTCTGGTGATTGGATTGGAAATTGTTATCCTAGTAGATCTCATCATTCCAACTCTAAGAACATCATACTTCAATGATGAGAAGAACACAAAAGCACAGAAAATCGAGTTGGATCTTTTAGAAGAAAAGAGAGAGCAATCTCAAATTCGACTTGCTGCATACCAAAGGAGAACACCAAAGTACTACAATTCTAAAGTGAGACCCCGTAGTTTCAAAATCAATGACCTCGTACTGAGGAAGGTAATGCTTAACACCAAGGAGGCCGGAGCAGGGGCTCTCAACCCTAATTGGAAAAGACCGTACAAGGTCATCGCAACACCAAGAAACGAAGTCTACGAGTTGGAAGACCTTGATGGAAGACGGATTGCCAAACCATGGAACGCAAAACATCTAAAGTTTTACTACCAATAGCTATAGCAGGTAGGAGTAGCTCAGTAGGAATAACAAGCGGGGATCACCCGCTCAACTTATGTTTGTCATTTTGTCATCTTTCATTGAAGTTTATAAATTAGTTTGTTTCTCGACGACTTTGTGTGAACAAATTTATCAACAACTCTCGACACAATGTGACAAGAAGGAAAACGACTACCACCTTGGGGTTATGAGTTTTGCTCCAGTAAGCCCCGAGAAGAGGCCGAAAGCCCAGAGTACCCTGGGGTTCGAGCTCAAGCCAAGATTATCACCAAGAAGAAGGCTAAAGCCTAAAGTCCCTTGGGAACTAAGATCTTTAGAGCTCACTAGCTCACTAGAGCTTGGATTATTGCCAGGAAGGAGACCACTCTCAGAGCACCTCAACCTCGGATCACTGTCGAGCTCACGAGACAAGAATTTCTGCGAAAATACTTCTAAGTCCCATAGACCAAGTTTGTCGAGCCGAGCTCACGGGACAAGATTTTTTACAAAAATACTTCAAGTCCCAAAGACCAAGTTGGTCGCGCTGAGCTCACGGGACTAGAATTTTTACGAAAACTCTTCCAAGTCCCATAGACCATGTTGGTCGAGCTCACGAGATGAGAATTTTCACGAAAATTTGTCTAAGTCTAGAGAAAATGGTTCGCCAAAGGAAACGTTATAAGGTAATTTTGCTAAGTACCAAGGCCAAGTAGAAAAAGAAAGAACAACAGGTGAAAAACTGAATTCATAAAAGAGTTGATTAAGAGTTTCAACTCGGCATCCGAGCATAGGTACCAAAAAAAAAGACAAATAAAGTACAAATGTCTAGGCACCTAATACGACAACATCGTCGTCGGCCCCAGGCTGCTTGGCTTCGGTCTCTCATTGGCCTTCTCCCTCAGCTCTCACCCCCGGCTCGACAGCACCAACTTCCACAGCAACAACTTCTTTGTCGGCTCCATCAACCTTGTTTTGTTGCTGCTCGACCATGAAGTTGTCAAAGGCTGCCATATCAACCTTATCCATGAAGTACTTGCAAAAGTCGACCCTCATATGGATCTGACCCATCTCGCACTCGTCGTGCTTCAAGTTATCAAATTCTTGAGAAGCCTAGAACTCCTCGACAGCATGACGAGCCAAGGAAACAACTTTCGTCTTCAGAACTTCGTTCTCCTAGGCCGACCTCCGCAACTTTGACACAGTGAAGGAAAACTCAGAGTCAGTATTGACGAGCCAGCCTTCGAGCTCTTCGATCTTCCTATCCATCTCCTCCTTCAATTTTTTCTTCCCAACTTCGGCAGAGATGGACAGATCATCAGACTTCTTCAAAGATAAAAAAACCTAATGAGCAGCCTGAACAAGAACAAATGCACAAGTTAGACCAGATATATTGAAAAATTACTAGTAGCACCGAGAAGAAGTATGTTACCTTGACACACTTCACAAATGCGAGAGAAGCGTTTTCTCGGATGTGGTTGTCCTTTCCCTAGTCAACCTTGGATCGGGGAAGTTCGATATGGTAGCCCCGGACTGTGAGATCGTGCTGATCAAGTTTCTTCACAGGAAGCCCCATCTCACGGAGCTTCTTGCCAAGTTGGCGATAAGAGACACTAGGCGCCTGAGCTTTGCCCTTGCGCCGAATTAAAACTTCTTCTGGGATGTCGGCTGTCGGAGAAGCCGTTGCCATTGGGGGTAGAGCAGAAGAAAAGCCAACCAGAGTAGCCCGCCAAGACCGAGCCTCCTACTCGGCAGGTGAGTTGGCCTTCCTAGTGGACGGCTGGGCCTGTTCGAAAGCCCACATTTGATTAAGGTTAAAGGCGCCTGTACTCATCTTCCTAAAAAACATGATCTCGGCCGGATAACCTGCAGATAGATCAACAGTAAGAAGTCAGCTCCGAACAAACCCAAAAAGTTATTGAAATTGACAAGTATCACTTACCAGTGAAGAGTTCCTGCTTGTTAATGAGGCCTGCTGTAAAAAGACAAGTTGGGGTCAAGATGACCTCGTAGGAGTGATCCCAGTAACTTGTGAGGTAAATCTCCTCCAACTTAGAGAGGTCGGCCCAGGTTGTCTTCCCCGGACTATCCCAGTGAACTACAAGGAAGAGTAGAATAGTAGTTAGGCCGAGTTGAACAGAAATACACACAAGGAAATAGAGAAAAAAAGACAGAGGTCAGCTCAGTACCTGGGTATTTAAACTTGGTCGGCATGTCAGCCTCCTCAGCCTAGTCCCCTGAGACAAGGAACCAGGTGTCTTTCCACCCATTGTTAGCAGTTGGGTTCTCAGTGATTAAGGAGGTATGCTTGTCCCCACTCGCCCACGTGCTCGAGTAGTACCAACCAAAGCAACGTGGGTGGAGTTTGAGCTGGTAGGCAAGCTTGAACTCCGTCGATCTGAACTCTGGCCAACCACGCTCCTTCCACAACACCATCAGGCCAAGCCAAACATTGGGGCTGAGCTGAGCTGGGGTAACAGTCAGGTCGGCCAAAAGACAACAAACAACCTTGGGTAAAGGAAGGGTCACTCCGTACTTAGATAAGCTGGTGTAAAAGGTTACCCAACGCCTCTTAGGAAAGCTCGATTTGTCGCTGCGTCGGGGAGCGCGCATAAGAACAGATGAAGGGATGTCGAGCAGAGCCCTCAGATACAAAAGTTGTTCTTCGGTAACGGTGGAAGAGAACTCATCAACTGAAAAAGAAGGACCCACCACCGCTACGGCCTCGTCGGATTCGGTCTTGGACTCGGACTCAATCTCGATCGCATCATCGTCTGAGGAGGCCTCCTCGGCTCGACGACCGAATTTGCTCGACTCATCCTGAACCCTATCACTTTGAACTTGGTCCCAAACAAAGCAACGGTTGAGGACGACTTTACCTTGGCTAAGGACCTCGACGCCCTCAGACTTTCTTTCCTCTAATGGTTGAGCAACCTTTTCTTCATCACAAAGCGGCTGCTTGGCGCCATTTGCCTAGTAAGCTAGGAAGCCTTCCATGAAAGCCATAAATACTAAGTAAATTAGAACAGAAGGAGAATAGGAAAAATACCAAGTAGGAAAGAAACAAGATCTAGACGTTGGAATGACTGAGCTGGGAGAACGACGAGCTGGCAAAATTATGAGCTAGGAAAGAAACTGTGGAAAAATAACGTCAAATGAGTGGTAACCATTATATATTGAGGGACTCGAACGACTCAAAGCTGTTTGATGCAAAATGACGCACATCTCGAGGAACATCCGACGACACTGGCTCAAGTAGACGAACTGACATAAGGCTTGACAGGATGTGCTCTAGAAGTTACGGATCCCGAGGAAAATCTGACAGTTCTGATCCGACCAGCTGTGTCAACACGCTGATGAGATCCACAAGTACTTTCTTCGAATCTCAAGGACCATCCGACGATTTAGAAGACATCAAGCGCGATACGAATCTTGAGACCATAGGGCTAAAACGCTTGGGGGATAAATGTTGGATGGTCAGCTCGACATAAGCTAACCTGGACATCAATAAGAGTCGATCTGGCATTATAAAAAGTATAAGTCACGTGAATGAGCTGGCGAGCAGAGGTGGTGGAGTAAAAATCGTGTACAACGAAGGGACCGACAGATCAGCTCGGTCGGTCCAGATCTGACCCAACCAAGAAAATCGTCCGAGCCGAGCAAGCAAGATGATGTTTATGAAAACTTCAAAAATGCGATGGTGACAATAGCTCGGTACCGTACTGCACAAGTTTGACAGTTCAGCCGAGCTGATCATTCCAAATGAGATGAAGAAGATAAGGGAGTCCTTCCTAGCACGTCACATCCCAAGGAATCCGAAATAGCTGTACATCTCAAACACAGACTTCGACATAGAGACAAAATGAGACTCCTCCTCCTGGATGAATTGAGAAGATATCGTCCTCCAGGACAAACCGGGGAGATATCCTTCTCCAAGATGAACCAGGAAGATAAGGATCATCTCCTTCTCCAAGACGAACCAGGAAAACAGGGATCATCATATCCCACCAACCAGGAATAGATGAGCTCATCCAGCTCATCTCAACCAACGACGAGACGACACTTGGCAGATGCCTACTGGGCAGCTAACCACTCCGGCCAGAGAACCTCCTCTATAAATAAAACCTACAATCCTCCTCATAAGATACGAACAACTTTCTACAAGAGTTATTGCTATAGTCTTGAACAAGCTCTAACTTAGGCATCATAGGGTCTTTGGCCGGCACCATACCAGTGTTCCTTACGCCAGCCCTATTGCTTTCTCTCTTCTTTTCAAATCCTGCTGATCAAACCTTGCCGGAACCGGAGAGTTCACGCTTCCAGATCCGATCATCTCCTACACGTGTTAATCTACTTAGTGTTGGTCAGATTTTGCACCAAAATAACTAATTTAATTTTTCTCTATAAGTGAATTGATTCTCATCTTCTATTGATGTAGGTTATTATTTACTGAACTATGTAAAATTTGTGTGTTCTTGCTTTTATCGATTTTGTAACTATTTGGATTTGTGCATTTGATTTGGTTTATGCTTTTGCTGCGCACAACAAATTGGTATTAGAGCTGAAGGTTTTGAAGTTGGATTTGATTTGTGACCATTGATTTGCGATTGAAGATTTTATTTTCTGTTGTTGTGGGTGGAGATCAATGCGAATTGAAAGGCGTTATTGTTAGTTGTTGCATATAGATATTATCGCAAGGGATTGTTTTGGGTGAGAATCGGTGGGTTTTATAATAAATTAAAGCTCCTATTTTTTTCATTGATTGTGGGTGTGCTCTTGCAAGTTTAATCATAGTTTTTTTTACGATTATTTAATATATATTTTTTAGTTTTGATGGTAGGCTTCTGTGATTATGCTCGGGTTCTTGGGTTAGATTGGTAAACTTCAAAAAAAGAAAATTGAATATTTGATGTTGCAGTAAGATTTTTGAATTTGCTAGTTGTGGGTGCTTGGATTTTGATGTTTGGAACAATTTGATTTGTGATTTTTTAATTACTTGGTTTTGGATTTTGATATGGGTTCACTTTGGAGCTTTGAGAAGTTTGACAATTTAATAGAATTGTTGTCGATCTATTAAATATTGGTCAGAAGGTGGATGATGAAGATAAAGCTTTGCTCTTTATTTGTTCTCTCCCAAAATCGTACGAGCACTTGACCTCTATTTTGTTTTATGGTAAGGAAACTATTAATATTGATAATGTTTTGGCCATGCTTCTTTTGAATGAGCTAAAGAAGAAGTCTCTAGTAAGTGATCATCAGGCGAAGGGTCTAATTGTAAAAGGTAGATCAGAACAAAAGAAATCTAGTGCACATGGTAGGTGTCGATTTAAATCAAGAGGAAAATCTTTGGAGAAGAGGATTCTATCAAAAAATGAATATGCATTTTATCACTAGAAAAAGCATTGGAACAAAAACTGTCTAAAAATATATAAAAGTACAATGACAATATGAATGTTGTACATGTTCAGGATGATACAAGTTCTGATTTTGTTATGAGTTATTCATCATTGGCATGTTGATCTGATGAATAGATCTTGGATTCAAGTTGTACTTATCACGTGTGTCCTAACAAAAATTAGTTTTCCAATGTTGAAGAATTTGATTGTGGTATAGTTTTTATTGGTAATGGCAATACATGTAAAACCAAAGGATAGGTACAATAAAGTTGAAATTGCAAACAATTAAAGATTAGACAGAATTACACTATGTTCTAGATTTGAAGAAGAGTATCATTTCTATAAGTACATTGGAATCTAAAGGCTTCAAAGTTACCATTGAAGCTGATGCTCTAAAAATTGTTCGGGGTGCATTAGTGGTGATGAAAGGAACAAGAAAAAATAACTAGTATTTCTTCCAGGGGGTACAACTTTAGGTAAAACTAGCACAGTTGATGAGGTTCTTGCTCATGAGTCTCCATAGTAGTCGGATTCAGTTGCAGCTAGGAAACAAAACAAAATATTTGATGATTTATATACTTTGCAGATATAGAAACATATGCACTCCCAGTTGTTGCAGACGGTATAAGTGATAGGCATACCACTTATAAGGATATCATTCGAAGCTGTGTGCCTTCGAGCACATGTGGAGATGAAAATTTGGTATTTGGATGATATAGTTAAAGTAGTCCTCGTCAAGGTGGAGATTATTAGGTGCAATGTGCCTCAATCTATTATGTGAGCCCAATGGGTTATTTTGTTTTTTATGTATTAGTTTTTTAATCTAATAGTTCCTTAGTCTTTGTTAGAAACTTTCCTAGTTTGTGTTGAAAACTAATACTAACATCTTTGACATAAACCCTCATTGGGATATGAGTGTATGTGCGAATTTGTTATTTGCATGAGAGCACTTTAGAATATTTGAGGGAATTTGAATTTATGTTTCTATATATAAGGTGTAACCTATTTGATTCTTTCATATTAGTTAGTTGATTCTCATCTCCCGTGCACATAGGTGATAATTCACCGAACTAAATAAAATTTGTATGTTCTTGCTTTTATCTATTTTTGCACTCGTTTGAATTTGTGCCTTTGATTTGGTTTGTGCTTCCGCTACTCACAACAATGAGAATTAAAATAGAAGGCATGTTACTTGCTTCTTTTGCTTTCAATTTCTTCCTCAGCCATGCATACTATTCTAAGGAATTTAAGAATCAATTCTTGATCACACTTAGTTTGAACATTTTATATAATGTCTAGTTCAATTTAACATACAAAGTTCTGCCTCTCCCAATTTTCTTTAACGTTAAGTCCAACAGTTTCTAATATTTTTATTTTTTGTAAGAATATTTAAGAATGGACAAAATCTAGAGTAGCAGGAGCCATCAGTTTCTAACATGGTATCAAAGTGAAATCGAATAGTTTCTAATATTTTTGTTATTTGAGAAAATATTTAATGATAGATATAAACTATATAGTAGTAGCGGCCATTAGTTTTTAACATGATATCAAAGTTTTTATATTATGGAGATCTTATATTCAAACCTCCTTACAAGTGTTTGTTTTTCTTAGTTGTCTTTCTCATATTTTATATCTTGTCCATGAGCTACACACATGTGAGGGAATATTATCTATGTTCCACTTGATATATAGAGTTGAGCCTCCATTTATATACCAACAACTATAGCTTTTAGGTCCTTGGCTTCTAACAATAAAGTATGACATATTCCAACTATAAAAAAAAATGCAATGACATATAATAAACATATATAAAGGTATTATTACGATATCTTTATTGGGCATATGTTTTTACGGAACATGTTTCCTGTTTTTAGAAGGAACATGTTTCTTGATTTTTAGGCTATTTTGTAATATATATAGGTGAGATGGTCGTGAATGAAAACGAGAGAAAATGTAATAGAGAATTTAACATGGTATCAGAGCGGCTTGAGAGATCAGCGACGGAACAGCGAAACTCTCTCCGATCTCTGCTCCGATGTCTCCGATCTCCGATCTCCGATGTCTCCGATCTCCGATTTCCGATGTCTCCGATCTCCGATGTCTCCAATCACTCCGATCTCGGACGGCGCGACCGCGCGGTAGTACAGAAGCCGAAGTAGAAGAAGAAGAAAGAGACGAAGAAGAAGAAGAAGAAGACTCCGGCGAGGTGCTGTGATTCCGACGGACGTGAGGCGACTGGCGACCGGCGTGCCGGTTTGGTGTGCGTGCTGCGTTGGTGCGCGTGCTGCGTTGGGCAGTGCGCGCTTTGGGCAGTGTGCGCGTGATTGGTGCGCATGCGTGTGCTGAGTGAACAGTGCGCGTGAACAGTCTTGAACAGTGCCGCTCGGCTTGAACAGAGCGGCTCGGCTTGAACAGAGCGGCTCAGCTTGAACAGTGCGGCTCGGCTTGAACAGAGCTGCTCGGCTTGAACAGCGTGCGCGAACAGTGCGCGTGAGTTCATGGCTGGCGGAGAAGGTGACAAAAGGGTGGATATGACGTATCATCTTGGATCGAGTGACGGTCCGGGAAACATCATTACCCCGATTCAATTACGTGGTGGAAACTACGATGAATGGGCGAGGGCAATTCGAACCTCGCTTAAGGCAAAGAGGAAATTTGGCTTTGTGGACGGGAAGGTTCCGAAGCCAACAACAGAGGATAAACTTGAGGATTGGATAGCTGTGCATTCGATGTTGGTGTCATGGCTGACCAATACCATTGAGCCGTCCGTTCGGTCGACCTTTGGAGAATATGATGATGCACAACTTCTGTGGAACAATCTCAAAAATAGATTTTGTGTGGTAAGCGGTACTCGTATATGTCAATTAAAAACATCCTTGGGAGAGTGCAAGCAAGGAAAAGCCGAGACTGTGGCAATTTATTTTGGTCGTTTGTCAAAAATCTGGGACGAACTGATCACATATGTGAAAGTGCCGGTTTGTAAGTGTGGAGGTTGCACGTGTAGCATAGTCACGCAAGTAGAAAAACTGAGAGAAGAGGACTGTCTACATCACTTTCTTATCGGCCTCGATGGAGCATATGCTTCAATTCGAGCAAATCTGCTTGGACAAGAGCCATTGCCGACGCTTGATCGAGCATATCAACAAGTGATTCAAGCGGAACGACAGCGTGGCGGCGAGTCATCCAAGGATGGACGAGATAGTATCATGGCATTCGCAATTCAGCCTGATACGCGTGGTAAGTCTCGTTTTGTGGATACTACTGATAAGTTTTGCAACCATTGTAATAGAGAAGGCCACGCCGAATCCTCTTGCTTTCAATTACACGGGTTCCCTGAATGGTGGGGGGACCGACCTCGCGGAGGAAAGGGACCGGGTCGTGGTGGAGGACGGACAAGAAGAGGAGGTGGGCGTGCAGGTTCTGGCCGTGGCAGAGGGCATGGTGCACCGCCGGTCCGCGCACATAAAACTGGCGGGGTTGGAACTTTATCTGGGCAGCACGCAGGGAACTCGTAGGGGCTGGCGAGTGCAACCGATGCTGCGGCTCTTGCAGGTGTTTCCGCAACGTAACTGCAACAACTTCTTGCATTTTTGAACTTCGACAAAACAAAAGATCAACTACATGGTAAGAACAGTCATTTTAGATGGATTATCGATACAGGAGCGTCGAACCATGTGACGTGCGACTTGTCTATTTTGAAGAACGTGAGAAAGGTGCAATACTGCCCGGTGGGTTTGCTGGATGGAAACACGGCAGAAGCAAACCTAGAGGGGAGTGTCGTGCTGCCAAGAGGATTGAAGCTCTACAATGTGCTTTATGTCCCACAATTGACATGCAACTTAATTTCTGTTACTCAATTAAGCGATGAATCAAATTGTGTTGTACAATTCACTAATATTATTTGTGTTATACAGGACCAACCGACGAGGAAGGTGATTGGAGCGGGTGAAAGATTGGATGGACTTTATTTTTTCCGTGGTGTTCCTCAAGTGAAGGTCTTGACAGTGAATGGTGATTCATCGTTCGAGTTATGGCATCAACGAATGGGGCATCCGTCGGAGAAAATATTGAAGATGATTCCGGCTGTAAGTCACTCTTGTAGAACAAATACTAAAGCTTGTGATGTGTGTCCGCGTGCAAAGCAACCTAGATCTAGTTTTCCAATTAGTACGAATAAAGCTGGTAGGATTTTTGAACTTGTTCATTTGGATTTGTGGGGGCCTTACAAGGCTCGTTCTTCGTGTGGGGCTACCTATTTTTTGACAATCGTAGATGATTTTTCAAGAGGAGTTTGGGTCTATTTACTTTGCAATAAAATGGACGTTGAATCTATGTTTCTTAATTTTGTTGCTATGGTTGAACGTCAATTTGACCAAGTAATAAAACGTGTGAGAAGTGACAATGGGACCGAATTTAATTGTTTGCAAGATTATTTTCAAAATAATGGGATTATTTTTTAGACTTCTTGTGTTGGGACTCCTCAACAAAATGGGAGAGTTGAGAGAAAGCATCAATACATTTTAAATGTGGCTAGAGCCCTAAGATTTCAAGGGAACTTACCAATCAAATTTTGGGGTAAATGTGTGTTGGCAGCGTGTCACTTGATTAATAGGACACCCTCCACTTTACTTAAGACTAAATCGCCATATGAAATGTTGTTTGGGAAAGTGCCTTCTTATGATGCTAGTATTTGGTTGTCTTTGCTATGCTCATAATCAACGACACAAAGGACATAAATTTGCAAGTAGAAGCCGTAAATGTATCTTTGTTGGCTATCCTTTTGGGAAGAAAGGTTGGAAATTGTATGATTTAGAAACACATGAGTACTTTGTGTCGAGGGATGTGAAGTTCTTTCAGAAAGAGTTTCCTTTTGCGCCAAACCAACCAATGAATGTGGTGACTCTTGTGCTGGCGAACAATGAGGATGGAGCATGGAGTGACGATGAGGGTGCCGATGATGGTGCTGCGTGCGTTGAGGGGGGGTTGGAATCAGCGTCCACCCTCGAGGGGGGGTCTGGTGGTATGGTGCAGCCCGAGCAACAGCCCGCACATGAGGATGTGCGTGATGAGGGGCTGGAGAATACGGTGGGGGAGCAAGGTGTGGAAGTTGACGGTGAGCTAGGGCGAGGAAAACGAAAAAAAACTCCTTCAACACGGTATTGTGATTTTGTTACTCATACTATACGGAAAATAAGTCCATCTGAGAATTCATCAGCTCCTTCCTCTTCCTCAGGTACGCCCTATCCTTTAACACATTTTGTGAATTGTGAACGTTTTTCTGTGAGACATAGAAATTTTCTTGCAGCAGTGACAGCGGGACATGAGCCAAAGCATTTCAAAGAAGCGATGAAAGACTCGGGATGGCGAGATGCGATGGGTAAGGAAATACGAGCCCTTGAAGACAATGAGACTTGGGTAATGGAGACTCTTCCACCCGGTAAGAAAGCACTAGGGAGCCAGTGGATATATAAAATTAAGTATAAGTCCGATGGCAGCATAGAGCGACTCAAAGCAAGACTCGTGATCTATGGCAATCATCAGGTGGAAGGAATTGACTATAACGAGACATTTGCTCCTGTGGCAAAAATGGTGACTGTTCGTATTTTTCTTGCAATTACTGCTGTTAAAAATTGGGAGGTACATCAAATGGATGTGCATAATGCTTTCCGTCACGGTGACTTAAGTGAGGAGGTTTATATGAAGGTTCCTCCAGGTTTCAAAAATACAAATCCTAACATGGTTTGCAGGTTGAAAAAGTCGTTGTATGGTCTGAAACAAGCTCCCCGATGTTGGTTTGCAAAACTGTCAACAGCATTGAAGAATTATGATTTTGTGCAATCCTATTCAGATTATTCCTTATTTGGGTTGTGCAGGGGAAGAACTCAGATCAACGTGTTAGTTTATGTTGATGACTTGATTATTGCAGGGAATGATAAGGTTGCATTGACAACTTTTAAAGATTACCTTGGCAGGTGCTTTCATATGAAGGATTTGGGAGTTTTGAAGTATTTCTTAGGGCTAGAGGTAGCCCGTAATCCAGAAGGAATTTTTCTTTGCCAAAGAAAATACACACTAGAGATAATTTCTGAAACGGGTTTATTGGGAGCAAAGCCTGCGGCATTTCCTATGGAACAAAATCACAATTTGGCCCTTGCTAAGGGCGAATTCCTTGCGGATCCGGCGCCGTATAGGCGACTTGTAGGGAGATTGATTTACTTGTCTGTGACGAGACCTGATCTTGCATATTCGGTTCATATTTTGTCCCAATTTATGCAACAACCTCGTGAGGATCATTGGGAGGCAGCTCTCAGGGTCGTGCAATATTTGAAGAAGAGTCTGGGGCAAGGGATTTTGCTTCGTGCTGATAGTGACCTATGTCTAGAAGGGTGGTGTGATTCGGATTGGGCTAGTTGTCCACTTACGCGGCGTTCCCTGACAGGATGGTTCGTGTTACTTGGTTGTTCTCCTGTGTCGTGGAAGACGAAGAAGCAACAAACAGTGTCTAGATCGTCTGCGGAAGCTGAGTATAGATCAATGGCGGCAACAGTGTGTGAGTTAAAGTGGCTTCACCAACTTTTAAACGACTTAGGTGTGCGACATCCGAAGGGTATGAAGTTATTTTGTGATAGTCAGTCGGCGTTGTACATTGCTCAAAATCCGATTTTTCACGAAAGAACAAGCATATAGAGGCTGACTGTCATTTTGTTCGAGATGCGGTGACTGAAGGGATAATTTGTCCGTCATATGTTTCCACTCGTGTTCAATTGGCAGACATCTTTACAAAAGCGTTGGGGAAAGAGAACTTTGAGTTTCTACTCTGCAAGTTGGGCGTTCGGGATCTTCACGCTCCAACTTGAGGGGGGGTATTACGATATCTTTATTGGGCATATGTTTTTAGACGGAACATGTTTCCTGTTTTTAGACGGAACATGTTTCCTGATTTTTAGCCTATTTTGTAATATTTATAGGTGAGATGGTCGTGAACAAAAACGAGAGAAAATGTAATAGAGAATTTAACAGGTATAGTTGCATATTTGATTAATTACTATTAAAAAGAGCAAGAAATTCTCCGATAGTGTAAATTAAATTGTGTTAGTACTAATTCCAAACTATTAAACATGATGTACCATGTAGAAGCTATATTACTCGATGCTATAGACTAATTGGCGTTGGAACTGTTCTTCGTGGTTTCTACATCAGTGATACTGTTAAAGTAAGTCAATATACAATTTCGAAATTCGCATACTTCCGTGAAATCTTTTGCTAGTTTATACCACACTAGGAACTGCACAACAATTCTGTAAACATATCCCAACCCAAAACCTAGCTAATATTTAGTATCAGCAGTACCCTGCAACTTGGATATATATTTAGCCACGCCCACCATGTTATATGACCTAGTAAACTAAACAAAAAAAAAAACTAAACAGAAGCAAAAGTGCAAAGCGACCTGACTGATCAAAACACACCCTCACCAATAGTTCCTAAACCAATTAAAAAAACCAACAAACAAGCTAATCTAGGATTTTATTTCAACATAATAATGTACGTAACTCAAGGTAGCGGAGGGCAAACAAAACCAGGTGGAGGATTCTTGCCACACGTGATAAGGACCTGAAGAGCAATAGGAAGTATGATATTCAGATTGAGAAGCTTTAGTCTTATGGTGGTGCAGAGACAAATAGCCGCTTCAAGCTCCAACAGCCCTTTTATCACAGGGCAGCAAGCATTTTCAATTGGATTCCCAATCCCCACATGCACCAAGCCACTTAGCAAATCAACACATGCCCCTAGTTTAAGTGCATTAATTGGACAAGTCGGGAGTGTCGTCGGAGGCGGGATGATTCCCGGCGAACCACCACCAGGAGGCGTTACTCCACCACCAGGAGGCGTTACTCCTCCACCGGGAGGGTTGTAAGGTGGATAGGTAGAAGGCGGTGGTGGTATTATCACCGGAGGGTTGGTCACCGGAGGTGTAACAATGATCGGCGGGACAATAACTGGTGGCTTTGATGGCTTATGGGATGGTGGGGATACCTTGGGAGGCACTTTTTTATGGGGGGGTGGATGTTTTGTTTTCGGAGGACTGGGGCGATGGCTCGGTGGCCTGCAGTAGCCACAAGCTTGTAATGGCGGCAACGCCATTGTTGAAAAAATGAAGAAGATGAAGAAAGTTGCCGTAGCTTTCAAACCCATGTCACCAAACTCGTCCAATATGGCTGAGATTTTTAATGGGTGTGAAGTAGAGATTTATAGGTGAACTTGAAGAGCAACCCGTGACTATTTCTCTTTTTCGTGTTCAAAGTTTTTAAGTTAAAATAAGTGAAGATAATGATGAACACAGTAATTAATCTTCAGTCCTATAGTTCTGGCTGCAAAAAAAGCAAGGATGCTTGGAGCTATAATTACGAAATTAAGCGAGTGATCAATTTGGTTGTCGGTCTGGCCCTGATTTCGATGCCCAATCCGTGACCTGATCTCGCGGATTTCCATGGTACTCTCCAGTTTTGGAGCCTTTGCATTGTGGTGATCCTGAAACTTTTTGTTTGCTTCCTAGAGTAATTAATTAGAACTTAATAAATTATAATACCCATGAATTAGATTTTTATTTTCCTTTTTATCTTAAAAGAAGAAAAAAAAAAAAAAAACCTATGTTGGTGAATGGAGAATCAGTGGGCGCTGTTGTAGGACAATAGGAATATGGTATAGGGAAATAAAGTTGAAAAAGTTGGGGTTTCACTTGAGTTTTTTAAATAGTTTTCATTCCACGAAGAAGACATGTGAACTACTTTTCTTTCTTCGAGGAATGAACCCAAGTAGAAAACCATAATGAGCAAATTACCATTCTCCATCCTGGCAACCCATTATGGCTTTTGTCATCTTCACTAATACTCTTCTTTTTATTCATTGCAATCCGAATCCAAAGCTCTTCAGTTAGCTATATATATTGTAATCCCCCTGAAAAACAAAAAAAAACGCCGAAAATCTCTCACCTTCTTCGCCGCCTCCGACGGCATCGCATTGCTATCTTGCAATCTCACTCGCCCTGCAAAATCGCTTCTCTTTCAAAACTCAATCGCGCCAATCTCGCTGCAATCTCGCTCTTCAATCTGCAACCTCGTCCTCTCCGCTGCAATCTCGCACTGTGATTTTGTAAAATCGCCTCTCTCGTTCAAAACCCATTCGCGCCTCTTTCGCTGAAATCTCGCCCTCTACAGCTACAATATCGCTGCAATCACGCCATCTACATCTACAATTTCGCTGAAATTTCGCTCTGCAACTCAATCGCTGAGACCTAATCGTCTCAAAACCAATTGCACAAAACCCAACCCTCTCTTTCAAAACCCAAATCGCGCCTCGCCTGAACCTCAAAACTCAATCGCACAAACCCCCTCTCTTTCTCGAAACCCTCTCGCTTCTCTCTTCTTTCTCCGTTCTCTTCTCTGTCTCTCTTCTGTCACGAACCGGTGACTAAAGCACGCGAGCAAGAATCCGCAACAGTAACCACGGTGAGCAACCTCTCCTCTTCTTTTCTTTTTCTCTTTTCTCTTTCTCTTCGCACCATAGCGATCCCCTGTTTTCACTGCCATTAACATAGCCGATAGCCAGAAAGAAGAGAGTGAAATAGAGCATGGCGATGCTCTGTTTCTCGGCTGCCATGGAAACAACAGAAGCAGCAACACGACTGCCTTTTCTCCCTGCTTTGGTCCGTCATCGGAAACCCAAACCTCTCTCACTCTGCTTCATCTGAACTTCCACTCCGGCGGTTCCGCCTCTACTTCCACAGCCACCGGCGCTACCACCACCGCTAGTAACGTCGCTTTGAGCTCCGCCTTCACTTCCGCTCATGGATCTGAAACTCGTAATCTTTGCTTCAAATCTTGAAGAAGAATAAGAAGAAGAAGATTAGGTTTTATCCGATTAACGGTTGACATAACCGCTCAGGAGATCTGGATTCTAAGTTGAAAGAAATTGAGCTGAGAGAGGGACTCTATGATTGATGCGTGCGTGTGAAGTAGAGACGCTTGAAATCTCTCTCTCTCTTCCTCTTTTGACTCTTGAAATTGCCGCCGTGAAAATCCTTCTCTGATCTCTCTCTATACATTTAACAATCCTGAATCTCCCCGCTCTCTTCTCTCTTGCTCGAAGCCCTCTTTCTTTTTGCTCGCTCCGTTCCCCGCGGCACATCGCCACCACCAACAGTTGAACCAACTAATGTGCCATTTCCACTGCCACTACCAAGTTCACAAGGCAAATCGGCATTACCATATGAAATACCACATAGACATGTATGCACATTATATTAATATAATATAATACAAAACAAGTGATTAACGTGTGATTTATGCGTGGATAGGTTGATAACGCCCAACTTTGAAATTTAGCGATTCAGGTGGGGATGATTCTAGACCGTCATAATATTTTATTTTGATATATAGATAGGAATGTTAAATTAATTAGGTCTATAATATCATTAGATTGCTTATGCATGCCTATTGTACATGATTTTATTTATACCATGCTGTGATTGATAGCCATGATAATATGTGTGTCAACATGACTTTTTGTTTTGATTAGATGATAATTGGATGCATGCAAATCATGTGATATTTGAGACTCATTTATAAATTATAATGCCTGATAATGAAACGTATGACTTGGAATATTGGTATAGTAAGGTTCATGTGTTAACACTATTTGAATGCCATACTCCTTCAAAAAATATGAGAGTGCAATGTACTTTCCACCACGATCAAAACGTAAGGTCTTGATTTTGTAACCGCATTCATCTTCAGCCATCGATTTGAAGATTTTGAAGTACTTATAAACTTCTAATTCTTCCTTCAAAAAATAAATCCAGGTTTTTCTGCTATAATCATCAATGAATGTAAGAAAATATCGATTACCTTCAAGAGATATTGTTTGCATCGGTCCTCATAGATCTGTGTAAACTAGCTCATGACACATTGATGCCCTGCATGTACTTTTTCTTTGGAAAGGACTCTAGATATTGCTTTCCAAGTGCACACCCTTCACAGACGTGATCGGGTTGGTGAATGTCTGGTATTCCACTCACCATGTGATGCTTGGACATATGAGTCAACGTTTTAAAACTCAAATGTTCAAATCACAAATGCCATAGCCATGATGGGTCTTTCACAATTGTACTAAAGCAAGAAAATGCTTTAGTTCTGATCTTCAAGGGGAACATCTTGTTATATGTCATTTTTACCTAGCAACGAGAATATTGCTCCTATCATTGATCTCACATGCATTATTGTCAAACATGACATTATATTGCTTCAAAAGCAATTACCCAACACTAAGAAGATTGTGTTTGAGGCCAGGGACCAAGAAAATATTAGAAATTTGTTTTGTACCTTTGTTAGTATTCACTAAAATGTCACCGCTTCCTTTGACTTGAAGCCTTTTGTTATCTCCCATTCTGACTTCACTTTGGATAGACTCATCCAAAATTACAAATGTTTTTCGGTTCCCCATCATATGGTTACTGCAACCATTATCAAGATATGAAATTTCATCTTGATCATCCTCCTGTGTAGTAGCACAGGTAAGAAATATTGCTCCTTCATCATGGTCTTGACTTTTCTCTTGCATGAAGACGGTCTGATCATCATTCTTCTTTCCCTAACGTTCATATTGATAATGATCAAACTTGTTGCAATTGTAGCATTGAACCTGCTTCTAATTATGGCCCCTTCCTCTATTGCTTGGACATCCTCGTCCTCTTTCTCCTCTAGATGACGTATATGAAGTGTCATCTTTTTGTTGCTCATGTTGGCTTTGTGGGCTTCCTTATCTCCTTCCTTGTCCACGGTTTTTGTGACCTCCTTTTCTTCCTCTAGAACCTCCTCTGAAAGATGCTTGTGTTTGGAATGCTTGTTCTAAAGGAGTAGAGTCGAATTGTTTGAATCAAAGTTCATGAGACTGTAATGATCCCATCAAGCTTTCTAAAGACATTGTAGAAAGGTCTTTAAATTCTTTTATTGCAACAACAATGTACTCGAACTTTCGAGACATGCTTCAAAGAATCTTTTCAACAACTCTTTGATCTTCAATATTTTCACCATTTTGCCTCATCTGGCGCACTATGGCAATGACCTGATTGAAGTAATCTTTAACGGTTTTTAAGTCCTTCATGCGTATGGTGTCAAATTCACTACGTAGAGTGATAAGTAGGTATTTAATATATGTTTTAGAGCATGTTTTAGGTGTGTTTTATGTTATTTAGTTCATATATTAGGTTAGTTTACCATAAATTTGTTTATTTGATAGTTTAGTTACATTTTGGTATTTTTGCATTATTTCGGTATAGATTTCTATAGGTTGGTTCATGAGATTATTAAAGCATGATAATCACTTGGTTTGATGTAATTTGTAGGTGCTTTGATGTTCTAAATGATGATTGAGAAGATGAAGAGATGATACAAGAGGAACCAAGGGAGTTAGAGTGATGAAACAAGTGCATCCAAGCCTTGGGAGTGTAGAAAATTGGCCAAGTCCCCAAGAAAATAAGGAAAAACAGGTGTAAAAACCTGTAACTGGGTGTCGTGCCGAAAAATTCGATTCTGCTCGACTTTTGTATTTCGGCCTTAACTTTCTAAATTTAACTCCAAATTGGACGTGGTTTGTTTTTATAGATTCCTTACTTGAAATAATACAAGATGAAAAGGTTTTGAGGTTGATTTGGAGTGGAGAAAATAAAGAAAAAGGACGAGGAAGAAAGCGGATGTGTGATTCAAAATAGAATCTTTCTAATTTTGTTGCGAACTTTTCTAGTTCGACTTGGACACTTCTTGGACAACTTCCTATGGACTTGTAGCTATATAAAGACTTTAGGGTTTTCAAAGCATCATAGACGATAAAAGAGAGAGGAGAACGAGCTGAAAAAAATCGGATCGAAGCAGGCCAAGAACGCGAAGTTGGAAACAAGGAAACATCTTCAACATCTTCCAATTGGTTTTCTAGTTTCTTCTTATTTCTATTCAACATGTTAATCAATATTTTTATGTTTTCTTCTATCTCAATGATGAGCTAAGTTGTTTGTCGAGAGTTACAATTGGATCTCATATAGATATTGGATTTATGTTTGATTTTAGATTGTAATTGATTATTTAGAGTTGTTTATTTTAATTCGTTCTTAATGCTTCCAATTACTTGATCACTAATTAGATGATTTTTTGAATCTATATGATCTTGACGAAGGGAGTTTAGATTTGTGAATTTGATTAAAATAACATATGATCATAAGGGCGAAAGTTGTTGAGTTCATGTGAGATAGAAATATACTCATGTGACATGTGTAACCATTGAAGAGTATAATCTCAATGAATCTTGCTTTAATTTAAATTTCATAGAAATATAGATATTTAATTATTCAAGGTATTTTTGCTTGACCATCGAAAGAGGCTTGTAAATAATTTAGACTCTTGGTTAACAAATTTAATTAATTAATCAATTGAAAACTAGTTAGATAAATCCAATTGAAATATGAGAGAAGATTGTAATTCTCAGTTTTAATTATTCTGATTACTTTGATTAATTTTGATTTGTTTTAGATATAACTTTATTGTTTAAATTATAACGAATTTTAATTGGTGTTTAGATAAGATTAGGGTGAAACAATTTTAATTTTTAACATAGAAATTCAATAACAAATCTCTGTGGGAACGATACTCTATTCATCACTTTATTACTTGGTAACGGTATTGTGCACTTGCAATAATTTTATGCAACATAGAGATTGTAATCTCACCATTTTCACCTTATATTCTCCCTTGTATGTATTGTAGAGAGTATCCCATGCTTGCTTTGCTGAAGTGCTTGTGGAAATCCTCTCGAACACCGCTTCGTCTACTGCTTGAAAAATGAAGTAAAGTGCCTTGTTAACCTTCTTTCGATTCTCCTTCAACTCGTTGCCTTGTTGTTGGGTGAGACCAACTTAATTTTCTGGTTCAACATAGCCACTCTCGACTATGTCTCACAAGTCTTGTGACTTGTACAACACTTCATCTGAATACTCTATTGAGTATAGTTCTTCCCATTGAACTTGGGGAGTTAGGGCTGCAACACGTTGTTGTTGGAAGCTATTGAGACTAACCTTGCTCTGATACCACTGTGTTGGAAACATAGTGAGCACACAAACTCTAAAAAAGAAAAATATTGAAGAAGGAGAAGGACTTGAACTTGTGCACTTTGCTTGATTTGAAAATGAGAAATACATGAGATATTTATAGGACCCTACCTAGGTAAATACAATAAATGCATACATGAATCTTCACATACATGAACCACTAAGTTCATGGATCACACTATCCTAGGTACATACATGTATTTATTAACTTCTAGATACATTCATGAACCTATTAAATATGTTCACATCAAGATACATTCGCTATAAAGTTTTCAAATAAATCATGTTTACTATAAATATATGTTAATTTCTAACACCACAATGGGCAAGTGATTACCATTGAAAAATAATGTAATATTTACTTTTTAAAAAATGTTTAATACTACTACATAATTTGTTATTAATTAAATAATATCAATATTATTAAAATAATTGATATTATTTATTTTTATTAAAATAATTTAATAATATTTGAAATATATTAATATTATTAAATAATTAATGTAATTAACGTGCAATTTAATATTATTTAGATTTTTATGGAACATCACCAAGTAAGGATATGTTACAAAAAGGCTTAAAATACCAAACCCGCAATTGGAATGATAACTGACAACCAATCCGTTGAACAATGAATAAATTCTTACGTTGAGAAAGATTTTAGCAAAGCAAAAACCTTTGGAAACCACGAGCAATATCCTCTAGGGAGGGTCGTAGATCTTTGAGATGCCATTAACAATAGCCAGGAGTCAAGTTGCATATGGAGCATGTCGATTCCCATATTCCTAAGAATATCAACACTTACCAACAAGGCCCTTGTCTCAACCCAGCCGGCCACTAAGAGAAGGTGATGATAAGCTCATATATAAGTGATGTAAGGAAATAGGTGTTAGATCTTGTGCAATAACATGAGCACCCAAAGAATCTTAGATTAGCATTTTTCTATTTCTTTTTTAAAAAAATAAATATTTTTAGTAAATTTGCTATTTTTGCTAAATTTACTATTTTCAATTGATATTAGAGTTGTTTTCGTTCCATCATCATGCCATCAAGGAAACAACAATGTAAATATTAACAGGAGGATGAGATTAAAAAAAATATGATGATTTCACACAAATGCAACACCCGCAGATCACACAACTTACATAATAGGTTACAAAGTTGATGTGAAATCAACAACTGTCAATGCAAGAAGATCTAATTTTCCCTTTTGTTGCAATTGATTTAGATGAGCAAGGTAGTCCATTAGCCCTTACCCCAAAACGACAAGAAAGAAATCTAATAAAACTAAAAAATCAGATTGTTCGTGGTGGTGATAATAACTGTTGGGATATCGGAATCAAGATCGACATACATGATGAGTTCCATGACAATCTCCAAGCTGATGATGAGTTACCTAATTGACTTAATGTTGTTTAGGAGATTTTGGAATTTGAGGAGAATCTAGATGATCGTTGAGTTCCATTGGTTATTACCACGTTTAACGCTCGAGCATCTGCATGGTTACAACAAATGAAAGTCGAGAGGGAGTGGCTTGGAAAGCCCAAGATTGTTTCTTGGGAAAAAAATGGAGCACATGAAGATGATATTTCTTCTATGTGCATACTCTATATTTATGGTTGAAAAATCGAAGGAACAAGATCTATTAATAAGTATACAACAGAGTTTATCACTTGTTAGCGCAAGAAAAAGATATTATGGATGTTGGCCTAAGTGGTTCATCACTTAGCACGCTCTATAAAGGTTTTGATGCTTACAACCAATAAATAATATATTACTTGGTGCTAACGTTTCAATCAAGGATATTTTTCAGCACCTCAAGAAAACAAAATGCAGAAGAACGATTAGAACAAGGACTTCACGATCACATCATACGATCAACGATCATGTCGCTAAACTCAAGTGTGAAGATACTAATGAAGATCTCATTAGGCAGAGTTGGATTTGAAAATCATGAGAAGAACAAATAAAGAATGTAAGGTATCTTTCTTTATTCTTTATTTCTCAAACGTTTTCCAAAATCACGCACAAATCACTTGCACACAATTTTCAAAATCATGCATAAACTTCTTCCATGTTTTGATTGATATATTTTAAAGATATTTCAAATGATTTAATTTCTCAATCATTTTAAAGTGTTTGATTTGATCCAAAAATACCGAGATTCTTATCGTATTTATCAAGCTTTAATGAAAAATCAAAAACTATTTTTAAAAGTCTTTCAAGACGTTAATGTCTCAGCAACGCCCTCTTGAACTTGATGAGTCAGAATGCTGATGAAACATTAGGACGTTGACTGCATTCAAGGTTAAATTATACTTATTCATCATAACTCTCACTTTATAAGTAGCGGCTTCATTTAAGTCAACATGTGAACCTGCCTGGACGCTGATTTGGTATTAGCTCACTTATTGTCTTCCAAAGTTTTAAATTGTTTTAAAACATCATGATGCTTACTTGTTAGTAGCGCCCTCATAACTTTAAATGTTTTAATGTTTTAAAGTAAGCGGGATGTTGACTGTGCTTTAGCGCCCTCACGAAGTTTAGTCGTTTTAATCGTCAAAGTAAGTTAGGACGCTTATGATTAAGTAGCGCCCTCACGTCACAGTTCAGCATGACACTTATGCTTCATGAGCGCCCTCAAGGAACAAAACGAAAAAGTTGATATTATGCATCAAGACGCTAATTCAACATTGTCACAATTCTGATAATTACACTTCTTCGGATCACTTTTCAAAATTGTTCTCTACACAAAACCTTTTTTAGATATGTCAGAGATTTTCTCTGATGCATGAATCACGTTTCTTGAAACATTCTTTATTCATGCAATCTGAGAAAAACCAGAATGTTCGTGAAAATTGCAGTTGCCATTTTCATGAAAGATTCTAGTTGTTGTGAGTAAACGCTCACTTTAAATTTCAAATTCAAACAACCAACAGCTTTATCCTACTAAGTCTACAAATACCAGCACTTAAATTCAAAACAAGCTGCCGATAATTTTATTGAGCCAATGCTTTTGAACGTTAGTCGAATTTTCAATCTTATCTTTAAAAGTTTATACTGTTCTAGTTTTTCAAAGTGTGTTCTTTGAAACTTTACTCATTCAAAAGATTTTCGCTCTAAGCTTAATATCTATCTTCCTTTGAAAGTCTATTTGAATAATATAGAACTGTTGTCCACTCAATTCTCAGCCTTGTTTTAATCTCATCAATCTTGTTGATCGAGGAATTTGAGAGATAGTTCATATGATACAGTTATACCTTATTTCACATCCTGAAAACTTTATCAAGCTATAACAGTAGTTATACAAACTGCTGAGTATCAAACCAAAAGTTTTCCTGATCATCAAAACTTCCCATATGTTTTTATCCATTGGCAAAACCTTCTGTGTTTTTATAAGCTTTACACTTGTTTCCCTTTTGATTTCAAATTCAATGTTGGATCGAGTTATAGAGTTTTTGAATAAGCATTTGACAACTATTTTTCAAGAAGCATCATACAAGTCTTTTGAAACTACACTTGAGCAATATTGAAACATTGAAAGGTTTAAGGATTGTAAGTGTACTCCTCTTAGCATTACGTGCTAAACTTTACATATCTTTGTAATGCTATGAATGAGCTGAATTGTAAGTGTTCTACTTAGTTAGAACCATCATTATTATTCTGTAATCATAAGCTGGTGTGTTTCAGGATTGAAATAACCAAGTTTAGTGAATTTAGTTCACTTGACGATTCCAAGGTTTGAATCTTAAGAAGGTTTATCCTCCACCTTGAAGTAGAATCTATCGGTTTTTCCTTAGCTCGCAAAAGGAACATGGGTTTTTTCTTTGCCCGAAAAAAGGAAATGTGGTTCATCCTTATCTCGCAAAAGGATAGGTTTACCTTAAACCTGTAAAAAGACATGTGCAACGGTTTGGTTCTCACCCATAAGGGAATCAGTTAGTTGATTAAGAAAATCCTAATTGGGAGATTAGGTAGTGGATGTAGGCGTGCCAAACCACTATAAATTTGTTGTCCCCTGTTTTCTACCTTTTCTTCATAGTGTTTTGTTAAGATTGTTCTTCTATCTCTCTTATATTCAAGTATTTCTCTAATACGTTGAAAAGTTTCATATTTGACCAATATACCTAATTCACCCGCCTCTTGGGTATATCCAACAATGGAGACGCAATATCAACTAGTGTCTTGCCACATTAGAAGTCTATTATCACCATTTCAGGATATCTAATTATGTTCGACCCAATCTTTATATCTAAGGTAAGCTTTGGGAAATGAGAAGCAACTAATGTGAACAAGGGGAAAATATATATGTTCTTTGTCACCAATGTTAATCAACAACATTCTACCATATCTATAACCACAGGAAACAACATGCACAAAGGCCACAAACACTAGTTAGTATTGGTAGGACGTGTTATTTTAGATGTCGCGAGACAAGCCATAAACAATCTGAGTGCTTGAAGAACAAGAGCAAGGGGTCGTTTATTGAGGAGGTTGAAGAAGAGAATGATGTTGTACAATAGCTAATGAAGAACCCAAGTATGATAATGGTGATGATTTAGCGAAAGAAGAGAAACAACTAGAAGGTAATATTGGTCCTATGCTTTTTGTTCAATGATTTTGCTAAGCACCTCACAAGCAAGATGACTATCTACAACATAGTATTTTTCAAACAAGTTGCACCATTGGTGGTAAAATCTGCAAGTTCTTGACTAATTTGGGTTGTTAATTTTTTATGAAGCAGTTGGGATTAGTGAAAGAGAAGGTTTCAAAACCCATATAAACTAGGAAGGTTGGAAAGGGTGTCAAACTAAGTTAGTCTCATTGTACCCTACTCAATTTCTCAATTGGAAGTAAATACAAATATAGGGTGTCATGTCAATGTGTTGTTCCTATGGATGCATGTCATTCGTTACGCAGAAGGCCTTCGCAGTTTGAAAGGTAAGTGACACATGTTGAGTATACAAATACTTACAATTTTCAAATTGAGGGTACAAAGGTTGTCTTATTGCCCAATAAGGAGACTGGTACTACAAAATCTATAAGACAAACTAAAAATTAATTTTGTCATGTTAAGTTCAAATAAGAGATGATAGGCTTAGGTGCTCAATATTGATTCATGAGGGCTACTCAAAAGTATTAGCATGTTGTTGATTGCACACATTAAAAGCATCATCGAAACCACTTGTAGTTACCAAATCATAACTACTTTTGAAGCAAATTCGAGGACAAATTTGTTCAACATGGGACAATGATGCTAGACAAAAGGAGTTAGATTTTATAGCACCATATGAGCAACTAAAGAAACACTAAATAGGTGTAAGGGTCTCAAATTCACTTTTTTTTCTATTTTTAAAGTTTCATTATTTCTTGTAAATTCTTATTTTGGTGAATTTACTAATTTCAGTGAATTTATTATATTTAGTAATTTTTAAAATTAAAAAATTAGTGTGTCGGTATGTAAACCATTTTAAGCCCTAGGGAAAACATCTAGTTTTTTCAAAGGAAAAAATATAGGGTGCATTTGGTTTATGATTCAAATACAATTTTTTGTATCCAAAAATCTGAAAATACAAAAAAATTGTTTGGTTTGAGTGAAGTGAGAAACAGTTTTTCCCTTTTTGCAAAGAAAACAGGTTGTTTTTAGGAAACGATGAAATATCATTTTCTGAATTTTCGGTTTTCTTGATATTTTATATCTTCATTGTCTCTTCCTCAAAATCAATGAGTTAGAGAATTGCAAATCAATCTTCTTGACTTAGCATCCTATATCAACATGCATTAATAAGACAACTGATCGTAATTATTTTGATTTGCAAGTGCACGAATTATCAAGTTAAAATATACCCGAGGTGAGTCGAGTTATCGTCCTCAGGGAAGGTTAATTTCACAGTTAAAAATGCTCAAAACTATAATGATTAGTGGTTTTATCTAGGTGATAAAAAGAGATTGTGATGACACCACACCTCGGACCACCATCCCCCAAGGATCGGCGTGCTGAATGTCAGGGCAGGACGCCTGGCGTAGGCATCCACGACCACCCGAAATCATCTTATGGGATGATCGAGACCCTACAAGCCTCAACTAGACTCTCCATAGAGTCCTATGTTTTTATTTTTTTATTTTCTTTTATATCAACCTGATAGACTAAAAAGTTCTAAAATCATCATAAACATCTACATAAATCAAATAATAATGATCTCCCAATGTGCATATAATGATCAACATAGACTCCCAAATAAACCAAAATAGCCTGGCCAATATGCTTAGACTCATCATCATCAAATCCAAGGCCCAAGGCCAATGTACAACAATTATACAAAACTCCTCACCATTTAGGTTTAACATGTGATATTAATTTCATATGTACTCAAAATTAACAAAACATATACATATGTAAAAATGGACATCCTACCATGCACAAGAGTCCTAGACTCACATCAAGACGTCCCTAGCTTTGCAGTGGCTAGGTCCTCAAGCAAATGCAATGTCTTTGCCCTTATCTGTAGGACCTGAAAAGAGAGTGAGAAGGTGAGCCAACTATGCCCAGTGAATAGTGTTCATTTATGCCATCAATCATACATCAATAAAAGCCATACATATATATACATGCATGAAATAATGCTCATGAATATGTGAAATATAAAACACATAATATAATAAGCATTCAACCATTTTCATGCACATTTAAAACCTCCACCATTAGTTATATTCATAGACCACAAGTCGGTCCTCCCGCATTATAACTTGCACCCTTGGGTCGTTCATCTACCTTACCACATCATTCTCTATTGTATAGACTCAATTTATGGTCCTCCCTTATTGGGGTACAGTCATCTCATCCTGATCATTCACTTTCAGCCTAAGTGGAATAATCCTACCTAGCGAGGCATTAGATATCCTACCGCCATTGAGGTATGTCAGCCTCATACCCTTAACCTTCATTTATAGAAGATTCTACCTCTTCCCCTAGAGAATTTAGTTTGGCAATATCTCAAGCCTTCTAGGTATTCAATGCATGCCATTTCATAATACATTTAAACACATGCATTTTCATAATGATATTTCATGACTTTCAACATACAAGAATAAGTAAATATGATGACACAAGTTATAATTATAAGGAACAACTACTCACAACCAAGCCACGCAAGCTACTACTATCCACACACCGATCAATGTCGATTCCAATGCAAATCAAGATCTTGTAAATCATATTCACATGCACATACATCAATTACCATGATCATTCTCATACATAAACACTAATTATGATTAATTTCCAACTCAACAAGTCCATGTGCATCTAAGTCAAATCATGAGTTTCATTTCTCATGATCAACCTCAACATCCATACTTAAGACTTACATTCAAATCCAATATAAGCCTTAGTCTACGACAACAACACCAGCACCTCCAATCACATATAAACCCAAGACAAATACTTAGTCTAGGTCTATTCATGGTTAGCCAAGTCAATGCACCATTCAACATTCAAACCATGAAAAATTTATCATAATCAACACAAATCCCCAATTTGAGCCAATACATAGCATATGCCCCAATTTGGGGAAAACCTCTACAATAGGGCATAGAGTCAAATTGAACTAACTCAATTAATTCCAACACAAGTCTAACCATTATAAAACTACAATTTCATTCAATTTGGGTTCAATTAGACAAGTCTCAAGTCAATTTAATCAATTGACTTGATTTAGGTCAAAAGCCCCAATTTTGGACAAAGTCCCAAAATCAAGCCCTAGGCCAATTTTACACTACACCTAGGTTTTCCACCATTCAAAATCAATAAATTGGATTATTAATCATCCACATTTACCCATTTAATTAACAGAGATTGCATGTAACCACCAAATCGAAGCTAGAAATTGGGGAAAATGCTACTATTGGGTTCCAAATCACCATAGGAACTCATGTCCATGACATGCACATCGATTCTTAGGGTTTCTATGGAAACCCTAATCCCATATAACATCAAAACCAAGTCCAAGAGTGTGGAAATCACTCATTGGGCATGGGTTTAGGTCTAGGATGCTTTAATCCATCATTAACAAATTCATACAAGCACATGCAAGCCAACCTTAGGTTAGGTCTCTCCCAAATCCCAAAACCCATGGTGAGATTTACACCATTAGAAAGCTTGAACCCAACATATAAGGCATTTTCATAGAAGAAATTTGAAAGAAATCTTACCTTGGATGAAGATTTGGAGCAACTAAATCACCCAAAACCCCAACTTCTTCTTTTCTTCCTTCCTCTTCTTCTTTTTTTTTCTTTTTTCTTTTTTCTCTTTTTCTTTTTAAGTCCTCATGATCTCATGCTCTCATTTGTTGCTTTACTATGCCAACACGCTCATCCCATTTCAACCACATAATCAAATATTATGTTTTTATCCAATGGTTGCTCACGACTTCTCATATATCACATGGGTGCATTAATGAGAGCATTTAATATGGTCCTTCAACAAGCTACAAGTCAAAACAATAACTTGCGCAACAAGTTATTACATGTAGCTTCTCCAACAAGCCACCCTTAAAATATGAATATGATATTATTAACAATAACAATAATGCTGATAATAATTCTCTACAATTAACCACCACTTTCTTTCTTCTTCTTTTTTAAAGGGTATTTTTGGAATCCCAAAATTTGTTTATTCTCACGCGTGTACCATTAGGCCAATTCCCCATCATCCGACAATTTGAACTATTTTCACACATATGATAAAAGGTCAATTTCTAGGTTCATCCTAAATGAATTATTCTCACGTACATGACATTAGGATATTTCGCTGGTTCTTTTAGAATTTAATAAAACTTCATAATAGATACATATACACACATAATATACATTATCAAGCATTAATTACACAAACATATACATCAAGCAAACACACAGAGTCCGGACAAAATGTAAATGGGTTACGGGCTAGAAAAAAAGACTTTTGGGGCGTTACAAAGATGATTTAATTGCAGAGATGTAAAATAAACAAAATCAAACGAAACAATGCAATTTAAATGGAAATTGAAGAGAAATCAATGGATTTATAGTTCTAGAGTTTAGATCTCACTATATTGTATCTTATAATCTTTAATAATTATGTTAATGTATTAATTTCTGAAATTTATAAATCATGATCCCGACTCATCCAAATACCTCTCTCGAGCGTCAATTTGAACATCTATCCTTAAGTTATCGATTATCTCTCTCGAGCGCCAACCAGTAGATTAAGAATGCATTAAGATCTATGATTCATTTTAAATGATTTCAAAGGTGTTCGTAGGTCTCTCGATTCAATACTACTAACCTAGGTTACAAATCCCTTGCTCCAATTCGATAACACCTCTCTCGAGTGTAAGAATCTAAATCTATGTTCATTCAAAGAGCGATCAGCAATTTAAAAGCATTAAACATGGAGAATCGTAAATAAACCCAAAAGATTGCTCAAAAACACATAAACAATGATTCAATCACAAGATCCAACATAGCTAAATCAAAACTCTAGATTATCTATTTAGTTCATAAACCAATCCATGGATACAAGAGAAAGTTTCAAATAGGAAATTATTGAAACAAATTGAATTAGGAAAGAAATTAGAAAAAACCCCTTCAAAAGTGAGATCTCTTTCTTCTTCTTCTTCTCCAACCTGTAACTCCTTCTTCTTCTGGTCTCTACTTTTTTTCTTTCCGTTTTTCTTCTTTTTCTCACTCCAAATCAACCTCAAAACCCTTGCATCTCATAGTATTTCAAGTAAGGAATCCATAGAAATAAACCACGTCCAATTCAGAGTTAAATTCAGAAAGTTAAGGCTGAAATACAAAAGTCGCGCAGAATTAAATTTCCCGGCGCCGCGACGCCTAGTTACAGGTTTTTACACCTGTTTTTCCTGATTTTCTTGTGGTCTTAGCCAATTTTTCACACTCCCAAGGCTTAGATGCACTTGTTTCTTCACTCTAACTTTGTTGGCTCCTTTTGCATCATGTCTTCATCTTCTCAATCATCAGTTAGAACATCAAAGCACCTACAAAACACATCAAACCAAGTGAGTAACATGCTTTCATAATGATATCAGCAAACCTATAAAAATTCAACCCAAAACAAGCCAAAAATATCAAAATTTGACTAAACTATTTAATAACCAAATTTATGATAAACTAACCTAATATATAAACTAAATACCATAAAACACACTTAAAACATACTCTAAAATATATACTAAATACCTACTTATCAACAACCAACCCAATCATGGAAGAGACTTTCAAAGCTAGCTTTGTTAATTAGCCACAAAGAGACATTAATGTAAGGTTGAACCAACCTATTGGAGTAGGAACCCACTTCAACAGTTGAAAAGTAGAAGTTCATTTTACATGGATTCCCCAATTTTCTAGCCATGAACCTACTCCATTTAGAGTAATAATAATCGTGTCAAGGCTTTTGGCGAAGTTTTCAATCCTTTTCCTATTTCTCTCCCATTAGATGTGATGAACAGTTCCTGCAAAAGCTAAGTTCACCATTCACTTAAAAGGGGAGTTTGAATGAATCATCCAGCTTCCTTACTCAATCCAACTAGAAACCTTTCTCCTAATAGGACAACATTTTTAATTATATTAGGCAATATATTTTTGATGTCATATTTTGGATGGATCATTAATTAGGTTGACTAAGACTCAGTATAATTTTAATAAAAGATGTTTTATTTTGGTATAGTTGAGTATTTTATTTTTATAAGCATTATTTATATTGAAATTGAAAAGATAAATTAAAAAGGTTTGCTACATATCCGACCAATGTTATTAAATTGAAATATAACAAACATGCAAAAAAAAAAAAATTGTTAAAAGGAAAATATCATTACTTATAATGAATATAACATGACAATCCCGGTAACCAAAA
The DNA here is from genome assembly GCA_035771175.1 of Paratinospora sagittata. Classification (NCBI taxonomy): domain Eukaryota; kingdom Viridiplantae; phylum Streptophyta; class Magnoliopsida; order Ranunculales; family Menispermaceae; genus Paratinospora; species Paratinospora sagittata. The sequence goes on along the minus strand of CM069604.1, from coordinate 28,336,186 downwards.
AAAAGAAAAGAATATAACATGACAACACTCGATTAAGTAATGCAACAACATATTGTGCTCTTTATATAATAATGCCAGTTATAACAACATGCGACAATATTATATTGGTGAAAGGAAAAAACATTATTTTCATCACTTGATTGAAATGATATCACAACAAGCAGATACGTACTCCATGACAACACACTAAAAGCCGTGTATAATGATGATGATTTATAACAACATTGCATTCAACAACGTACATGGTTGCCTTGTTTATAACATATGACAACGTTTTGCACACCTTGTAATATATGTTTTTGTTGTTGGTCTTGGGAATTCACATTGTATAACCAACATAGGTTGTTAATTGGTCGGTCTTCTTAGCTCATGTTAGGGAAAATCACTCACGTGATCAGTTGAGTTAGTTACTATTGTTGTTAGATAGTTATAGCTGTCAGAGTTTTGTTAACTCTGTTAAGTTAGTAGTTCTGGAAAGTTCTTTAAGAAGTCTCTTTGTAACAAATAATAAATAGTTGTGTAGAGCTATTTCTCTGTTCAGTAATGAAGAAATGAAATTAGTTCTTGAACTCTTCTTTTTGGTTTTCTTAGTTTGATAAACTTAACATGGTATCAGAGTGTTCTGCTCACGCCAATCCTGTGGTTTCTTCTTCTTCCCGAATGAATGTTGCAACACCTGGTGAATGGAGCCTCATCTTTATCCTCTGTGGCTTTGATTCAGGTTACAAATTGAAGGACCAAAGCCCCTCATGATGAGTGTTCTCACGTTGGGATTTTGATGATTACAAACAACATTATTAATGAAAAATATATTGTTTCTAAATATTGTAGCAAAATTCATCAACATCACATCAATAGAAGTTGTAGAAGAAACTCAAGATCAAGCTCAAGCAATAAAGACAAAGTTCTACAAGTGATGAGTTTTCGTTTGATCTTAGGATTGTAAGATCACACTTAGAACATCTCGGCAAGATCATACTCAAAGTGTTTCAAGTTTTCGAAAATGTTTTGATCTTCAATTTGATTTTATCAAAAAGGTTTTTCGAATGTTTTTAAACGTCTTCTAAGCATTTTGAATGATTTAAAAGTGTTTAATCATATGTCAAAATGATTTTAAAGAAATGGAGTTACCTTTGATCGATTGGAGTTTTAATAAAAAAAAGAACCAAATTTATAAGGCCTCTAGCGCTCTAGCCAAGAGCTATAACGTGCTAGCTGCACGCTGGAAACCATATGGAGAAATGGAATCTAATGTTTGGGGTCCAACACCATTACCTACACAATTGGTTATCGTTATTATGTTACATTCGTAGATGATTTTCAAGGTATACATGGATCTATTTCTTGAAATCTAAGCCTGAGGTAGTTCAGTCTTTCTTGCATTTTAAGAATCAAGCTGAGTTGTGGTTTGAGGAGAAGATTAAATCATTCCAGTCAAATTGGGGAGGCGAGTTTAGGCCTCTCACAAGTTTGTTTAGTTCCTTTGGAATTGAGTTTCGAAAGTCTTGTCCATATACGTCAGAACAAAATGGTATAGTAGAGAGAAAACATTGTCATATTGTTGAACTTGGTTTAACTCTCCTAGCTCAAGCATCAATGCCTTTGCATTTCTGGTCTGAAGCCTTTGCTTGTGCAACTTACTTTATCAATCGTTTACCTAATGCTGCTCTCAAGTTTAAGTCTCCTATGGAGGTTCTTTTTCAGTCCACGCCTGATTATTCTTTTCTTAAGGTTTTTGGCTGCTAATGTTTTCCTTATCTTCGACCTTATAATGATCATAAGTTGCAGTTTCGGTCAGCTCCTTGTGTCTTTATTGGTTACAGTCCTATGCATAAAGGTTACAAGTGTTTGGCTTTTAATGGAAAGATATATATATCTAGACATGTAGTATTTGATGAATCTGTGTTTCCATTTGCTAATATGTCTGCTTCCTCTTCCACTCATGTCATACCTGCTGCTGCTGTTGTTCTTCCTTCCATTCTCGTTATGTCTCTTATTCCCCCACAATCCATTTCTGGTAATGCACAAAATATGCAACCTATTTCCTCTGCTTCTTCTTCTTCTGCTTCTGACTTGCCTGTTGCTGTATCACATGTTGTAGCAGAGGAAACTTGTGGTTCTTCCTTCAATAATTCTAATTTTCTTTCTTCACCACCTGTTAATCCTAGTGCTCCTTCATGTCAAAACATTCATCTTATGACTACTACAGCTAAGGCTGGAGTCTTTAAACCTAAAGCTCTCATTTTTTATTTTACTGATCATGAACCTTCTAATGTGGTTGACGCTTTGAGTAATGAAAAATGGAAGATGGCTATGGACGAGGAGTATAGAGCTCTTATGACTAATCAAACATGGTATTTGGTTTCAATGCCCAGTGACAGAAAAGTTGTTGGTTGTAAGTGAGTTTTCAAATTGAAAAAGAATCCAAATGGTTCAATTTCAAGATACAAGGCTAAATTAGTAGCTAAAGGATATTTACAACAAGTTGGATTTGATTACTCTGAAACCTTTAGTCCTGTTGTTAAACCAACATCATATCGAGTTGTTCTTACTCTTGCTTTGGCTAAACATTGGGTTTCGAGGCAACTCGATGTGAATAATGCATTTCTCAATGCAAGAAACTATACCTATGACAACGGTCAATGTCTGTTGTATAATTATTACCACAATATTAACATAGATGTTGTGAGTAACGACATTGTTGATAACCTAAAACTTTAGACAACATTCATATAACTGTTGTTATAAGACGTTATATATGTTCCCAAGCACTTAGTCCACAACGTGTGAACATTGTCTAAGCTTTTTCACAACAGTAGGGCTACCCCTTGTTGTATTGAAACTTTCAACAACATTCATAAACTTCTTGTTGTAAGGCGTTGTATATGTCCCAAACATTTAGTCCACAACAGCATGTGAACATTGTCTAAGGTTTTTCACAAGAGTCATGCTGCCCCTTGTTGTATAATAACTACAACAGACACATTAACCGTTGTTGTAAGACTTAATATACATCCCAACCCACTTAGATCACAACAACGCAAGAATGTTGTCTTCCATTTTCAACAACTGTCCATGCACCTCTTGTTGTATAGTAATTACAACAATCAACGTCTGTTATTATATATTTGAACATGATCTCTTTCATTGTCTTTTCACAACAAACGTAAAACGTTGTTGTTTCTTTTTTTTTAATATAAATATATTATGATATATTATATACATCTTTACTTATAAAAATGTACGTGTTCATTCAAAATATATAAATACTTTCAAATCTAAGCTTTAATTTTCCTATAAGAGACATTTATTTAGACATCTATCATATTAACAAAAAATATATTTTAATATAACCTGTAAATTCAATCTTCAAAAACAAAATGTTATATTTCATATAAGCATACAATTGATCAAAAGTATGCACAATTAGTTGCTTACAATCATATATACAAAATTAATTTTTTACAAAATAAAAATTTAAAGCTCTGTACTCCCTTTTTTTTTCCTTAGATTAAGAAAACTTATAGTAAGTCTAACTCAAAAAAATCTTGTGCAGCACCAATGTGACTTTTCATCGCAATCATCTGTCCAAATATTACATAAAAATGTATTAATAAAATTATATCAAACTAAAGTCATTTAAATAACATTAAAGTGATGAGTAATAGCCTTTGTACGCAATTAAAATAATCACCCAAAGCTATGAGTGTGATAAAAAAATTCCTATCAAACCTGCAATTTAATATATATATATATATATAAAAAATATGTCAAAATGTTTTCACTCTTTTATATAAAATTTGTTAATCATTAAAGCATACCTTTGTACCAAAGTAGTAAAACATTATAGTAGCCAAAGTCGCATACCTATCATGAATATAAGGCAAAAAACTTACAAAAATTGAATGGTGAAGGAACAAAAAAAGAACACGCATTTGTCCAAACTAAATGATTCAACCCCATTGTCAGAGTGACAGGCTAACACCACCAACAAAATTGCATTAGAGTCCAAGAAACGAAAAATTTTAAAAATCAGCTTATACGTTGCTGCAATGTACATTGCAAGTAATTTTCCTTGATGAGACATTCACACTTCATACTTCCAAACAAAGAAATTTAACAAATTACAGAGCCATGCAATACAACAAATCTTGAACAAATACAAATACCAACCATAGAAAGAAGGGAGGGACATGAGCAACTTCTCTTAGCAACAGATTTTTTTGCTGAGTAATATGAATAACATAATGCTAGGCAACGCAGAAAAAATGACAAGCATATAGAGATACAACAAAAAAATTGAGGGCAATAAGAAGTATTTAACATGAATCTAAATTAAAATTGAGTTGATATGAATATGTAAGTATCCTCCCTCAAATTTAATAATGTTATACTTCAAATCTTTGGTAAAATAATCAAATCTAGAAGCAAGAGCTTCCTCCTAATTAATGACAACACTTCAACTATCTAAACATGATAATCACTAAATATTTATGTGATATTTCAGCCTTCTTACTGCCCTCAAAGTAGGCTAATTTGGTATGTTTAAAATGTCTTGAAAATATATGTACTTTTACGTTTCCTTGTGAACCTTATAAAACATACTCAGTAATCATATTAGTCTGCACCCGTCTCTCAAAGAAATTCAGCACTAGTGAGGAAAGATAAAATAAAATAAAAGCTTCTATCTCACTAAATATAGTTTCTAGAATGATCATATCTAGGTGTTCATCTGAGCATATAATTTCCTGATGAAATAATTGTTCACTATTGAAAGTTGTTGATGGGCAGCTAACATAGATCAAATAAGAAAAGGCAAAGGCAAAGCATCAACGAGAAGAAATGAATAATACCGGCAGTAATATTAGATTACAAGGGTTTCAAAGAAGTTACATTTTTTTTATTAATATATACTATGAAAGATTTCTCTTTTTTTCTTTTCATTTTTTGGGTGAACCAGAAGGTATGTTGAGATAGTGATCTCATGACCCTCTCCCAGTTGTGTTGTATGGATGTACCCTATAGAATCACAATATTTCAAATAAAAGTTTATGATTTCATTATTTAAAAATCTGCTTGGACATATATAATAAGTAGGATCAGGTGCAGAAGATGACAGTTAGAATCAAACATAGTGAATTTGAATCCAACATTTCACATCAAATCATTGCAGAAAATGACAACTAATATAGGGCCTTCAAGAAAACATCAAGGGCTTTATTTTTATTTTCCCCATAAGTTCCACTTTCAACAGTTGCAAGGATCCACTTTTCCTTCCTCACATTTATATGATTCAACAAATTAAATAGGTGGGTTCATCCTTGGTGGATTTCTATCATACACATGTATATGCAACAAATTTCATGGATACGTAAATGTTAGGAAAAAAATTGAGAAAGGGGAGCTTCAAATAGAATGGAAAACAACGATTTGAGTTTTCATATAAAACAAAATGTAATACCTCAAAAATTTCAAGGGTATTTACATAATTATAAAAGATACTTTCTTTTATATTATACTTATCATATAAAAGATATTTTCTTTTATATTATTCTTGCCATAACGGGATGATATAAAAGATACTTTCTTTTATATTATTCTTGCCATAACGGGATGATTATTCTTATCATATAAAAAATATTTTCTTTTATTAAAGCTTCACCTACATTATGGGATGAATATTATTCTTATCATATATAATTCCTTCAATTCCATAATTTAAAAATTGACATGTTTTCTTAAACAACCCCATAAAAGCAACTCCAATCTTTTCCATATATTTTTAATTTGCCTTCTTTTAAGCTATTGCCAATATACACCAAAGACATTCATAAAACCCTAAACATATAAAACCTTCATATGCAATCTAACACCACTTTTTCTCCTCATATACTATCCCACCTAAGCTCATTCTTCCTCTTTGGAGATCTGTAGCCCTTGCAACTGGAAATCCTGCAACGACAAAAGTAAGTTTTACACTTCCTTTTCTTTTCTCTTCTACTTGTTGCATCTCTTTTTCGTGTTTTAATCGAATGTTGTACCGACAACGTTGGTGTAGTGATGTACCACATGTTCTTCTCAGCATTCTCATGGACATGGGTTGCCTATGAGTGTCATGTGTGGTTCTTCACCTCAACGTCCCTGTGTTCGAGATTATTTCTCTTCTTTCATATTTTTACGGCATTAAGGGAGACAACAACAACTGTTGTGACCATGGCCAACAGATGCATGATAGTGTGTTATCTACTATCATCACACACCACCAACATGCATATATCACATGAAATATATATATATATATATATATATATATATTAAAACCCATCGCCGCCAACCACTTCTTTGTTATACAGATTATATATATATATATATATATATAAACAGAGTGGTGGCACTTCTCTGCTATACAAATTATATACATATATTATAGCAGTTATATACGTATGTATATACATATATCTTACTTATATGAGTAATATATATATTTTGGGTAGGTACGTGTGACTAATTTAAATGTAATACATATGTATAGGTTGAGGACGTACGTTACGCACCAAGAATTTTGACAACAACGAACTGCGTGCGTAACAGGTGAGGAAGATTTTATGCCTTTATAATATTTTATTTTGATATGTAGATAGGAACATTAAATTAATTAGATTTATAGTATCATTAGATTGTTCATGCATGCTTGTCTTACATGATTGTACATATTATGATTTGTTATCCCAAGTTTATGTTGGGTGCACGTAATTCATGTGTACTTTTTAAAGTTTGATGATGAGATATATGATGAGAGTATTAGCATAATTGTTATAATAAAGTTCATGCATGAATGCTATTGTTATTTGACATTGTGATACGATACTATGTGTTGTGGAGTTTGAACATGTCATGTGAATAGAAGTTATATATCATATTTATGTTGTATGTATGATATTTTGACATCATTAAAGAACACGATTAAGATAAAAATAACACATATGAAGCAGTTATTCTAAGGAATATCGCCAATTATTATTTTAGGGCAGTTATTCTAATGAATATCGCCAATGGCTATAATTATTATGGGGCAGGTATTCATGATGAATATCGCTAACGAGTTTTTAATTTTTGGGTAGTGCCACCCTGGGTTTGATTTCCTAAAGGTACTTGATTTGGAACGTGATGAGATTCTCAACTCAAACAATCAAATGTTGCAACGATTAATGTGTGAAACTTGTTCGTAATGTTCTTGTGTATATATCATGATAAAATGTTGTGAATGGTTTAGATGACCCACTGGGCTTTCAAGCTCACCCCTATTTTTCACATGCAGATACATGAAAGAATAGAGTCGCGAGTTCGTGATGTGTTTCACAGTAGTATGGGTGGGTTAGTGGCTTGATTCGTGTTATAGTAGTAGGACCGAGTAATTATTTATTAATTGATTATATCAATTAAATGAGTTGTATTAGAAATCAATGTTTTTGGAACATTATAGTGGTCGTTAAAGATTTCATGGGTCATTTTATATGTTTATGCCTTGGACTTGAACGTGTTAATTTTACTTGATGAATATATTTAAAATGTTGTGTCCATAATGGATGGACAAGGACAAGTACCCTCATGGCTCAATATTTAATTTGTGTGATGGGAATCTATAGTCCGTGGCATAGAAATTGAAAGAGTATTCTTCTATCTTAACTTGTAACATTATTTTGAATATATACGATATTATTAAATTTATTTTTACCTGTGTAAAGATTTTGGGTTAAGGTAGATGGATACAATTCACGCCTCGATTTTTTTTTTTTTGCTATTTTCTTGATAAGAGCAAATATTTATTCTTATTACTTTAAATTTAAGTTTTAAAAATCGGAGTGTGACAGATTGGTATCAGAGCTTAGGCTTCAGATCATGAGAAGTGTTACAACAAATTTTGAGAAGCTTAGTATCAGAGAGTAGGTATCAAATCTTTATGACATTAGGGTCCAACTTGAGCTAGATAAATATGTCAATTATAAACCTTATAACATAATATCGAGAATGAAAGTACAGTGGGTCTAACAAATTAAAGCTTTTAGGACATTGGTTAGAGACGAGAACTTGTATGGAAACTGTTTGGTTAGAATCTAAGATCAGGATGAATCTTTTATTCTTGGTTCCAAAGCGGTACGGGACGTGGAGGAATTTAAGGGTATTTGAGGAGTCTTGAACTTGGAGACTAGCAGGCCATGTTTGGTGAATGACTAACAACTCTGGACGAGCTTGTATCGCTATGTTCAACTGGTATGGGACAGCTTGGACATAGAGGGTACCTGGGAAGCCTTAGTTGGTAGGACATTTGCGCATTGTTTGGGTGTATTGAAGTTTCTTTGTGGAAGCTTATATTACCGGGCTAGAGTGGTATGGGACACTTGAATATGGAGAATATAAAGTTTGGGAATTTCTTTATACCATTGTTGTGTGGTGTGTTGTTTGTTTGTTTGCTTGTCTTGTTTACATGTATCAAAATCAAATCTTGTACCCTGTGACAATCATGGATTGCCAAAATTTTATAAAACCTAGAAATTGAATCAATAGGATCATTTTATTTTCGAGAACTTAGAATTCTGAATCTAGAGTCACCCTTAACAAAAATAATTATCTCATGTAGTACTAAAGATGGGTTGAAAATTTTATAGATGAAAACTTAGCCAGGAAACTACAACTTTCCACTGTACCTTTATCTGTTGTTATGAAGATTTCAACACCAGTAGGAGTAAACGTCCCAACAACTGAAAAATGTAGTTGTGACCTTAGAATTAATGATAAGCTAATTTCAGCTGAATTGATACTCCTACCGATTAATGATTATGATGTGATCTTGGGAATGGATTGGTTATCTGAGTACCAAGCCCAGATCGATTGCCTTCGAAAGAAGATTACTTTGAGGTTACCTTCGAGAGAGCTGTTGAAAATCTATGGGGATAGACACAAAATCTCGAGGAATATCATGTCCGCACTTCTCGAATCTGTGAATCAAAAAGAGGAATTCAAAACCCTAACAGAAGCTGAGCCTCTAAAGACCTTGAAGAAATTAGAAGAGAACTTGGTGGTTAGAAACTTCCCTGAAGTGTTTCACGAAGAATTACCAAGATTACCTCCTAAGCGGGAAGTAGAGTTCAAGATAGAATTGTACCCTGGAACAGACCCCATAGCCATGTCACCCTACAGAATGGCACCTGGCGAATTAATAGAACTAAGGACTCAGCTTGATGATCTTAGTGCGAAGGGATTTATCCAGCCGAGCGAATCACCCTAGGGAGCACCAATATTGTTTGTCAAAAAGAAAGATGGGTCGATGAGGCTGTGTATTGACTACAGAAAATTAAATCAAGTCACGGTCAAGAACAAGTACCCCCTACCAAGAATAGATGATTTGTTCGATCAACTGAAGGGAGCAACTTGTTTTTCCAAGATCGACCTAAGGTCCGGTTATCACCAACTTAGAATCAAAGAGTCAGACATACCGAAGACGGCATTCAGGACTAGGTATTGACACTTTGAATTCAGAGTCGTGCCATTTGGACTCACTAATGCACCAGCAGCATTTGTGGACCTAATGAATAGGGTGTTTAGGCCTCCTCTAGACAAATTTGTAGTGGTATTTGTTGGTGATATTTTGGTTTATTCGAAGACCAATGAGGAACATCAGGAACACCTTACAGTAGTTTTGGAGACATTGAGACGAAATCAATTGTATGCCAAATTTGAAAAATGTGAATTTTGGGTGAGCTATATGTTAAAGAGATTGTGAAGCTACACAGAGTACCCAAATCGATAGTGTCAGATAGAGATTCCTTATTCACATCTCAGGTCTGGCAGAGCTTACTGCGGGAATTGGGAACCAAATTAACCATGAGCACCGCCTATCATCCTCAGACAGATGGTCAATCTGAAAGGGTTATTCAGATCTTAGAAGACATGTTGAGAGCTTGTGTACTAGATTTTAAGGGAAATTAGAGTAAATACTTACACCTAGCAGAGTTTGCTTATAACAATAGTTACCAGGCAAGTATACAAATGGCTCCATATGAAGCCCTATATGGACGACCATGTAGGTCACCACTGTGTTGGACCGATTGGGAAGATAAGGTACTTACAGGACCTGATATGATAATTGAGATGAACGAAAAAGTGAAGTTGATCCAGAAAAGGCTAGTTACTGCACAGAGTAGGCAGAAGAGCTACGCAGATAAGAGGCGCCGACCTTTAGAGTTCCAAAAAGGTGATAAGGTATTTCTGAGAATAAGCCCTCAAAAAGGCATCATGAGGTTTGGTAAGAAAGGGAAATTATCGCCTCGGTTCATCGGTCCGTTCCAGATCAGTGATCGAATTGGCGAGAATGCTTACAAACTAGACTTGCCAACTAGTTTATCCGCCATCCACAACGTGTTCCATGTGTCGATGTTGCGAAGATATGAACCAGACCCTTCCCACACGATTGATTGGAAAGAAGTAAAAGTACAAGCTGATGCCACCTATGAAGAAGGACCTTTAAAGATCCTAGATTGGAAAGTTCATAGTTTGAGGAACAAAGGCATTTCATTAGTTAAGGTGTGACGCCCCGAAAATTATTTCATCTAGCCCATAACCCAATTGCACTTTGCCCAAACTCTATGCGTTGCCTTGATATGTTTGGTGTTTGTTTGATGGTTGTTTAATGTTTGTATAGTTGATACTTGATAATGTATATAAATATGTGTATCATAAATTGTATATGGGTCATGTTAAATTAAATTATAATGCATATGTTATTATTTATACATGGACCCATTAAACCATGAATTGATATGAGTTAGGATTGATTGAATAAAAGGATAAATGAGAATGAAAATTTGGTGTATTAAATGGATTGGACATTTAAAATACATGGAAGCATGAAATTGGTTAAAGTACATGTGGTTGGTATGGGTAGTATGAGACCAACACATGTGAAGGTTGGTGCATGAAAGTGGACAAGTGTCCCATGCCCTCAAGGAAGTGCTAGAATGAGTGAAGGGAATCAAGGAGAGAATCAAGGAGGAAAACAAGGAGAGAATCAAGGAGGAAAACAAGGAGAGAATCAAGCAGGGAATCAAGGAAGTGCTAGAAAGAGGTGAGTGGAGAGAAAGGAAAGAAGAAGAGAAAGAAAAGAAGAGAAAGGAAAGAAGAAGAGAAAGAAGGAGAGAGTTGCAGGAGGAAGATCCCTGCGACGTTTTCATCAAAGAGGTAGATCTTTGGAATCTATGGTCAGATTGAGCTCAAAATTTGTCAGCAAGTTCGTAACTTATGGTTATTCATTCTGGTCGGTGGAGATCTTGATCAGAGGTTTCTTCTAAGAGATCTAACCTCTCAAACAAGGCTGGTCGGAAAGTCTGGATTTCTCGCACCGTTTCGCCCAAACTTATAGATCTCCTTAATCTACCGTTGGATGGATATAAAATTTGGGTATGTCGTGTACAACTGATAGTTCTACATTCGGAACGGTGGAGATCTTGATTTAGGGTTTCTTCTGAGAGATCTAACCTCTGAAACAAAGCTGGTCGAAGATTCGGGATTTCTCGTGGTGTTTCGCTCAAACTTGTAGATCTCCTAAATCTACCGTTGGATGGATATCAAATTTGGGTATGTAGTTTATAACTGATATTTATCTATTCTGAACGGTGGAGATGTGTATTCGTTTAGTATTTTGTGTGATATAGTCATCTGAGTTTGAGAATTTGCAGCAGGAAAGGAGAAATTGTCTAATTAGAGACTTATTCATCAAATACACTTATCTTTTCGGTCCACCGTTGGATTGGGCTGATATTTGGACAGAAGGTTTGTATCTTCACATACTTCAATCTGTACGGTTGATTTTGTGATTACATATTTCTGTTGGTATATTGATACATCTGAACAGAATAGTAAATGAGGAATTGGTAGGGTTGCTTTTATTAGACCTAAATTTAGAATATGAACTTAGACCTTTCCAAATAGCTTGCATGTCAACTATGTTGACCTAGTTGTCATTGTTGATGAACCTATGATGCAAAATCAGTGATATACATGGCTGAACATGGTGACCTAGTGTAAATCGACAATATGGCCTAAGTATGAAAAATTTCATATTTTAGGGCTTTTGATGCTTTTGGCCTAGAATCATTGAATTGATGCAACTTATGTTTAATTAAGCATGATTAGAGTTGATTATGCTACTGATTTGGTGGTTGTGACCATATCATGGGTTAGGCCTACTTGTGATCAAGTGACCAATTTGGGCATGTTTATGCCTAAAGGAATTGAAAATCAGTATTTTTGATTAATAGAATGGTTTATGTATGAGAACTATGCATTAGAGGCCTAAGGCATGTGATTTGAGTTGAATGATGGGATTATATGGGATTTAGGCCTATTGTTTATATGTGGGCTGATTTAGGGTTGATGTGTAATGTCTATGTGATTGAGCATAGAAATTGATGTATGGTAGGATATTGATGTATGTTTCAGGATCTTGATTGGGTTGATTCGGTTTGGTGGTCGTGTGTGGTTAAATACTCTCGCGAGGCTTGGTTGTCAGTAGACTTCATTTATGATTATATCTTTTATGTCATCATATCACTTATATATATTGTATGTTGAAAGCATGAATGTGTTCTAATGTTTTGAATGATGCATTGATTTGAGAAAACCTTATGACTTTGGTTGGGCCCATCTATCTGGCTAATAGGGGGACTTAACCTTGTCATAGGAGGGTTTTAGGAAAGAAAATGATTGGGGTCAACGGCACGGTGAAATAGACGTGTACTAGTAACCCAAATAAACATGATTGGGATCAACGGTACGGTGAAATAAACGTGCACTAGTAACCCAATGCATGTGGAATGTGGATCCAAATTGATAAGCTTTTAATTGCATCGAACTTATTATAAATGTTTGATATCTATATGTTATGAGCTTTTAAATCATGCTACACATTGACATGCATACATGATATTTATTGATGAGTATTGATAACATATCTGAATTCTATTCACTGGGCACCGTTGGCTCACCCTCATTTTCCTCTTTCAGGTCCTTCTGTCCTTAATAAGGGCAAAGGAGTAGTTATATCTTGAGGGCCTTGCCTGCGAGAGAATCCAAAGCCTCGATGTGAGTTGAGAGGCATTTTGATTGAACTGTGTTTTAAATTATGAAGTATTATATTTTGGATTATGTAATTATAACACTTACCACATTGTAGTATGGGTGAGTTGGGACTTGTTAGATAGACCATGTGGGCATATGACGGTTTTTATTTGTACCCACAATTTTGGACTTTATGTGTATGTCAATTTTAATGGACTGTAGGGATTATGATTTATTTATGGTTCATTTTTATGGATTATCCCTTGTCTTTGATGATTAATACGGTGGGTAGTTTTGTTTAGTACCTTTTAATATTATGTCGTTATTTGAGATAAGGCTCGTAGGGTCTCACCCACCTCACGGGAGTTGAGGAGTGGTCGGAGATGCCTACGCCGGGCGTCCCGCCCCGGCATTCCGCATGCCATTCCCTGCGGGGTTGGTGGTTCGGGGCGCGGGGTCGCCACATAAGGTGTTGTGGAAGCATCATGGAGTTGAAGAAGCCACTTGGGAACTCGAAAGTGAAATGAAGGCCAAATACGCCGACTTATTTCAAAAAACGCTCTAGGTAATTAATAATACTCCATTCTATGTGTATACTATCAACTCTTTCTTCCAACTCACCAATGGATTGGTAAATTTAATAGACTGCTAATAGAATATTTTCAACGTTTTAGGTTTGGAGATACAAGTAGTCAACATTGGAGAAAGTTAAACATCATAACGTAAGTAAGCTTAAACTTAATTTCGCGGACGAAATTTCTTTTAAGGTGGGTAGGATGTAATACCTCAAAATTTTCAAGGGTATTTACGTAATTATAAAAGATACTTTCTTTTATATTATTCTTGCCATAACGGGATGATTATCCTTATCATATAAAAAATATTTTCTTTTATATTATTCTTGCCATAACGTGATGATTATTCTTATCATATAAAAGATATTTTCTTTTATATTATTCTTGTCATAACCGAATGATTTTTCTTATCATATAAAAGATATTTTCTTTTATGTTATTCTTGCCATAACGGGATGAGATAAAAGATACTTTCTTTTATATTATTCTTGTCATAACGAGATGATTATTCTTATCATATAAAAGATACCATAACCGGATGATTAATCTTATCATATAAAAGATATTTTCTTTTATATTATTCTTGCCATAACGGGATGATTAATCTCATCATATAAAAGATACTTTCTTTTATATTATTCTTGCCATAACGGGATGATTATTCTTATCATATAAAAAATATTTTCTTTTATTAAAGCTTCACCTACATTATGGGATGAATATTATTCTTATCATATATAATTCCTTCAATTCCATAATTTAAAGATTGTCATGTTTTCTTAAACAACCCCATAAAAGCAACTCAAATCTTTTTCATATATTTTTAATTTGCCTTCTTTTAAGCTATTGCCAATATACACCAAAGACATTCATAAAACCTTAAACATATAAAACCTTCATATGCAATCTAACACCACTTTTTCTCCTCATATACTATCCCACCTAAGCTCATTCTTCCTCTTTGGAGATTCGTAGCCCTTGCAACTGGAAATCCTGCAACTACAAAAGTAAGTTTTACACTTCCTTTTCTTTTCTCCTCTACTTGTTGCATCTCTTTTTCTTGTTTTAATCGAATGTTGTACCGACAACGTTGGTGTAGTGATGTACCACATGTTCTTCTCAGCATTCTCATGGACATGGGTTGCCTATGAGTGTCATGTGTGGTTCTTCACCTCAACGTCCCTGTGTTCGAGATTATTTCTCTTCTTTCATATTTTTACGGCATTAAGGGAGACAACAACAACTGTTGTGACCATGGCCAACAGATGCATGATAGTGTGTTATCTACTATCATCACACACCACCAACATGCATATATCACATGAAATATATATATATATATATATTAAAACCCATCGCCGCCAACCACTTCTTTGTTATACAGATTATATATATATATATATTATAGCAGTTATATACGTATGTATATACATATATCTTACTTATATGAGTAATATATATATTTGGGTAGGTACGTGTGACTAATTCAAATGTAATACATATGTATAGGTTGAGGACGTACGTTACGCACCAAGAATTTTGACAACAACGAACTGCGTGCGTAACAGGCGGGGAAGATTCTATGTCTTTATAATATTTTATTTTGATATGTAGATAGGAACATTAAATTAATTAGATTTATAGTATCATTAGATTGTTCATGCATGGTTGTCTTACATGATTGTACATATTATGATTTGTTATCCCAAGTTTATGTTTGATGCACGTAATTCATGTGTACTTTTTAAAGTTTGATGATGAGATATATGACGAGAGTATTAGCATAATTGTTATAATAAAGTTCATGCGTGAATGCTATTGTTATTTGACATTGTGATATGATACAATGTGTTGTAGAGTTTGAACATGTCATGTGAATAGAAGTTATATATCATATTTATGTTGTATGTATGATACTTTGACATCATTAAAGAACACGATTAAGATAAGAATAACATATATGGAGCAGTTATTCTAAGGAATATCTTCAATTATTATTTTAGGGCAGTTATTCTAATGAATATCGCCAATGACTATAATTATTATGGGACAGTTATTCATGATGAATATCGCCAACGAGTTTTTAATTTTTGGGTAGTGCCACCCTGGGTTTGATTTCCTAAAGGTACGTGATTTGGAACGTGATGAGATTCTCAACTCAAACAATCAAATGTTGCAACGATTAATGTGTGAAACGTGTTTGTAATGTTCTTGTGTATATATCATGATAAAATGTTGTGAATGGTTTA
Source organism: Paratinospora sagittata (assembly GCA_035771175.1). NCBI lineage: Eukaryota > Viridiplantae > Streptophyta > Magnoliopsida > Ranunculales > Menispermaceae > Paratinospora > Paratinospora sagittata. Next base: position 28,320,249 of record CM069604.1, on the reverse strand, counting down.
GATGACCCACCGGGCTTTCAAGCTCACCCCTATTTTTCACATGCAGGTACATGAAAGAATAGAGTCGCAAGTTCGTGACGTGTTTCACTGTAGTAGGGGTGGGTTAGTGGCTTGATTAGTGTTATAGTAGTAGAACTGAGTAATTATTTATTAATTGATTATATCAATTAAATGAATTGTATTAGAAATCAATGCTTTTGGAACATTATAGTGGTCGTTGAAGATTTCATGGGTCATTTTATATGTTTATGCCTTGGACTTGAACGTGTTAATTCTACTTGATGAATATATTTAAAATGTTGTATCCATAATGGACGGACAAGGGCAAGTACCCTCATGGCTCAATATTTAATTTGTGTGATGGGAATCTATAGTCCGTGGCATAGAAATTGAAAGAATATTCTTTTATCTTAACTTGTAACCTTATTTTGAAAATCGGAGTGTGACACAACTTTTGGTAGGTGTACATAACATAGGTTTGCTTAACCAATAGAAGCAAATCAACAAAAGAAATTAACTTCAATGATTAACTTCTTGCAAAAAAAAGGCTTTAAAAGTGTCACTAGTGGAACTTCTTTTATTTCCTTGAAGAGCATTTACTTTACTTGAATAGGAAAAAAAACTAAATGAATGCCAAACAAGATGGAGACAAAAGCCAACCAAGAAAATTTATAACACTAATGAAGGAGAGATAGATCCCCATTTTATATTCCATGGAAGATGATCTTTATATTCAATATGTATGAAACAATTTATAACACTAAAGAAGGAGAGAAATAAATTTATAACACTAATCAAACATGTGTTTTGTCATTAGAGAAAAAATCAACTAATATTCAACGAAGATGAACCAATTTTGTTACCTTTAGCCAAATCAACTAATACCACAACATATATATATATATATATATATATATATATATATATATATATATATATATATAACACTAATGAAGGAGAGAGATCCCCATTTTAAGCATATAACAACCATAGCTCATGTGACAAAGAAAACCATATTGGAAACATCTGAATCTTGGCAATGCCAAAAAAACTCATATGGAAACATATTGGAACTCATTCTCCTGTGTATTGGGTACCTATAATTGCAAGTAATTCACCAAGATGTGGAAACATGTGAAACTTCATTAATATAAATTTGTGTGTGGTCATGCAAAAATATATATTGCAATTATTAACCACCACACCTTTCTCACTTACACTTAGGCAATGAATAAGAATAGGGTGTAAACATGAATATGATAATCTCTTGTTACTACACCACCAAAGATCAATGAATATGTAAGAAGATCATGACTGAGATCCTTAAACATCAACTTGTACATAGGAATGAATTAAGATCCATGAATTAAGAATAGGGTGTTTGTGTGTGTGTGCGTGCGTGTGTGCTTGAAGTGCACATAACCAAAGAAACCCATATATATTATAATAAAAAAAGAAGAAGAAAAGAAGCAATAATATCAAACTAAAATTTAATAATACTGTAATTTGCTTGATCTAGGTGCAGATCACAAATCAGACTGAGATGTTTGATTCCCCCAAGATTATCATCATCAAACAGAAAGGAAGAAAAAAAGTGATGTTGAAGGAGAAGATCATCAAGAGAACCTTAATTTCACTGCAATTGTTTTACTTGCCCACCACAAATTAATCAACTAAACACCATTCATGCAATTAAATATGTACAGAAAATAGCCCATAAATCATGTCATCCATCCCAATAAATAATCTTGATCTTCACAACATTGTTTTTTTCTTGTCAATTAAAAGTGCATAGCGAAAAAATTGAAAAAAAAAAAAGGAAGAAGAAGAAGAAAAATAAAACACACCCATTTGCACGGGTTCACTTTTGCAGAAGATAAGTGAATTCTAGTGCTATAAGAACTGGAATTTTCCAACTTTTGCTCTTTTTCTCTGCATATTTGAAGAACATTATTCATTTAGACAACTTTTGCACGTGAATTTTTTTTATTTGAATATTCATAGCTCATGTATTATAGATAAAAAATAAAAATAAAAAATTGAAAGAGAGAGAGAGAGAGAGCAGTAAAAGGTGGTATATCCAGTAGGGTGAGGAATCAACAAAACTCCACTATTTTTTCCATGTATGTGGAAGATTTAGTAAAGAAGAAGATAGAGGAGAACAAGTTATTATATGAAACATGGTTAGAAGATCATTGACTTTCATGTCAAAAAAATTGGCTAATACACATACACTAGTTATTATTGATAACAAACCAAAGTTTCTCAAAAAGAAACTCAATTTCCTAACATATAATTTGATCAAGGGATTTAAAAATCTGCCCTGTGACAAGCACATAGCATCAACCTAACATAATCCATTATTACTCAAGAAGAGAGCTTACTAGTAGCCACCAAGAAGTCAATGAAAACAAAAACCCTTGTAACAAAAAGAAATGAGGAAGTAAGTAAAGAGAAACTAAATTACTAGTAGATAATGCCAAGGAAGATAGGCATGCCTCCAAAAGATTATAGTTATCTATGTCAAGTGCTACACATTAGTTCTCCTGAGCTAATTAAAAATGGAATGTCAATGAAAAGCAGTTACTCATGAATAACACTGATATTAACAGCCGCAAAGAATGATGAGATCAACATTTCATGAAAGGATATCAAATTGGGTAAATTCATTTCTACCTCTTAAATGAACCAATACCGTAACTTATAATACTACAAAACAAAAATGTCAACAACTGGTTTGACGATGGTTCTAACTACTCGCATTTGTTTGGTTCCAAAGAAATATACAAGCACTTTCTTTCAATTATTTGAGTAGCTCTACTTCTTGGGTTCACTTACCAGCATCAACGATGGACTTGGTTTGATAAAACCACCAGAAGCAACAATTTTTTAATAAGACAACACAAACAACAACAATAAGGAAAAAAAAAAACTTAATTGCAATACATTAATTGTGACCCAGTCATCAACCGAACAAAATGTAATGAAGAATCTTGGAAAGCAAAAAAGGCCAAGTTAAAGAATCTAGAATGACCAATATCAACTTAAAAATCAAAAAACTAGAAACTGCATTGTAAGAAGGTGCTAATCCTACCAAGACAAACTATATTGTGCAGAAGTACAAAGAAGATTCCAAAATACAAAAAACCCTTTCATTTCATTCATCTCTTGATCAATAAAAATAAAATAAAACAGAATGAAGATTAAAAAAACAGGATCAAGCATCTATTACATTTCAAAAAGCAGTAAAAAAAATAGAACGAAAAATGAGTAAATTAATCCATGAAGTTATCAAATAAGTATCATATTTTTAATTAATTATAGAGCAAATTGAACTACTCAGATATCCTATTATGATGATCACTGCTGATAATAACAAGAAAGGAATAGGCAGGAGGTTACCTGTAATTGTTCTACTCTGTTGAATGGGTAATCTGGATCAATTCTCCTCAAAAACCTAAAAACAATTCCCTAGAAAATCACTCTAAAAGTCTGTTTAATCAACAAACTTCATAACTGCACCTTCACAGTACACCAAATAAACTAATCCTCTGGTATCTCCTCCTCTGAAGCTCAATCCCACCTGTTTCAATCAAACAATTTTCACTTAAAACTAAAAAGAATGAAAATCCAAAGTGAGAATTAGATTTAACCCAAAAAAGAAAAAAGCTAAGCAAATGCAGCAAGAAAAACAAAATCATCTGGAAATCAAACCTTAAAACGAAATTAAATCAGAGGCACAGGCACGCGCCGGGCAGATCATAGGCGCCGGAGAAACGTCGTTGATGCATTTTCGAGCGAACCAGCAGAGAGAAAGAGAGAATTGGCGACTGGGGTTTTGAGGCACGATGGGTTTCCGACAAACCAACAGAGAGAAAGAGAGGGTCTTGAGGTGCGATGGGCCCTGGACGAACCAGGAGAGAGAGAGGGGGGTTTTAACTTTGAAGGCGTTCGTTTGTTTTGTTTTCAGAATTTAAGGCTTTCGTTTATTCGCGCTGGAAACAAAATTTTAGCGCGCTTTCAGTTACAATAACCACGACTTATGCCACAAGCCGTGTTGCTATGGCATATAAGCATATGTCCTAAAATATACCATCAAGAAAATATTTTTAAGAAAAATTATAAAATTATTTTTTCACTAAAATATCTTTTTAAGTAAAATTAGTTAATTTTATGAAGTTTAATTAGTTTATTAAATTGTTTAATTTTTAATAAATTCATTAAGTTTTTAATATTTTATTAAATGATTTATATTTAATTAAATTGTTTAATACTAATAAATTCAATATTTTTTAACTAAAATGTTTAATTTTTATATAAATTATTTAATTTGTTAATAAAGTTATTTAAGTTTTTTAATAAAATGAGTTATTTTTAAATAAAAATTTCTAATTATGAAATAAAATTAATTAACTTTTTAATAAAAATAATTATTTTTTAATAAATTAATAAAATAAAGTTTTATTTTTATATTTAACAGCGGTCACCTCCCTCTTGTTATAACATTATTTCACAACGATCAAGCATGATTGTTGTTATATCTTGTTTTAGACAAATATTTCTGCAACAATCAATCTTTGACCGTTGTCGAGTACTGTGTTCCACAACATTCAGGAGTGACCGTCGTGATAAATTTTAAACAACAGTCAACTGATTGTTGTGATAACTCTTTTAACATCGTTTCTGAGTTTATTGTTGTTATATTGTCTTAAAGCAAACAAATTCACAACATTCATATTTTGAACGTTGTGGTATACGATATACGACAACGTTCCATTTTGACCGTTGTGATATGATTGTTGTCATATCTCTAATTTCTTGTAGTGACAAAGCTAGATTAGTGGCTAAGGGATATTTACAACAAGAAGAAATTTATATGGAGCAACCTCCTGGTTTTGAGATGGGTGCCAACATGGTTTGTAAGCTTCACAAAGCTTTGTATGGTCTCAAACAAGCTCACGAGCTTGGTTTGACAAACTTAGGGAGTGTTTGAGTAGTTTGGGATTTGTGGCTTCAAAAGTAGATCAGTCGTTTTTCATGAGACACTCTTCTACCTCTTGTGTGCTAGTTTTGGTCTATGTTGATTGTAACACCCCGATTTTCAAAACTTAATTTTTAAATAAAATAATAAATATTTTAATTTTATCGAGAAAAATCACTGAAAATCGAGATGTTAATCGTATCCATCTATCTTAACCCATAATCATTATATAGATAGTAAAATTTGCAAACCTATGAGTTTATATTCTTAAAACCAACTTACTAGTTAAGATAAACGAATACCTTTTCATCTTCACGCTAAGGACCACATAATTCCATTATACAAAATTCTATAGTAAATTATGAGGGTACTTACCGTTGTCTATCCATTATGGACACAATATTTTAAATACATTCATTAAATAGAATTAATGAATTCAAGTCTAAAGCACATACCTTTAAAGTAAATCCTGATCCCTTCAATAATCATAATTAGGTTTTATCAAAATTCCTAATGTCAATACAACACTTTTTAATTAAAAGTTCACAAAGTTAAACAAGTAATTAACTCATTCACTAATTAAAATCTTGTCCAGATTACCATCCTACCCCTATCACTGAACCACGTCACAACTTGCTACTTTATTTTCTAAGTACCTGCACGTGAAAAATAGGGATAAGCTTGAAAGCCCAGTGGGTCATCTAAACAATTCACAACATTTTATTATGATACATACACAAGAACATTACAAACAAGTTTCACACATTAATCGTTGCAACATTAGATTGTTTGAGTCGAGAATTTTATCACGTTCTAAATTACGTACATTTAGGAAATCAAACACAGGGTGGCACTACCTAAAAATTAGAACTTTGTTGGCGATATTCATCATGAATAACTACCCCATAATATACATTGGCGATATTCCTTAAAATAACTGCCCATATGTGTGATTCTTATCTTAATTGTGTTCTTTAGTGATGTCACACCATACATATAACCTAAGTATGATATTAATTGTATTCACAAACCATATTCAAATTCTACTACACATAGTATCATGTCACAATGTCAAATATAATAATATTAACGCATACATTTTCTATGCTAATATTCCAAGTCATACGTTTCATTATCTTGCATTATAATTTATAAATGAGTCTCAAATATCACATGGATTGCATGCATCCAATTGTCATTTGATCAGAACAAAAATCATGTTGACACACATATCATCATGGCTAACAATCACAACATGGTATATATAAAATCATGTACAATAGGCATGCATAAGCAATCTAATGATATTATAGACCTAATTAATTTAACATTCCTATTTATATATCAAAATAAAATATTATGAAGGCCTACAATCATCCCACCTGTAACGCACACAATTTGTTCTTGTCTGAATTCCTTGGTGCGTAACGTACGTTCTCAACCTCATCAAGGATGACATAGTCTCATGCGACACTATCTTCGTTATTTGTATCATTAAAGACTTTAAAGTAGAAGCCCCCTCTTAAGGACTTTAAATTGTTAAGCACAATATCATATGTTGTTAGGAGAATCCCGCCATCCTTAAATATATACTGAAGCTCATACTCACGTGCTACCACTGATGCTCCATAGTATTCTCTCGTCTTCTTCGCAAGCCCCACACCTGATAGTTCTTTTATCTAGTGAGAAAGAAGTGTTTTGGGCACCACTACCAGTGCCCTTTTAATTAATTTTGAATGGAACGATCCTGCTAAGAAGCCGCATATCTGCATTGTCTTCCCCAACAACGCACACGGCAACGCCTCACACACGAACTCTCTCTCAATCTCCAGCATTGAAAAGATTCCAATCATGGACCTTGAAACTGGTGACTGCAAGTTTAAACACGTCAGACATTGGCATACGTCTAGATTGCGTTACAGGAACAGTTAACCCAACTCCCACTGTTCTGGCACTTTTGCTAAAAGGGTTTATTAGAACTGGCTCATACGCAGTGATCAACACATCAGTACCAATTTCCTTGAGATGAATATTTGCCACATAGACCTTTAATATATTTTGTGCCTTTCTTCCTTGCCTTCCTTTAGAAATGGCCATCTGACCAACTGCTGTTGTAATTATAACGGGCATATTTTTGTAACATAATTCATCGGCCTCGAAGACTCCTGACTGCTCCATCAACACACTACCTTCAGCATCCTGCTCATTCGCGAGATCTTGAAGAAACCACGCAGCACTTGTACCATCCTCAACATCATGCTTCAAATCTAACAGCTCAAAAATCAAGCTCTCATCGCGTGTAGGATCAGCGAACACTTCCTGGTGATCGGGAACTTCTCGAATATTGCTCACATCCTCGAATCTAAGAGGGAACACAGAGGAAACAGTGCCACCAAACAGAGGTCGTTCAATGCTTTCCTCCCCAGACATACTCATCAAACTTCGACAAACTGCCTCAGTTCCTCTTTGAATGGATTTGACGTTGGCGTTAAGCAACAGCGACAACAAAGATAGAGTAAGGAGAACGAAGAAATCGCAGGGGTTGGAAAATAGAAATCGCAGGGTTGAAGATTAAGAAAAGCAGGGGTTTGAAAATGGTTTGGGTTGAAGAAATTGCAAAATGGAGAAGAAATCGAAGGGGTTGTCGGGGTTTCAGAAAGAAATTGCACGATTTGGGGTTTTTAGCAGAGAGTTGAGAGAAAGAGATTCAGAGCGAGAGAGCGAGAGGGAAAGAGCGAGAGCGAGAGATCAGAGACAGTCACGGCGAGAGCGAGAACGAGAGTAAGAGAGTAGAGAGTAGAGAGCGAGAGTAGAGACAGATGGGTTTGAGTTTGAGAGATAGAGAAGAGAGGGGCGATTGGGTTTTTGTGCGGCTGAGTTTCGAGAGTGAGGGGCTTGTACGATTGATGTTTTGAGAGAGAGGGGCAAGATTGTAGCGAGATTGCAGCTGTAGAGGGCGGGATTGCAGCGATATTGCAGTTGTAGAGGGCAAGATTGCAGCGATATTGCAGCTGTAGATGGCGAGATTGCAGGATCGCAGGGCGAGATTGTAGCGGAGAGAGAAGTTTGGCGATTAGTTTCCTTGATAAGGAAGGAGAGTCCGGGATGTGCTCGCAGAAACAGATCGCGACTCCGAAGAACAAAGGATGTTCTCAATTGCGATGATCTTGGCAAAGATTTGGATGAGGCGGCGATGACAAACGTAGATCGAGTTGTTGATCGAAGCGAAGACGATCGACGAAGCATTTGCGACATTTTTGAATGGCGATTTCTTGAGGCGACGGGGCCGGCGTTTTTTTTTTTTTTGAATTTCCAGGGGATTACATTGATGACATAATTGTTACTGGTAGTGCTGCTATTGAGGTTGAGCTATTAATCTCCCTTCTTAACTCTCGTTTTGCCTTGAAAGATTTGGAAAACCTCAAGTACTTCTTGGGTATTTGTCAAATTCACTACTGATCTTCTCCCCTTTCTCATTCACAACCCAAGTCTATATATTGCAAAATACAAAGATTAAAATAATGAAAAGTATTCCTCAAAAGATACAATCATATCGTAATACCCCCCCTCAAGTTGGAGCTTGAAGATCACGAACACCTAACTTGGAGAGTAGAAACTCAAAGTTCGCTTTTCCCAACGCTTTTGTAAATATGTCTGCCAATTAAACACTAGTAGAAACATATGACGGACAAATCAGCCCTTCAGTCACTGCATCTCGAACAAAATGGCAGTAAACCTCTATATGCTTTGTTCTTTCGTGAAAAACCGGATTTTGAGCAACGTACAACGCCGACTGACTATCACAAAACAACTTCATACCCTTCGGATGTCGCACACCCAAGTCGCTTAAAAGTTGGTTAAGCCACTTTAACTCACACACTGTTGCCGCCATTGATCTATACTCAGCCTCCGCAGATGATCTAGACACTGTTTGTTGCTTCTTGGTCTTCCACGACACAGGAGAACAACCAGAAACACGAACCATCCTGTCAAGGAACGCCGCGTAAGTGGACAACTAGCCCAATCTGAATCACACCACCCTTCTAGACGTAGATCACTATCAGCACGAAGCAAAATCCCTTGCCCCGGACTCTTCTTCAAATATCTCACGACCCTGAGAGCTGCCTCCCAATGATCCTCACGAGGTTGTTGCATAAATTGGGACAAGATATGAACCGAATATGCAAGAACAGGTCTCGTCACAGACAAGTAAATCAATCGCCCTACAAGTCGCCGTATCCGCAAGGAATTCGCCCTTAGCAAGGGCCAAATTGTAATTTTGTTCCATAGGAAATGTCGCAGGCTTGGCTCCCAATAAACCCGTTTCAGAAATTATCTCAAGTGTGTATTTTCTTTGGCAAAGAAAAATTCCTTCTGGATTACGGGCTACCTCTAGCCCTAAGAAATAATTCAAAACTCCCAAATCTTTCATATGAAAGCACCTGCCAAGGTAATCTTTAAAAGTTGTTAATGCAACCTTATCATTCCCTGCAATAATCAAGTCATCAACATAAACTAACACGTTGATCTGAGTTTTTCCCCTGCACAACCCAAATAAGGAATAATCTGAATAGGATTGCACAAAACCATAATTCTTCAACGCTGTTGACAGTTTTGCAAACCAACATCGGGGAGCTTGTTCAGACCATACAATGACTTTTTCAACCTGCAAACCATGTTAGGATTTGTATTTTTGAAACCTGGAGGAACCTTCATATAAACCTCCTCACTTAAGTCACCGTGAAGGAAAGCATTATGCACATCCATTTGATGTACCTCACAATTTTTAATAGCAGCAATTGCAAGAAAAATACGAACCGTCACCATTTTTGCCACAGGAGCAAATGTCTCGTTATAGTCAATTCCTTCCACCTGATGATTGCCATAGATCACAAGTCTTGCTTTGAGTCGCTCTATGCTGCCATCGGACTTATACTTAATTTTATATATCCACTGGCTCCCTAGTGCTTTCTTGCCGGGTGGAAGAGTCTCCATTACCCAAGTCTCATTGTCTTCAAGGGCTCGTATTTCCTTACCCATCGCATCTCGCCATTCCGAGTCTTTCATCGCTTCTTTAAAATGCTTTGGCTCATGTCCCGCTGTCACTGCTGCAAGAAAATTCCTATGTCTCACAGAAAAACGTTCACAATTCACAAAATGTGTTAAAGGATAGGGAGTACCTGAGGAAGAGGAAGGAGCTGATGAATTCTCAGATGGACTTATTTTCCGTATAGTATGAGTAACAATATCATGATACCGTGTTGAAGGAGTTTTGGTTCGTTTTCCTCGCCATAGCTCACCGTCAACTTCCACACCTTGCTCCCCCACCGTATTCTCCAGCCCCTCATCACGCACATCCTCATGTGCGGGCTGCACCGCAGCACCAGACCCCCCCTCGAGGGTGGATGCTGGTTCCAACCCCCCCTCAACGCACGCAGCACACTCATCGGCACCCTCATCCTCACTCCATGCCCAATCCTCATTGTTCACCAGCACAGGAGTCACCACATTCCTTGGTTGGTTTGGCGCAAAAGGAAATTCTTTCTCAAAGAACTTCACATCCCTCGATACAAAGTACTCATGTGTTTCTAAATCATACAATTTCCAACCTTCTTCCCAAAAGGATAGCCAACAAAGATACATTTACGGCTCCTACTTGCAAATTTATCACCTTTGTGTCGTTGATTATGAGCATAACAAAGACAACCAAATACACGAATAGCATCATAAGAAGGCACTTTCCCAAACAAAATTTCATATGACGATTTAGTCTTAAGTAAAGTAGAGGGTGTCCTATTAATCAAGTGACACGCTGCCAACACACATTCACCCCAAAATTTGATTGGTAAGTTCCCTTGAAATCTTAGGGCTCTAGCCACATTTAAGATGTGTTGATGCTTTCTCTCAACTCTCCCATTTTGTTGAGGAGTCCCAACACAAGAAGTCTAAAAAATAATCCCATTATTTTGAAAATAATCATGCAAACAATTAAATTCGGTCCCATTGTCACTTCTCACACGTTTTATCACTTGTTCAAATTGACGTTCAACCATAGCAACAAAATTAAGAAACATAGATTCAACTTCCATTTTATTGCAAAGTAAATAGACCCAAACTCCTCTTGAAAAATCATCTACTATTGTCAAAAAATAGGTAGCCCCACACGAAGAACGAGTCTTGTAAGGCCCCCACAAATCCAAATGAACAAGTTCAAAAATCCTACCAGTTTCACTGCCGGTTACTGTTCATGCCAGTCACTCTGTTCATGCCGGTCGCACTGTTCTCCCGGTTGTACTGTTCACAGATCTGAAATTACTGTTCACCGTCCCTGTTGCTGAGCATCTTCTCACTCCCTGCCGCTCCAACCAGCAAGAAGAAGAAGAAGAAGAAGAAGAAGAAGGAGAATAAGAAGAGATCTCAACGACAATGGCGGAAAGAGGGGGCGACCGTGGTTGAGGCTTCGACCGTGGAGGCCGAGGCGACTGTGGTCGCGGTGGCCGTGGGGGCCGTCGGGGCGGCCGACGAGAAGAAGAAGAAGAAGAGGAGCGATGAGTTTCGGTGCCAAGGCTCTGATACCATGTCAAATTCACTACTGATCTTCTCCCCTTTCTCATTCATAACCCAAGTCTATATATTACAAAATACAAAGATTAAAATAATGAAAAGTATTCCTCAAAAGATACAATCATATCGTAATAGTATTGAAGTCCAACAATTTTCTGGTGCTTTGCATCTTTCTAAACAAAAGTACATTATGGATCTGTTGACTGGGGGAGTGATCCAGAGGACAGGAGATCAACTTCTGGTTTTTGTGTTTACATGGGACATAATCTAGTTTCCTGGTTCTCAAAGAAACAACACACTATCTCCAGGTCCAGTACTAAAGCTGAGTATCGTAGCTTGGTAAATGCTACTTCCGAGATATTGTGGTTGCAATCTTTACTTGGGGAACTTCAAATTGCTCAAACTAGAGCCCCCATTGTCTGGTGTGACAATTTCAGCACTGTTGGTTTGTCTGCAAATTCTGTCCTTCATGCTAGGACCAAACACATAGTGCTTGATCTATATTTTGTGAGAGAAAAGGTTTTGGCAAGACAGATTCATGTCAACATGTTCCAGCTACTGATCAGGTTGTAGATGTTTTAACTAAACCCTTATCGAGTTCATTTTTTCAGAATCTACAAACTCATCTGACAGTTAACTCACCCCCTTCAAAGCAGTCGACTGCCTTATCTGTATAGTATGGTTTTTCACTTTCAGTTTGTTCTATCTACTGTTTGTTTTCTCTGTTTGTCAAACATAGAGATGTATAGTGTTATTCCATCTTGTGTTTGAGGGGGGATGTTGGGGAAAATCACTCACGTGATCAGTTGAGTTAGTTAGTATTGTTGTTAGATAGTTATTAGTTGTCAAAGTTTTGTTAATTCTGTTAAGTTAGTAGTTCTGGAAAGTTCTTTAAGAAGTCTCTCTGTAACAGATTATAAATAGCTGTGTTGAGCTATTTCTCTGTTCAGTAATGAAGATATGAAAGCAGTTCTTGAACTCTTCTTTTTGGTTTTCTTAGTTTGATAAACTTAACAGCTGACAAAGTGACAAGCTATAAGTGGAAGGACCTGGTAATTAATACTCTCTCCAGTTCTTGTGGATCAATGAAATATTCAAGGATTGATATAAAAGAGGTTAAAAAAGAAAATAAATAATGACATTATTAAGTTATAGCATCAAATACAAAGTTATATTATATAACACAAAAACCAAAATATTAATATTCTAATCAATACTAATTATTACAAACTTTGAATAATATCCCTTGTTAGCGTTGTTGATGACAACATCTAAAGAATGAATATTTAGTCCATCATTAACTCAACTCAACTCAATTAAGCAACTTTCCAACTGTCGGCTACATAATATTGTTTTAAGTTGATCTAACAAAAAATTTAAACTTGCTATTAGCTAACACAACCTACGTCTTTTATCAGGCTTGGGGATTGACTTTGTTTAAAATTACACAAATACACTAACGCATATAAGTTATACCATCCAAACTTCGTAATCTTACGTGCGTTGCTTTATAATATTATAAGATAGAAAAAGCATGTGCCCTCATGATAGAACTAATGCGCCATTGTAAAAAGGATACTTTGATACTTGATAGTAAAGCCTTTTTGCCACTAAAAATATTCAAAATGCTCTACCAATATTATTTGACTTTATTTATTTCTATTTATATAAATGTTATTTATCTTATGTTTTTCTATTATTTTAACTCTATCACACAACGGGTCCCAAAGCTAGATAAAAGAAGAAGATTGTGTTAGATATGTGACAACTAATATAAAATTAATTTCGTCAAATCAACTATGAACATGAATTTAAACCTAACAACGCAAAGCGCTAGAATAGTACTTAATAAAGCGGAATGGAAGAAACATATTTATGTAAGAGATCCCAGGTAATTAAGAAAAGACTTAATTGAGTTGAGTTCAATTTATATTTTTCTATCATTTTGATACTACATTTTTTTCGTATTTATATACTCTTAATATTTTTATTTATTATGATTTAAAAGAAAAATATTAATTGATCGCCTAACAAGTGTTCATTCACTAATAGAGTAAATTAAAGTAGTAGAAGAGAGCTGTATTGGCTGACAAATTTTGTCCTTATATTGTCATGTATACTTCGTTAAATAATACAACTCGATGGATATACATCTCCAACACCTTGATTGGTTCCTTTTCCATCTCTTAATTGGGAAATACTATTTTTATTCATTCATTTTCAAAAAAAAAGTTAAAATTGACCATATAGATACCATGGCATCAAAGTTCATGTTACCAAGATATATTCTAATTCCATGATTGTGTTTGATAAATAATACATCTAAATCTTATTATATAGATAGGACAACACAATGACTATTGTTGCAAATAATTTTGTAAAAAGACAAGAGTTTCGTTCTATATAAAATTGGGGCATTTGATGCGTTTCATATCTGATCGAAATAAAAAAAGAAAGAAAAAAGAAGCCAATCATCCAATTCAAGATATTCGTTCTTATTAGAATCTGTAAATTAATTTAAGTAATAGTTGCACATTAGAGATAAATAAATTCATCTTGTAAACTAATATATATGACTTTCCTCCTTAATAGAACAATGGCCCATAGAAATTAATTCATCTTGGTTACACATTATATTATAATTGTTATGTATACTATTATAGAATAACAACAAAAATAGGGAGAGGTGGAATGGTAAGCATAAAATACACAGATGCATGCATAGGTCATTAATCAAACACCATATTCATCAATTTATTGAAAAAGCTCGCCAACCATCATTAGCGCCTTTAGAATAAAAGCTACACAACATGAGATGAGAAATGTTATCAGTTGCTGCCAATAGGCTACACTCATAACTAAACCACCAGAAAAAAATAAAAATAATAAAAAATATATATATATATATAATAAAATAAAATAAAAATAGCCACTTAGAATACATATCACAAACCAAACCAAATCCAAGCAAACACGCATGCAGCAGTGCTAGAGAAACAAATAACTGAACAGTGCGTTAATTAAGGAGAAAGCAGCCTATATATGATCGATCTATGCGCACTGGAAGCCAGATGGGAGTTCCTTGCCACAGGTATTCAACAGCAGACTTAAGGCAACTGGGACCGTCAGTTTAATGCCCAATATATCTGCTTTAATGACAGTGCAAAGGCAAACAGCAGCTTCAAGATCAACCAAGCCCTTAATGAGACTGCAGCAAGGGCTCTTTGCTGGGGTTCCCACGACAAGGTGTACTAAATCATTTAGCAAATTGGCACAAACACCCAACTTTAGGGTATCCCTTGGGCAAGTTGGCTTAGGTGCAGGAGGCGGGTTCTTTGGGGCACTTGGAGGGCACTTAGGGGTCTTTGGAGGGGGTGGTGGTGAGCAAGGAGTATGGGTGGAAGTGACCAAGGTGAAGAAGAGAAGGTTTAGGGAGAGAAGAAGGGCTGTTGATGCAAGGGTCTTGGATGCCATTTCAACTTAAGGAGCTAGCTCTAGCTGTAAGACCTAATTAGTAGAAAGGTTCATGTACTGCAACTGTATGTGAATGAGTGAGGTGTGGTGGTATTGGTGAAGGGTTGCTGCTTTTATAGATGGAGACTGATTTGTTTTGGAATAAAAAATCTCGAGGGCTCCCATGTGGGCATTTTGGCTTGATCAGCCGACATAAGCTGGCGGTGCAACTGGGAGAATCATGCCCTGTGGGCTTATACCATTCTGCTTTACGCTATGTTTTTTGTACGGGTTTGGCATGGCGTTTAACTTAATTACAAATTCAGCTAAATGATTTTTCAATAAAATAAACTGAAATATTATATTAGATATATATAGGACCTAGATCTAAATTATGCTCAAGTTGACGTCGAGAATTACTACATCACCTCATCATCAAGAGAAAAAGAAACATTTGCCACCTAATATTAACATCATCAGCTTGGGAAAAATTTTTGGTATAGTTTTTATATCATTTTAGTATTTCTGTTCTAGAAAGAGGACCGTAAATGAGCTCCCCAACCACTGCCAAAATAGTCACCAGCCAGTCGGTCTACCCGTGATTGGCTTCCGTGTAACAGAATACATGACCATGTCCTAAAAATGCAGGTATTATATTAATGAATTGTGCTAAAGGTGACGCTGGCACCAATGTTAGAAACCAACGCGGGTGACCTAGTGCCCTTGGATATGATGTTGGGGTGCCCCCCCACACCCCAACATCCAAGCGACGCTGGGGCACCAACGTCCCTTGAGATTTATTCTATATCAATAATGGGAAGGCTTTCCAAGGGACCTCCAACAACATATTGACACAATTGAAAAACAGAAGAAAATCAAATTGATGTTAGTAATTTATACTAAACATGATTCATGTATTTACATTTGATTAGTTCATGTATTTGCATTAACTCATGTTTGTGTATAAGCATTTATCATAATATATGTATGAGATTGGTTCATAGGTACATACATGTATGTGTCTAGATTTAGTGATTCATTATGTAGTTTAAATGTCATTAATTAGTTGACGTAGGGACGCTCATGTTGTGTGACGCTTTGGAAATTATTTCATCTAGCCTATAACCTAATTGTATTTTGCCAAAACTCTATGTGTTTGCCTTGATATGTTTGGTGTTTGTTTGATGGTTGTTTAATGTTTATTTGATGCTTGATAATGTATATAAATATGTGCATTATAAATTGTATATGAGTCATGTTAAATTAAAGTATAATGCATATGTTATTATTTATGCATGGGCCCATTAAACCATGAATTGATATGTGTTAGGATTGATTGAATAAAATGATAAATGAGAATGAAAATTTGGTGTATTAGATGGATTGAACATTTAAAATACATGCAAGCATGAGATTGGTTAAAGTACATGTGGTTGGTATGGGTAGTATGAGACCAACACATGTCAAGTTGATGCATGAGAATGGACAAGTGTCCCATGCCCAATTTCTCTTCTCCAATACATGTCAAGTTGGTGCATGAGAGTGCATAAGTGTCCCATGCCCCATTTCTCTTCTCCAACACATGTCAAGTTGGTGGATGAGAGTGGACAAGTGTCCTATGCCCACTTCTCTTTTCCAAGGAAGTCCTAGAGAGTGAGATGAGTGGAGGGAAAGGAAAAAAGAAGAGAAAGGAAAGAAGAAGAGAAAGAAAGATGAAGTTGCTTTGAGGGAAGTCTCAGCAACGTTTTCATCAAAGAGCTGGATCTTGGTGATATATGGTCCGATTGAGCTCAAACTTTGTCAGCGAGTTCATATCTTATGGTTAGTCATTCTGATCAGTGGATCCAAATTGATAGGCTTTTACTTGATCGAACTTATTATAGATGCTTGATATCTACATGTTATTATCTTTTAATCATGCTACACATTGACATGCATACATGATATTTATTGATGAGTATTGATAGCATATTTGAATTCTATTCACTGGGCACCGTTGGCTCACCCTCATTTTCCTCTTTCAGGTCCTTCTGTCCCAAATAAGGGCAAATGAGTAGTCATATCTTGAGGGCCTTGCCGGCGAGAGAATCCAAGGCCTCAATGTGAGTTGAGAGGCATTTTGATTGAACTGTGTTTTAAATTATGATGTATTATATTTTGGACTATGTAATTATAACACTTACCACATTGTAGTATGGATGAGTTGGGACTTGTTAGATAGACCATGTGGGCATATGACAGTTTTTTTTTTGTACCCATAGTTTTAGACTTTATGTGTATGGCCATCTTGATGGATTGTAGGGATTATGGTTCATTTTTATGGATTATCTCTTGTCTTGGATGATTAATATGGTTAATAGTTTTGTTTAGTACCTTTTTATATTATGTCATTGTTTGAGATAAGGCTCGTAGGGTCTCAACCACCTTACGGGAGTTGAGGAGTGGTTGGAGATGCCTACGCCAGGCGTCCCGCCCCGGCATTCCGCACGACATTCCCTGCGGGGTTGGTGGTCTTGGGTGCGGGGTCGCCACAGTTGGTATCAGAGCCAGGTTTTACTAGGTTTGGTCTATGTATTGGACTTAGATGACTTTGACCTAAGAATTGGGTGAGAGCTTTAGGTGATTAAAAAGCTTAAAGGAAAAAACTTAAAAACCTTACTATCATATTTTCTGTGTATACTATATGATATGGGTAGTTATGAGGCTTTGTTAATGTTTAAAATTCTTTAATGTGTGATGGTTGCTCGTATTTCTACTTCTCAGTGTCATGAGGAGGAACGAGAGATTGGGACAACCACACACAGGGCCTTCCGATGATAATCGGATGGGAGGATGAAGGAGATCATTCAGGCACAGAGCCGCTTGATGGCAACCCAGACTGCACAGATACAGGCATTGGTGCAGCAGGTCGAGGTTGTTGCTCGATAGTCGCCTCATACAATACCTCAGGAAGCAGGCACTAGTGGGGCAGAGGCACCCGAGGCTAGTGGAGTTGCTAGGGCAGTAGGACCTCAGATGAATGTACCTCAGCCTATGCTTACACCTGCTCCTACTGTTGTGGAGAACCCCATTGATCGGCGAATCAGACTGCTAGAGAAGTTCATGAAGCTGAAGCCTAAGGAATTCACTGGTGGAATTGACTTGAAGAAGGCCGAAGATTGGCTGAAGAATGTCGAGAAGATCAGTCGCTCCTTAGAGCTTGATGAGGAGTCTCAGGTCCTATGTGATGCTCACACACTAGAGAGTGATGCAGAGGACTGGTGGCTTTCAGTGTTGGATACACAGGGGGCAGTGAAAAGTTGGGACACCTTCAAACGGTTGTTCTTACAGGCTTACGTTCCAGCGACTGAGAGGCAGGCTAAGCAACTCGAGTTTCTAAATCTCATACAGGGCACCATGTCAGTCGGGGAATACGAGCTCAGATTCAGGCAGCTCGCAGTTTATGCCCCTGGGTTAGTTCAGACACCGAGTGACAAGATTATGAGGTTCTCTTTGAACCTAAGGCCTGCGATCCGGCAGGCCTTGTCTGTGACGAACATGACTAATTTTGCCACAGTGGTCCAGAGGGCCAAACAATATGAGTTGGCTGAGCGGGTTGATGGTATGTCTACACGGGCAGCTCCGGGTGTACAGACTTCACAGGCAGAGTCTGGGGGACAGTTTCAGACTCCATGGAAGAAGGAAAAATGGGAAAAAAGGAAGTTTTATGGAGAAGCACAGTGGGGCATCCTAGATTCAGACTGGTGTGATGACCTCACTAGTGGTTTCCTCTCCTGTCTCGATTCACATTCAGGCATCGAGTGCATCGAGTCCCCCATTCCCACAGACTGCTAGCCGAGGCAGAGGCAGAGGCAGAGGCCGGGGAGGCTATGTGGCGACATCTCAGACTGGATCATTTGCGCCAGGGCTCCGTTCATATGTTATCAGTGTGGACAGGTTGGGCATAAGATGTCAGAGTGTCCGAGTCGTAAGAGGGCTCCGGGATTTGTGCAGCAGTTCAGTGCCAGAGAGACAGCGAAGACAGCTACTGAGCCAGACCCGACAGCATCCAGGACCTTGTTGGAAGGTACTCTTATTATTTGTGGTGCTTCTATGCATGTATTGTTTGATGCTGGGTCTACATTATCATACATATCCGGACGCATGGTAGATAGTTTGCATTTGACTCCCATTAGGGCTAGTACATGGTTAGTGGTGAGTACTGTAACCGGGGAGAGGATCTACCTGAACATGATCTGTAGCCCGTGTGTGGTTCAAATTGGTGATGTTGAGATGCCTTTTGACTTTCGAGTCCTAGAGTTTTTAGAGTTTGATGCGATTCTAGGGATGGATTGGCTCGCGGCTTATCATGCAATTGTCGACTGTTTCGCGAAGAGAGTCATTTTCCAGATCCCAGGACACCCAGTGTTTACACTACAGGGTAGAGCTTCAGACCAGACAATCACGAGGGGTAGATTTGTGACTGATGGAGATAGGGAGATTTTGGCTGGGTTAGTGCCTGATGAAGAAGAGACTAGTGAGGTGATACCTGAGGATATTGTCATTGTTAGGGACTTTCCAGATGTGTTCCCAGCGGATCTTCCAGGATTACTTCCGAAGCAAGAGATCGATTTCATCATTGAACTAGTCCCTGGCACGAAGCCTATTTCCATGACACCATATAGAATGACGCTAGCTAAGTTGAGAGAGTTGCAGAAATAGCTCGAGGAGTTAATGGCTAAGGGATTTATTTGCCCGAGCGTGTCACCCTAGGGAGCTCCAGTTCTTTTTGTGAAAAAGAAGGATGGGAGCTTGCGGTTGTGCATCGACTATCGCCTATTGAATAGGGTAACCATCAAGAACAAGCATCCTCTCCCAAGGATTGATGACTTGTTTGATCAGTTGAGGGGAGCGAGTAATTTTTTAAAGATTGATTTGCGCTCCGGGTATCATCAGCTAAGGATCAGGGAGGAGGATGCGCCTAAGACAGGGTTCAAGACCCGCTATGGACATTATTAGTTCCTTGTGATGCCATTTGGTGTGACTAATGCACCGGCGATGTTCATGGACCTGATGCAGAGGCAGTATCTGGATAAGTTTTTCATCGTCTTCAATGATAACGTATTGGTGTATTCCAAGACTCAGGCTGAGCTTGAGGAACACCTCAGAGTGACCTTGCAAACTCTGAGAGAGCATAGGCTATATGCAAAGCTGAGCAAGTGCGAGTTTTGGATCACCGAGGTGAAGTTCTTAGGTCATGTGGTGAGTTCTGAGGGGATTTCAGTTGATCCGTCTAAGGTTGAAGCCATTATCTGTTGGCCTAGGCCTACCACAGTGACTGAGATCAGAAGCTTTCTTGGGTTAGCTGGTTACTATAGGAGATTCGTTCAGGGATTCTCCAAGATAGCTACGCCTATGACTAGGCTCACCCAGAATGATGTGTCCTTTGTATGGACTGAAGAGTGTGAGAATGCCTTTTTAGAGCTAAAGAAAAGATTGACATCTGCGCCAGTGTTGATTTTTCTAGAGCCTGATCATGAGTTGGTTATCTACATTGATGCTTCTCATATCGTCTTGGGTTGCGTGTTGATGCAGAAAGATAGGGTCATTGCTTATGCATCGAGGCAGTTGAAAGTGCATGAAAAAAATTGTCCTGTTCATGACATAGAACTGGCTGCAGTGGTTTTTGCTCTGAAGATTTGGAGGCATTATCTCTATGGTGAGTTATTCACTTTGTATTCTGACCACATGAGCCTCAAGTACTTGTTCTCTCAGAAGGAATTGAACATGAGGCAGAGAAGGTGGCTAGAGCTCCTTAAAGACTACGATTTTACATTGGAATACCACCCTGGTAAAACCAATGTAGTGGCTGATGCATTGAGCAGGAAGAGGGTAGAGACAGTTATGGTAGCACGCCAGATGTCTCATGAGTGAAGACTACTTAAGTTGGCTAAAGTGATGAGTATATGTGCTACCCCTTCAAATTAGATTGTGATATGTGCTCAGATGAGAGCTTAGCCTACACAGGTCCAGGAGGTGATTGACCAACAGAGACTTGACATTGATTATGTGATGTACAAGTCTTGGGCTAAGAGCAGTGATTTTACTGATTGGCACGTGTCATCTGATGGTGCCTTGAGATTTAGGAGACGTTTATGGGTTCCCGCAGATCCACGACTCAGACAAAGTGTGCTCCAGGAGGCTCACAGATCTCATTATGTTATTCATCCTGGCGGAACTAAGATGTATCATGATATGAAAAGGATGTATTGGTGGCCCGACATGAAGAGAGAGATAGCTCAGTTCATTCAGAGGTGTGAGATCTGTCAGAGAGTCAAAGCTGAGCATCAGAAGCCTGGAGGGCAGATGCAACCACTTGCCATTCCTGAGTGGAAGTGTGAGCATGTCACTATGGACTTTGTTGTGGGATTACCCAACACCCCGAGGAGACATAATGTTGTTTGGGTTATTAGTGATCGCTTGACTAAGTCTGTTCACTTTCTGCCGGTGAACAGTAGGGATTCTATGGATAAGCTCGGCAGACTCTATATGCGGGAGATAGTCAGATTACATGGGGTGGCAGTTTCGATTGTGTCAGATAGGGATTCGAGGTTTACATCGGTATTCTGGCAGGGGTTGCAGAGGCAGCTCGACACCAGACTAGATCTCAGTACCGCTTTTCACCCTCAGACGGATGGCTAGTCTGAGAGGTTGATATCGATTTTGGAGGATATGCTTCGAGCTTGTGTCCTTGAGTTCAGTGGTAACTGGGATGAGTACATACATCTGTGTGAGTTCACGTAAAATAATAGTTATCAGTCCAGTATTGGCATGGCTCCTTTTGAGGCACTGTATGGTTGACCCTGTAGATCTCTGGTTTGTTGGACGGAGGTAGGGGATATTGCAGTAATGGGACCAGAGTTTGTACAAGAACACACAGAGAAGATTAAGCGGATCAAGCATAATATGAAGGTAGCCCAAGACAGGCAGAAGAGTTACGCTGATGCCAAGCGGAAAACCGTAGAGTTCAAAGTGGGTGACCAAGTTTTATTGAAGGTCTCACCTCAGAAAGGCTAGACGAGACTTGGGATAAAAGGCAAGCTCGCTCCGAGATTTATTGGGCCGTTCGAGGTTTTAGAATAAATTGGCCCCATTGCTTACCAATTAGCCTTGCCACCTCAATTAGCAGCAGTCCACGATGTCTTTCTTATGTCAATGTTGAGTGTGTACAAAAGTGATTTTGATCACGTCTTGGACTGGAAAAACATTGAGCTGAGGCAGGATGAGACTTATGATGAGGAACCAATTCAGATACTTGACCGGAAGGTCCAGAGGTTGCGTAACCGCGAGATTCCGATGGTTAAGATGAGATGGCAGTTTCGTGGCGAGGAGCAGGTTACTTGGGAGCGTGAGGACTACATGATGGAACACTTTGCCGAGTTCATGGGCTTAGGTAATTTCTTAACTTTAAAACTTTGAGGACGAAGTTCATTCTAAGGTAGGTGTGATGTGACGCCTCAAAAATTATTTCATCTAGCCCATAACCCAATTGCATTTTGTGCAAACTCTATGTGTTTGCCTTGATATGTTTGGTGTTTGTTTGATAGTTGTTTAATGTTTGTATATTTGATGTTTGATAATGTATATAAATATGTGCATTATAAATTGTATATGGGTCATGTTAAATTAAAATATAATGCATATGTTATTATTTATGCATGGGCCCAGTAAACCATGAATTGATATGGGTTAGGATTGATTGAATAAAAGGATAAATGAGAATAAAAATTTGGTATATTAGATGGATTGGACATTTAAAATACATGCAAGCATGAGATTGGTTAAAGTACATGTGGTTGGTATGGGTAGTATGAGACCAACACATGTCAAGTTGGTGCATGAGACCAACAAATGTCAAGTTGGTGCATGAGAGTGCACAAGTGTCCCGTGCCCCATTTCTCCTCTCCAACACATGTCAAGTTGGTGCATGAGAGTGGACAAGTGTCCTATGCTCACTTCACTTCTCCAAGGAAGTCCTAGAGAGTGAGATGAGTGGAGGGAAAGGAAAAAAGAAGAGAAAGGAAAGAAGAAGTTTCTTTGAGGGAAGTCTCAACAACGTTTTCATAAAAGAGTTGGATCTTCGTGATATATGGTCCGATTGAGGTCAAACCTTTTCAGCCAGTTCATAGCTTATGATTATTCATTCTAGTCGGTGAAGATCTTGATTGGAGTTTTCTTCTGAGAGATATAACCTCCCAAACAAAGCTGGTCGGAAAGTCTGAATTTTTCGTGCAGTTTATATCAAACTAATAGATCTCCTAAACCTACCGTTGGATAGATATGATATTTTAGAGGATGGTTCAAAACTAATATTTCTCCATTACGAACGGTTAAGTATTTTGTGTGATATAATCATCTGAGTTCAAGTATTTGTAGCATAAAAGGAGAAATTGTTTGATTAGAGACTTGTTCATCAAAGACGCTTATCACTTCAGTCCACCGTTGGATTGAGCTGATTTTTGGATAGAAGGTTTGCTTCTTAACATACTTCAATCTTTATGGTTGATTTTTGTGATTAAATATTTCTATTGGCAGCTTGATACATCTGAACAGAATATTAAATGGAAAATTGGTAGGGTTGTTTGTATTAGACCTAAATTTAGAATATCAACTTAGACCTTTCCAAATAGCTTGCATGTCAACTATGTTGACCTAGTTGCCATTTTTGATGAACCCATGATGCAAAATCAGTGATATACATGGCTGAACATGGTGACCTAATGTAAATCGGCAATATGGCCTAAGTATGAAAATATTCATATTTTAGGGCTTTTGATGCTTTTGGCCTAGAATCATTGAATTGATGCAATTTATGTCTAGTTAGGCATGATTAGGGTTGAATGAGAACTATGCATTAGAGGCCTAAGTCATGTGATTTGAGTTGAATGATGAGATTAGATAGGATTTAGGCCTATTGTCTATATGTGGACTGATTTAAGGTTGATGTGTAATGTCTATGTGATTGAGCATAGGATTTGATGTATGGTTGGATATTGATGAATGTTTCAAGACCTTGATTGAGTTTATTCGGTTTGATGTCCGTGTGTGGTTAGATACTCTCGCGAGGCTTGGTTGTGAGTAGACTTCATTTATGATTATATCTTTCATGTCATCATATTACTTATATATATTGTATGTTGAAAGCATGAATGTGTTCTAATGTTTTGAATGATGCATTGATTTGAGAAAACCTTATGACTTTGGTTGGGCCCATCTATCTGGCTAATAGGGAGACTTAACCTTGTCATATGAGGGTTTTAAAAAGAAAATATTTGGGGATGAGAACGGTACGGTGAAATAGACGTGCACTAGTAACCCCAATGCATGTGGAATGTGGATCCAAATTGATAGGCTTTTACTTGCATCGAACTTATTATAAATGCTTGATATCTACATGTTATGAGCTTTTAATCACGCTACATATTGACATGCATACATGATATTTATTGATGAGTATTGATAGCATATTTGAATTCTATTCACTGGACACCGTTGGCTCACCCTCATTTTCCTCTTTCAGGTCATTCTATCCCAAATAAGGGCAAAGAAGTAGTCATATCTTGAGGGCCTGGTTGGCGAGAGAATCCAAGGCCTCGATGTGAGTTGAGATGCATTTTGATTGAACTGTGTTTTAAATTATGATATATTATATTTTAGACTATGCAATTATAACACTTACCACATTGTAGTATGGGTGAGTTGGGACTTGTTAGATAAACCATGTGGGCATATGACGATTTTTTTTTGTACCCATAGTTTTGGACTTTATGTGTATGTCCATCTTGATGGACTGTAGGGATTATGGTTCATTTTTATGGATTATCTCTTGTCTTGGATGATTAATATGGTTGGTAGTTTTGTTTAGTACCTTTTTATATTATGTCGTTATTTGGGATAAGGCTCGTAGGGTCTCAACCACCTTGCGGGGGTTGAGGAGTGGTTGGAGATGCCTAAGCAGGGCGTCCCGCCTTGGCATTCCGCATGCCATTCCCTGCAGGGTTGGTGGTCCGGGGTGCGGGGTCGCCACATGTTGAGCATTATATAAATCCATGTACCCATGACATTTGAAATTAAGTTGAAGGAACAAATCATTTCAAGTTTCTCATTCTCTTCTTCCTCTTCAAACTTGCTTACTTCCAACAAAGTGGTATGAGAGCTTTGAGAAGATTTCTATTAACAAAAGAAGATGGCGAATAACTTGGTTCCATTCCAAGTTCCTCGATTTACCAAAGATAATTTTGGTAATTGGTGTATTCGAATGAAGGTTTTGTTTGGTTCCCAAGATGTGTGGGAAATAATACACAGAGATTATGATGAACCAGAAGATGATGCAATTCTGTCTCAAAATCAAAAAGGCATTTTGCAAGCGGCCAGAAAGAAAGACCAGAAGGCTCTTACTTTCATTCTTCAAGCAGTTGATGATGGGACATTTAAGAAGATATTTGCAGCAACTACCTCCAAGCAAGCATGGGAGATTCTTCACCATACTTTCCATGGTATGGACAAAGTGAAGAAAGTGCGCCTCCAAAATTTAAGAGGCGACTTTGAAGCCTTACACATGAAGGAATCTGAATCATTTTCAAATTATAGTGCAAAAGTATTAGCAGTTTTACATGAGATCGATGAAGAGATATGGAGAAGCCATGAGTGACACCATGGTGATTGAAAATATCCTTCAATCTTTGACAGAGAAGTTTAATCACATTGTTGTAGCAATTGAATTAGAATCCAAAGACTTGGAGGCTATGACTATTGATCAACTCATGGGTTTCGTACAAGCCCATGAAGAAAAGATGTTGAAGAAGAAGAAAGAGCCAGTGGAGCATGTCTTGCAGACAAAGCTTTCTTTGAAAGACAATGAAAACCATAGTGAGCAGAACCAAAGAGGATGTGGATTCAAAAAAGGTCGTGGTCGTGGTCGTGGTCGCGGTCAAGGAAAAGGAAGAGGAAGAGGTAAAGGTAAGTTCTTCAACAATGATGAAAATAGTCAAGTCCCAAATTCTTCAAGAAGGCGTGGAGGACAAAATAATTTCTGGCCATATCGAAGAAAATATGACAATTGTCAAGTTCAATGTTACAATTGTCATAAATATGGCCACTATTCATAGGATGTGGATATACTAACAATGTTAAGGAGAAGTCTAATTATTCTCGAATGACACTGAAGTTGTGGAACCGACATTGCTTTTGACACTCAAAAGAGATACAGATGAAAAGAACAATACTTGGTACATGGATACTGGTGCCAGTAATCATATGTACGACAACAAATCAATGTTCGTGGAGTTTAATGACTCAGTGACCAGCAACATTACCTTTGGTGATTCATCCAAAATTCTTGTTCAAGGGAAAGGTGACATTTTGATTAGATTAAAGTTTGGAAAGCATCAATCATTTCTGATGTTTATTATGTGCCGGGTATGACCAGTAATATCTTAAGTTTGGGTCAATTCTTAGAGAAAGGTTATAATGTTGTTATCAAAGATTGTAGTCTTTCACTAAGCGATTAGAGTGACAATTTTGTTTGCTAAAGTCCTTATGACCAAAAAATTGAATGTTCTTATTGAATATTCAAAATGATGTGGCCAAGTGTTTGAGGACTTGCTACAAAGACTTATCTTGAGTGTGGCACTTAAGACTTGGGCATTTAAACTCTGGCGAACTCAAGTTATTGGCAAAGAAGCACATGGTGAAAGGTTTACCTTTTCTTAATTACCCCGAGCAGCTGTGTGAGGGATTTTTGTTTGGAAAGCAATCCAGAAAGTGTTTTCCCAAAGAAAGTACAACAAGAGCCCAAGAACCACTAGAGCTTGTCCATACTGATCTTTTGGGACCAATCAAGCCAAATTCTTTTGGTATGAATAACTACTTTCTTTTGTTCATTGATGATTATAGTCACAAGACTTGAGTTTATTTTGTGAAGGAAAAGTCACAAGCCTTTGAAGTTTTGAAGAAATTCAAAGCACTTGTAGAGAAAAAAAGTGGTTACCACATCAAATCCTTTGGATTTGATAGAGGAGGGGAATTCATATCAAAAACATTCAATGAGTTTTGTGAAGCTCATGGAATCCGGTGTCCCTTGATGGCTCCATACTCTCCTCAACAAAACGACATTGTTGAAAAAAAGAAAAAATCCATTCTCAACATGTCTCGAAGCATGTGAAAAGCAAGGACATGCCAAGAGATTTTTGGGTGGAAGCTGTCGAATGTGCAGTGTATCTATCAAGTCGGTGCCTGACAAAAAGTGTGTGGAACCAGACACCACAACAAGCATGGAGCGAACACAAGCCAATTGTGTCTCATCTGAGGGTATTTGGCAACATTGCCTATGCCCATGTACCTGACCAACATCGCTCCAAGCTTTATGACAAAAGTGAAGTACATCTATGTCGGCTATGATTCAAGTTCAAAATGATACAAGCTCTACAATGCAAGCACCAAGATGGTTGTTATCAGCCGAGATGTTGATTTTGATGAAAAAACATCATGGGACTGGACTGTTCACAATGAAGATTTTGATTTTCTTGCATTCTATGAAAATGCAGAGGATGAAGTTGTTTCAAGGGTTGTCACTCCGCCACCGACTCCAGCTCCTACTTATGTTGATTCATCACCAGAATCAAGTTCAAGTAAAGGGTCAAGACGTATGAGGTCTTTGCATGATATCTATGAAGAAACAGGTGAATGAACCCTTTGTTGTCTTCTTACTAAAGAACTTGTTCAAGATAGAAAATGGGTGCATGCAATGGATGAAGAAATTCAAGCAATCAAGAAGAATGGCACATGGGAACTTGCAAATCTTCCGGCAAGTCACAAAGCCATCGGTGTAAAATGGGTGTACAAGGTGAAAAAGAATGCTAACGGCCAAGTTGAAAGATACAAAGCCAGACTAGTGGCGAAGGGTTATACTCAACCTCACGTAATTGTAGAGATTTACCCAATTTGGGGAAAATGGTGTAATTGATGTAGGAATGGGCAATTGAGCATGAACTAGCCATGAGATGAATTTAATTGAGTTGAATTATAATTAATTGGACATAGATTATGATAACTCACAATACTTGACTATGTTATGGGTTATGAATATTTGTATATTAATAAAGCGTAATTGATATTATGCAATGAATGTTAATAATTGTAGTAGTTTTGGGGAAATTGGAGTTTAATGTGAATTGAATTAATTGACATGATCATTGGCCTATACTTTGAGTCTAGGCCTAGATGATCAATGCCTATGCATGCATTTTTATATTGGCTTATGTTGGATTAGGCCTAAACATAGTAAAATCATGAAATTGAGCATGATTGAGATTAAATCTTGTACTATGTATATTAAATGGTGTGATTGTTGATTTGGGTTATATTTAGGCTAGATGGATGCCTAATGATGTATATTCCTTAATGTGGCTGAATTGTTCAAATAAGAACATCTATTTATGATTAGGGTCATGTGACTAAAGTTAATGGATGTTTCTGGTACAAATGTTCTTAACAGAGAATGAAGTATGGATTAGTGATATGTTTATGTGAATTGGGAATTGTGGAATGTTCATGAAATTATCGCAAGTGCACAATAGCCAAGTTATACTATAATCCGATAAAATCAGGTATCGTCCTCAGGGATAATTAGAACACTAGCTATCACTTTTTTACCTTAATTTTATCTAGACAATCGAATTCGAATGATTGAGTAATTAAATAGTAATGAAAACAACTAATTATTTAACTAGCAAAGCAATGAAAACAACTAGCAAAGCAATGAAAACAACAAAATATCAATAGAGAAATAATCTAGAGAATCGATTTCACCTAACTATCAACTATGTTCTTTCCAATTATTTATCATTAATGTATTTACTTAGTTTATAAGCCAGAAATCCTAATATTTCTAACACCCTCTATCGAGTGCCGCGTTACAGCATATTCATAGAAATTGATCTCAATCTATCGATAAAGATCTAATTCCTACAAACTCACTAAGATCTATGATTTCATTTAATGACTTCAAAGGGTCTCGATCTCCTATCGGTCTCACGATAACCTAGGCTATATTTCCTTTGTTCTGATCCAAAATACCCTATGTCAAGTGCCGCACTCTAGAACTAAGATCATCCAATTCGTGATCAAGAGATTGAAAGCATTAACAATGGAGAAATATAAATAAATTATCACAGATCCATTAACAATAATTAAAGCCCTAAACTAGAACATAGAATCAAACTTAGGATCCATCTATCCTCTAGAACAAAAGATTAGTTTATAACGTGAATGAAAATAACACAAGACATGGAGAAAAACTCAAAAATAAACATTAATAGCAAACTAGAAAATCTGGAACTTAGAATCTTCTTTCGAATCTTCGTGTTCCTTCCTCCTAGCCGTCTTGTTCTCCTCTCTATTCCAATGTCTTCTTCTCGAAAAACCTTTCAAAACCCTATATTGTGTGCCCAAGGTCGTGTCCAATTGGAATTTCCAAAATTGCCAAAAACCAATCGTAAGTTGCTAAATTAGCAACATTTAAATACGAGGCGCACAAGTGGCACCGCGGCGCCCCGTTAAGGGATTCCAGCGCCGCGGCCCCCAGAGCCTTTTTTTCCTGATCACCCTGGCGCCGTGATGAGCGCCGCGGCCCCCAGAGCACTGTTGGTGCACTGTGTTGTGGACTTAGTCATTTCTCGCTCCTTTTGATTTCCTTCCTGTGGACTTAGCCAATTTTTTTTTCACTTTTTGGCTTGGGTTCTTCATGACTCATCATCTAGGCTTCTCATATGTTATGTCCATCATTCATGCTCACTTCCATACACCTAATACCTACAAAACAAAACAAAACAAGTAATTAATACAGTCAAAGCATAAATTGATCCAACATATAAATTAACAAACCGAATTAATGCATAAAACCAATTTATTCCTAAACTAACAAATGAATCAAAACTAACGTAAACACGCTCAACTAATGCATAAATTATCCTAAAACAACTATAAAACACTCCTAAAACATGTCTAAATATGCAACTATCAAATACCCCAAACTTAAGACTTTGATCGTCCCGAGCAAAGGAAAAACAAAACTAAAAACTCATAATTAATATATCCCTTCTAAAGTCACAATCTCGCACAATTAAAGACTTAACTCAGCATTATAAACACATACATGGCCTCCAAGATTACACCAAAAGGAATATTCACTTCTAGGAAGGAATTTCAAGAGTATAGAATTATCTAGAATTTCAACCCAACCCTCATCAAGTTTCACTTTTGATTCTTTCACGCATGAGTACATAACTAATCTCATCAACTAATCATGCAAGTCATGAACAAGTGCAAGCAAGTGTTAAGTGTAAGATCTCAAAGTATAAAATTTAAGTTGGAACTCCATAAGCAAGTCTTTCACACCACTCTCCACTAATGTAGATCACACACCATTCAAATTCAGTAGGTCTTTCATAGGTTTTAATGTAAGGCTTAGGTTAAAAGGTAGGAAGAATAGAAACATTATAGCTCAAAACACCCTAAAATTTGATCAACTACTAATATCCACTACATTGTATTTGAAACCAAAACTTCTTTTCAACAAATATATATCTCAAATATTCTCATTTTTTTGTTTGCTTTTAATCATCATTCACTTTTCTTTTATAGAATGCTACACCCCCAAACTTGCTTCTTTTCACACATAGATGTAACACCTTTTTCTTCTCTTTTTCATCTTCTTTTCTTTTTCATCTTCTTCTTTCAATACAATTCATAATCAAACTTACTAAAAATTTCTTCTTTATCACCCTTTTTTCATCTTTTTCATTCCCTATTGTTCAGCCTTCACATAATCTCACAATCCTTTTCAAAATTTTCAGAAATTTTCGACAGCACCTCCCCATAAAATGGGCAACTCACAATTTTTCCTGATATACCACAAATCAAATCAAATCAAATATATATATAGATAATCATTCCACTCACATTCATTCCATTCATTCCACAAAGTAAATTCTCACCTGATAAATATCTATGATCATCTCGTTCCATCATCCCAAGCATTATATAATATTACCACACAACCCATCTAGATGATAATACATATATAATGTGTGATATATATTCATTTGAAAATAACGAAAATATAATCCATTTTCTTCGCATACATACACATACCAGACGAAGGCTCCCGTGATTATCACTCACGGATTTTTTTTCTTTTCCCTTCGACTCAATACCTGAAATATTGGAGGAAATGGAGTGAGCAATCAACAATCTCAGTGAGTATAGCTCTTGACGTGACCATCGCATGCATTTAGGGAAACATGACATATCAAATCGTTTAAATTAAAATATTTCAAAATCTCATATCCAACATTCAGCAAAATAATATACATGCACACAATATATAGTTTATGCTCATTCAATAAATCAGTGCACAGTTTCATCAAAAACTTTACCATCTCCCTCCTTTAAGGCAAGAGAGCGGGTCTAACCCTTGTATGGCCGTTACAAGGTAGCCACAACCTCTCATTACCCAATTCACAGTCATTTCAAGGATCACAACCCTTGTTAGGACAGACCTACTGACAATGAGGTTTCGCAAAACCTCATCCGAGTCTAATTCCTAACGAAATGACATTATTATAAGCTCCAAATGCTAAAAATCAATTTGCATGATCCATAAAAACTCAATGCATTACATATAAATATATAACATGCATCCAATCAAACATTTTATATGTGTACAATGCCATACAAGAACCAAATCAAGAAAACTATACTCACAGTACAACACTTTCCAACTTAAACCCAATCATCGTCGCTTTTGAGTCCAGCTCCAATTTAAATCTCAACCTGTCATAACCACTCCATAATTCAATTTCATTGATTCATATCTATTTATATATTTAATTTCTCAACTCACTTCAAATAAAGATCCACCTGAAAAATATTATATCTGTGAATTTAGATTCCAACTTCATTTAGGACTCATAAGCAGTTGAAGAAACTACTATCTCGTTTCTGTGGTCAATCTAGATATTTTCACAAGAAAGAGCAGTGAAAATAAATTTCCCATTTCATATTTTCACTAATTCTCAGTTTATTTTTCTACTGGAACATATATCAATTTATTAAAAATCGAGAACATTTCTAAAATTATTCTGTCCACATCGACACGTGTAAAATCACTCATTCTATCATTCTACTACATTCAACAGGTATTTTATTGAGGTTTTACACGTTCGCGAAGGTCACGACAGTAAATTTTACTCACCAAAACCATATATTTAGTTACTAAAAATATCAAATCGTATCCAAAAATCATTATCTTAACATCGAAACATCCGGAATTCAATTCTCTACGATTATATGATCTCAAACCGGAGTTTCATCGGATTCTAATTCCATTTTATTCACTGGATATGATCATAGTACTATTCACGCCACTGTTCACGTGGTCACTATTCATTAGAAACATGTAAATTTTTACTAAAATTGTCAAACGGTCTCCAAAAATCATAAACTTAGCATCGATGGACTCGCAACAGTGCATTCTACCATTCTATAGCCTTCAACTGGAGTTTCACTGGATTTTAATTAATTCAAATGGTCTCCAATCGAAACTCTAAATTCCAACAAACTTCCAACGGCTATAAAAATTATAAATGAACACATAAATTCAATCTAACCATATATTTAAGGTTCCTACAGCCTATGAAGTGTTTTCCAACCTTCCTAGCGGATTTCCATTCACGTTGGGTCAAAACTCTAATTTTTGAAAACGCTGTAAAACGGCTCCAATAGCTCAAATTACTCCCGCTAGAATCGTTACATCTAGCTTATATATTAATTTCACGAAGAAATAGAGTGAAAATCACTTACCGCAGGTCCGGATTTCGCGCAAATCCCGCGTTTCTCTTTTTCTTCTCCTTCTCTGTCGTTTTGGATGTCGTTCTTCTTTTCTCTTTCGTCTTCTCTTTTTTTTGTTTGTTTTTCGTTTAGCAACTCTTTTTTTATTCATTTTTTTTAACGTTAGTAAGTGAAAGAGATTAGAAATGAGTTAGATAGATGATAAATATATATATATATAATAATAATAAAATGATCCTATGCACCTAGGCTCCCCTTAATAACCAACTCCTCCATCAAATTTCATTGAATTCAACTTATCTCATTTATATAATTCATTTAATACAATCTACACCATTTTCTTAATGTAATTTATAACTCAATTCACTTAATTAACCAACCCATTCAACTAATAAAACTTATATTCTTTATTTAATAATTTTATTTATTTGCTCATATTCCTTAAATATAGCATGTATTTCATACACGCGTATATCATACACGCGTATATTTGGCTTCTACGTATAACATACGCGTATCATACATCTCGATATACGTGTACTTTAACGTATGTATTTAATTAAAATTACGGGGTGTTACAGGTTAAGTCTCTCCAACAATTTCCAGCAAAAGTTGAATCAAGCACACAGACATATAGGTAACTCTCTACATTCTCCTATTGTTTCATATCTCTAAAGTGTCATCTTATCATTGGCCTTCCATAAGTAAGTCTAAAATTGCAAAAAATTGTGAATTCTTAACCTAAACTAATGCATACTCAACTAACATACCATAATGCATACTCAACTAACATACCATGTAACAAAATTTCAAAACTCTCCCCCCAAACTTAAAGCAAGCATTGCCCTCAATGCATAATATAAACAAATAAAGAAAAATAGAGGCATATAAGAGAGAGAGAAGTTTAGAAAACCCCCTAAACCCAAATGGGTGAAGATGCGCCCCATTCGTCTCTCCTAGTTGCTATAAAGAGACCCCCAAACTTGCGTTAGAACTTGAAAAGAAAAAGAAACAAAAACTTGTCAATGGTATGAAACTCAAATTTATACTACAATGACTAAAAACATAAAACACATAAAAAAAAATAATTCAAACTGATGGGTTGCCTCCCAACAAGCGCTTGGTTTAAAGTCATCAGCCTGACTTTCAGACACATTGCCATTATGGATCCCCTAAAGTGATGCGATCATCTCACCGCACCTCGTGGCCATAGTAATGCTTCAACCGTTGGCCATTAACTCGGAAGCAAACACCATTTTCATTCTTTAGATTAACCGCTCCAAAAGGGAAAACATGCTCCACCATAAAAGGTCCTGACCATTTGGATTTCAATTTGCCAGGGAACAACTTCAATCTGGAATTGTATAGCAGCACTTGTTACCCTGGTTCAAAATCTCGCTTCTCAATGTTCTTGTCATGCTACTTCTTGGTCCGCTCTTTATAGATTTTGGCCTTTTCATAAGCATCATTCCTAAACTCTTCCACCTTCATTAGTTGCAATAGCCTTTGATCCCCGAATGCCTTTAAGTCAAAATTAAGCTATTTCACCGCCCAATACACTCAATTCTCCAACTCAACCGGTAAGTGACAAGATTTTTCAAACACAAGGCGGTAAGGAGACATCCCAATAGGAGTCTTCAATGCGGTCCGATACGCCCATAAAGCATCATCAAGCTTCAAAGACCAATCCTTCCTAATGACATTGACGGTCTTCTCCAAAATTTGCTTGACTTCCTGATTGCTCACTTCGGCTTGGCCATTGGTCTGAGGATGGTACGCAAGTGCCACTTTATGTTTCACCCCATACTTGCCAAGAAGAGCATTGAACAATTTGTTACAAAAGTGGGTGCCTTCATCACTTATGATAGCTCTAGGTGTGCCAAATCTAGTGAATATTTGCTTGTGTAGAAATTTCAGCACCACCTTAGCATCATTGGTTTTCATAGCTATAGCTTCGACCCACTTGGAAACATAATCAATTGCCAACAATATATATGTTTTGCCACATGAAGAGGGAAATGGGCCCATAAAATCAATACCCCATATATCAAAAAGCTCCACCTCTAAGATGTTTGTCAAAGGTAGCTCGTGTCGCCTAGAGATGGTACCAAGATGTTGGCATCGGTCACACTTCTTCACAAATGCATAACTGTCTCAAAACAATGTAGGCCAATAGAACCCACTTTGAAGAACCTTTGTCGCTATCCTTGTAGCCCCAAAGTGACCACCATATGGAGATGAATGGCAATCATGTAGAATGGATTTCACTTCCTCCTCCGGTATACATCTCCTTATCAGTTGATCATTGCACCTCTTAAATAGCAAGGGTTCATCCGAAAAATAAAAATGCACATCATGTAGAAACTTCGTCTTCCTTGCATATGATAGATTCAGAGGCAAGACGCCACTAGCCAAGTAGTTCACATAATCAGCATACCATGAAACTTTGGCAAATAGCCCATATAATTGTTCATCAGGAAATGTTTCCAAAATAGGCACACCATCATCTTGCTCATCTAGTTGCAGCCGAGATAAGTGATCCGCAACTACATTCTCACTCCCTTTCTTGTCTCTAATCTCCATTTCAAACTCTTGAAGTAAGAGGGCCCATCTAATCAACCGAGGCTTTGCATCCTTCTTCTCAAACAAGTAGAGGATGGTGGCATGGTTGGTATAGACAATCACTTTAGACCCAATGATGAAGGATCTAAACTTATCACAAGCAAAGACCACTGCTAGTAATTCCTTCTCGATTGTTGTGTAATTTTGCTGAGCCCCATCAAGTGTCCTACTCGAATAATAAATGGCCTGGAACATCTTCTCTTCGTTGCCCAAGAACCGCTCCCACTACATAGTCGCTCGCATCACACGTGATCTCGAACGGTTCACTCCAATCCGGTATCACCATAATAGGTGCTCATATCAAAGCTTTCTTTATCAACTCAAAAGCTTCCTCACAATGCTCATCAAACACAAATAGGGTTTCTTTCTCAAGGAGGTTGCAAAGAGGTTTGGCAATCGTGGAAAAATCCTTGATGAATCTTCTATAGAAACCCGCATGCCCCAATAAACTCCTTATGTCCTTAACAGTCTTCTGATATGAAAGCTTTTCAATAGTAACAATCTTTGCCTTATCTACCTCAAGGCCCTTAGACGAAATTCGGTGGCCAAGAACAATGCCTTCATGCACCATGAAGTGACACTTTTCCTAATTAAGTACAAGGCTCATTTCTTCACACCTCTTCAACACAAGGGCGAGGTTATGCAAACAATGATCAAAGGAGGACCCAAATACTGAAAAATCATCCATAAAAACCTCCATGATGTCCTCTATCAAATTAGAAAATATAGCCATCATGCACCATTGAAAAGTCGTCGGTGCATTACATAATCCAAACAACATGAGCCGGAAAGCAAAAGTACCATACGGGCGAGTGAATGTAGTCGTCTCTTGATCCTCCGGGGCGATGGCTATCTGATTATACCCCGAATACCTGTCTAGGAAGCAAAAGTAATGGAAGCCCGCCAACCGATCTAGCATCTAATCAATAAAAGAAAGAATAAAACGATCCTTCCTTGTGACCTTGTTGAGCTTCCGGTAGTCTATGCAAACTCTCCAGTCATACCACCTTTCTTGGGCAACACTTGAACCAGACTTACCCACGAACTATCTAAAATGGTGTATATGATTCCCACCTTGAGCCACTTTAAAATTTTAGCTTTGACAACCTCTTCATGGGTGGATTTAGCCTTCTTTGATGCTCAATTGAAGGCTTGTAAGAAGCCTCCATCAAGATCTTGTGCATGCAAATGGAAGAACTTATTCCCTTGATGTCGGCTATGGACCACCCGAACGCGGACTTATACTTTCTCAAGATGCGTAATAGCTTTTCTTCCTCCACACTAGACAAAGCCGATGATATGATGACTGGCACAGTAGACTTCTCACCCAAAAATGCATAGCGAAGATGCTCAGGTAATGGCTTCAACTCTGGTAAAGACTCTACTGACTCGGGTGGAGAAGAAGCTTCAATATCTTCCGCTTCGGTGATTGTATTTGCAAGATTGTTGACCTCAAGAGCTAAGGCATAATGCTGGACTTCATCATGAAAGTCCTCAGCTCTAGATATCGAACTCACAAGACACTTCTCTAAAGGATCTTCCGGTGTAGCTTCATCATGTACCTCGGTCGCACATGCATCAACCACTTTTGCTACATCAATCCGGTGACATTTATTCCCCTCAGATGGGAATTTAAGAGTCTTGTATATGTTAAACAATACCTCTTCATCATTCACTCGTAAGGTAAGCTCGCCACGTTGCACATTTATCAAAGCTCTCCCAGTAGCTAAGAATGGCCGCCCAAGTATAAGAGGAATATCACTATCTTCCTCCATGTCCAAAACTACAAAGTCCACTGGAAAAATGAACTTGTCCACCTTCACTAGCACATCCTCAATTATACCCCGAGGGTATGTAAATGATCGGTCCGCTAGTTGCAACGATATTGTAGTTGGCTTCACTTCGCCAAGTCCCAATTTCCTGAAAATTGACAAAGGCAGCAAGTTAATACTTGCACCTAAATCACATAAAGCTTTAGTGAAATTTAAAGAACCAATAGTGCAAGGTATAGTGAAACTCTTTGGATCTTTTAGCTTTTTAGGTAGCTTCTTTTGTAGTATGGCACTACATTCTTCAGTAAGCTTCACTGTCTCATAGTTCTCTAGCTTTCTCTTTTTTTATCATCACATCCTTCATGAACTTCACATAGTTGGGCATTTGCTCCAAAACATCTGCAAAAGGAATGTTGATGTGGATCTTCTTGAAAATCTCAAAAAACTTGGCGAATTTCTCATCAAGCTTCTTCTTTTGGAAACATTGGGGAAAAGGGATAGGAGTCTTAAGAATAGGGGGATTATCTAGGAAGGTGATGGAACCAGGCCTATAAGGCCTCTCTTGAGATTTTTCCCCCTTGCTTGATTCTTCCTCTTCTTTGCTTGACTTAGCTTCCTTGTTGGGTTCCTCATTCTCTTGACTAGATGGAGGTGGGGATGTAATGTGTTGGCTTGTAGAATCAACCCCCTTAACTTCTTTTCCACTCCTCAAAGTGATGGCCTTGCATTGTTCCTTGGGATTTATCTCGGTGTTGCTAGGCAAGGATCCATGTGGTTGTGTATTCACTGTTTGGGCTAGCTATCCCACTTGCACTTCTAAGTTCTTAATTGAAGCTCTTGTCTCCATCATAAATGATCTCAACATATCCTCCAAGGATGGCTTCTTCTCTGGAGCTTGATTATAGAAACCAGGTGGAGGTTGCAATGTATTCATCGTGTTGGCATAGGAAAAGTTCTCATAATTTCGAACACTTGGGTGGTATTGATTTGGAACTCCTTGATTGCTTCTGAAGTTTTACCCCCGATTACTAATGTATTGAAATTCTTCCTCATGTGCCTCATTCCCTGAAGAACCCATATGTAAAGCTGCCGCCTTTTCAATAGATGGTTGTGTACTTTGAGTAGTGAGCACAACGAGTTGGTTGGCAATGCTTGACATCTGAGCAAAGAAAGATGTGAATGGATCAACTTCATGTAGACCAACCACCTTCTTAACTATTGATCATGCACCCGGAACCTCATAAGTGTTGGTAGCCATATCCTCCAACATGTTCAGTGCCTCAGTAGCCCTTTTTGTTAGAAGTGACCCACCAGCTGCCACATCAACTAAAGTTCTTGTGGAGAAGGTCATCCCATTATAGAAAAGTTGGATTTGCAACCAATCTTGGAACCCATGCTGAGGACACTTCCTCAACAATTCCTCGAAACGCTCCTAAGTTTAATACAATGACTTGGACTCGTGTTGCTTAAATTTTCTGATCTCAGCTCTCAATTGGGCGATCTTCGCAGGAGGAAATAATTTGTGAAAAAATTTCTGTACCATCTCTTGCCAAGTTGCAATGCTCCCCGGATGCAAAGATTGCAACCATGCTCGTGCATTGTCCCTTAGAGAAAAAGGGAACAATCTCAACCTTTTGGTATCCTCAGTAACACCATTCATCTTCACCGTATCACACATCTCCAAGAAGGTGGTGATGTGGATAGTAGGATCTTCAGTAGGCGACCCCCCATACTGGTGTTGTTGAACCATAAAGATCAATGCCGGTTTCAATTCAAAGTTGTTTGCATTAATAGGCATACGAACAATACTCTAGTAATTATCATTGATAACCGGTTTGAAGTAGTCTCTCAAAGTCAACTAATTGTGCTCGTTCGTCATTGCTTCAATTTCTCTTCTTCTCTCTCTTCTCAGTCTTCCAAGAGTACGTTCAATCTCAGAATCAAACGGTAATACTTCAAGACTTCTTGCCCTTTACATAAACTCTTGTAAAATAGAAACTAAGAAGGAAAATCAGAAAATAAAATATAGAAATCTAAATTAAAATCAAAGTTAAATAATACGATATTAGTGAAAACTAATAATTATCCCCGACAACGGTGCTAAAAACTTATTCGTGAAATTATCGCAAGTGCACAATAGTCAAGTTATAATATAATCCGATGATTAGAACACTAGCTATCATGTTTTTACATTAATTTTATCTAGACAATCAAATTCGAATAATTGAGTAATTAAATAGTAATGAAAACAATTAATTATTTAACTAGCAAAGAAATGAAAATAGCAGATCATCAATAGATAAATAATCTAGAGAATCGATTTCACCTAACTATCAACTATGTTCTTTCCAATTATTCATCATTAATGTATTTACTTAGTTTATAAGCCAGAAATCCTAATATTTCTAACACCCTCTATCGAGTGTCGCGTTAGAGCATATTCATAGGAATTGATCTTGATCTATCGATAAAGATCTAATTCCTACAAACTCACTAAGATCTATGATTTCTTTTAATGACTTCAAAGGGTTTTGATCTCCTATCGATCTCACGATAACCTAGGCTATATTTTCCTTGTTCCGATCCAAAATACCCTCTATCGAGTGTTGCACTCTAGAACTAAGATCATCCAATCCGTGATCAAGAGATTGAAAGCATTAACAATGGAGAAATATAAATAAACTATACAAATCTATTAACAATAATTAAAGCCCTAAACTAGAACATAGAATCAAAGTTAGGATCCATCTATCCTCTAGAACAAAAGATTAGTTCATAACGTGAATGAAAATAACACAAGACATGGAGAAAAACTCAAAAATAAACATTAATAGCAAACTAGAAAATCTGGAACTTGAATCTTCTTTTGAATCTTCGCGTTCCTTCCTCCTAGCCATCTTGTTTTCCTATCTATTCCAATGTCTTCTTCTCGGAAAACCTTTCAACACCCTATATTGTGTGCCCAAAGTCGTGTCCAATTGGAATTTTCAAAATTGCGAAAAACCAATCGTAAGTTGCTAAATTAGCAACATTTAAATATGGGGCACCGCGGCGCACAGAGCCTTCTTTTCCTGATTACCCTGGCGCCGTGATGAGCGTCGCGACCACAAGAGCACTGTTGGTGTGCAGTGTTGTGGACTTGGTCATTTTCCGTTCCTTTTGATTTCCTTCCTGTGGACTTACCCAATTTTCTTCATCCTTTTGGCTTGGGTTCTTCATGACTCATCATCTAGGCTTCTCATATGTTATGTCCATCATTCATGCTCACTTCTATACATCTAAATACCTACAAAACAAAACAAAACAAATAATTAAAACACTCAAAACATAAATTGATCCAACATATAAATTAACAAACTGAATTAATGCATAAAAACCAATTTATTCCTAAACTAACAAATGAATCAAAACTAACATAAACGCACTCAACTAATGCATAAATTATCCTAAAACAACTATGAAACACTCCTAAAACATGTTTAAATATGCAACTATCATGGAACTATGTGATAATTCCACGAGTTATGTTTGAAATTGATGTAATAGCCTAAGATGCATGGATTTGTAGGACTTAGGCTAAGTCTTTGTATTGAAAATTGGATGATAGATGTTATTATGTTAATAGATATCGTATGAATGGATATGACATTTCTGGATCTTGATTTTGATATTGGTCTTTGATTGGCTTGTGTGTGAGGTTGGCAACATATCTCGTGGCTTGGTTGTAAGTAGAACTCTGTTTATGTTTTAATTTTTTATGTCATCGTATGAAAAACTATATGTAATATGTTTGGAAAACATGAATTGTGGTTTGTTAATGATGCATTGTATATAAAACCCTGTGGTCTTGTTCATGTGCAGCCTATTTGGTTTGAGTAGGTTCATGGATTTGGCCTTGTGGTTGGGGAATGCTCTGTGGAGAACTCCTCCACGTAAGACTTAGCCAAGCTCAACATGCCAGTAGGAGGCATGATCATGCCATAAAAAGTTTTGTAACTTGGAAAGAATGCGAGAAGAAAGCATTGTTCCCTTGAGCATCTGTTAGAAACTCCGTTCAATATACTGTGTCCCGAATCTAGTACTGCGGTGCTAGGTTTCTCGACTAATGTTTGGACTAGAATAAAGGAAGTGGAAATGAACATGAAAATAGTTTTTCATTGCATTTGTTATATGATGAAATGCTTGATATGCATATGTAATATATTATTTAATCATCTCATGACATATTCATGCATACATGACTTTATTGATGAGTATTGATGACATAATAGGATTCTATTCGCTGGGCATCGTTGGCTCACCCTCATTCCTTTCTAGGTCCTTCAGTGAAAGATAAAGGAAAAGGAACTGTGTTTGGCGGAGGACCCAGCCACGTGGACAGTTAGGCACGAT
This sequence comes from Paratinospora sagittata, assembly GCA_035771175.1. Lineage (NCBI taxonomy): Eukaryota > Viridiplantae > Streptophyta > Magnoliopsida > Ranunculales > Menispermaceae > Paratinospora > Paratinospora sagittata. Next base: position 28,278,576 of record CM069604.1, on the reverse strand, counting down.
GTGAGTGTTGGAGGATCGTTTTTGTTGATTTTGTATATGGTCGTACTTAACATGTATATTTTTGTTATCTTGTAACTACGTAAGTAATACATGATACTTAGATGGTGAGTTGGGTTGTATTGTTAGCTTAATGACCTTCACCCTTTGCACTTTTGATGATTCCAAACGATATTTTATGTTATCTAACTTGTGTGTTAAGTATGTTTCAGTTTAATGTGTTGTAAGTTTTAAAGTTAGAAACAAAAAACAACACACTCATCAAGCGTAGAAGTTCCAAAAGCAAGACCTAAAGCATTAAGGAACTCTAATGTGTAAACAAAACAAGTTAACTGAAGTCAAGACAAAGCTAAATCGAAGTCAACCAAAGATCAAAGCACAAGAACGGAGCATCTCAAAATGTTGTAATTGCTTTAGATCTTTTTAGGTTGTAAGTTTCTTTCAATATTTGATCAGCCACTTCTCTTTATCGTGTGTTTAACTGAATCGAATTCTATTTCTCAAAGGTTTTTAATCCTTCGATCTTACTTGAAGATTTAATCGTGGTTTAACATGGTTTTTATAGTTTTATCGCTCATAAAACTTAAGCGGTATTCTGTATATGTACACGATTCCCAAGAACTGTGGAATGCACTATTGCTCTGTGGAACGTACTCCTGTAGCAAAAACACGTCATTTACCTCGGACAAGTTGAGACGCACTCCAGCAAGGAGAAACACATTTTAGGTACAAGGCAAAAAGTGTGCATAACTCTCGAGTCTGGTGAAACGTGTTTCAGTTGAGTGTAAAGCCTTCCGGCTGTACAAAACCAGTTTTAGTGTGTTTTTGCCTATGGCTCTCTGAAACGTGTTCCAGCTGGGTTGACAAAAATTACTCAATTTTGTCTCGGGTATCGTGAAACGCGTTTCATCTAGTGTGTGAAAGTTTGATGTTTTCTCTCGGGCTTCATGAAACACACTCCACTTTCCTGAAATGCACTCCAACCTGTTTTTTCCATTTTCGCTCATTTTTGGATTTTAAACTTGAGCAACCAATGTGCGCCATTGACTTCACTAATACATGATTAAAATTTTAATCCTGGCCACTCATAATAGGTTTAGGGTTTTGAACCATAATTTTCTATTCAAACAATCATTAAACCTTATTCAAAACACTTACAACTTTTAAATATCATTTCTGAAACTATTTTTCTCCGCAACTAAAGGCAGCCACTATTGATGATTTGAATACACATGTTGATGCACTAAGATTCTAGTATTTTCACTTTAACAAAAGTTGTTCATCATCTTGTGCTCTTTTACATATCTCGTTTCTGATTCGTTTCGAGGTAATATTTTATTTTATTATTTCAATTTTCTGTCGTGCATGCTTTTAATATTAAAGTGTCTGAGAAATTCTGTAAGAGATTATCTAAAGTTGTACTTTGTTTTTTCTTGGAGTTTGTTCCCTTGTTGAACAATTTTCTTGTTGATTAATTATTGTATCACTGAAATCTAGCAAGTGTGCTAGTTGGGAAGATTCTCCTTCGGAGAATCAAAGTTTGTATTTGGTTGGATTCTCACCCGTGAAATAAGATCAGTTTAGTGAAAGGTTTTGGAAATCCTAGTCGAGGAGTGGAGGTAGGCTTATCGGGAAGCCGAATCAATATATATCGTTGCGCATTGTCTACTTTACTGCACTTTTTACATTCCCGAGTTCTTGTTTGCTCACGAATATTAATTGTTTGAGAAAGATCCTGAAAAATCCGTAAACACTCAATTCGCCCCCATCTTGGGTGTCTATCCGTAAACACTCAAAAGTATCTAACAATTCTTTTGAGATTATGGCAAGAACTGATATTGTTAGGGGCGTCTGCACTGAAGGATCATCATCCCATCGACCACCACTATTTGAAAGAGATAACTATCTCTGCTGGAAAACTCAGATGCACTTTTACATTAGAGGGCAAGGTGTGGAAATGTGGGACATCGTGATAAATGAGTTCCAGCCACCTACAAAGATTGAGGCTCTCCAAAAGACTGAGTTAGATAATAAGAAAAAGAAGAAAAGGTGGACCAAGTTCAAAATTTCATAAGAATAAGAAGTTTGGTGCAAAACTAAATGAGTAAATATGTTTCGGATGCAATAAGCCGGGACATGTGAAGAGCGAGTGTCCAAACAAGAAGAAGAATACCTTCAATGATAGAAGAAAAGAAAATAAGGTTCTCAAGGCAACATGGGATGACTCATCATCCAACGAGCATGAGTCAGAATTTGACGATGAGAAAACAATACTGTGTTTGATGGCAAACACAAAAGTAAACATTTCTAACCCTGAAAATTTTGATAACTTTGATGATTTGGTAGATGATAATGATTCTAGTCTTGTAAAAAGTCAACTAGACAAGGAAATTAGAAAGAACAAAAAGCTGGAAAAGGCTTTAATGTCAACCTTAGAAGAAATAGAGTCACATCTTGAGAGCAATGATTCTTTAGAGGTAAATCATGAAAAGGTTTGTAAAGAGAGAGACACTTAGAAAAAGTGTGGAAGATCTAACATCTATAGTGAGCAAGTTCACTAATGGACGGAAGATGTTTGACATGATGTTGAGTTCACAGAGATGTGTATTCAACAAAGCCAGTCTAGGATATAGTGTAGGACATAAACAAAGAACTTATGACCATGTACTGACCAAAAGGCCTATTTGCCACCATTGCAATAGGCAAGGACACACTATAGTAAGATGCCCAATCATACACAAACATAAGGGAAAATTAGCATGGATAGAGAAATCCATCTTAAGTGATGCTAACTCTCAAGGACCCAAAGGATTTTGGGTATCAAAATCAAAGATTTTTCATATGATGTAGGATGGCTCCAAGCATGAATCATGGTATTTGGATAGTGGGTGCTCTAGGCATATGACCGGTAATAGATCAAAGTTCCTGAATCTTACTCATAAAGATGGAGGAGTTGTCACATTTGAAGACAACAACAAAGGAAAGATCACTGGCGTCAGTAAAGTAGGTAACAACTCTTTAACCGTATCTGATGTTCTTTTTGTTGATGGCCTGAAGCATAACCTCTTGAGCATTAGCCAATTGTGTGACAAGGGGTATGTTGTTTCGTTTGAACCTACAAAATGTGTTGTAAAGCATGATGATGATAGTATTGCTTTTATTGCTTCTAGAGATAAAAATGTGTATGTTATTAATTTTTGTGATATTGGTAATCAAAATGTTTCATGTTTGAGTGCAATTCATCATAATGATGCATGGTTGTGGCATAGAAGATTAGCTCATATAGGAATGGACAACATCTCTAGACATGCTAAATTTGATTTTGCTCGAGGCATCCCCAAAGGGGTGTATTTGTAGGATAGAGTATGTGAACCTTGTCAACTAGACAAACACACAAAATCCTATTTTAAGAGCAAAAGAAAGAACTCCATATCTAGAGCATTAGAACTTATTCATATGGATCTGTTCGGACCCACACGTACACTTAGTTTAGGTGGAAAATCATATTGCTTAGCAATGACTATGTTGGTGCTGAGAAAGTCCATGTTGGAGATGGATCAGGTTTGTCAATTGCACACATTGGTCATCCCAATTTTTCTTCTCTACATTCTTCTAAGTTATTATCACTGAATAATCTATTACATGTTCCCAACATCACAAAGAACTTGATCAGTGTCTATCAATTTGCTAAGGACAATCATGTCTATTTTGAGTTTCATCCTTGCCATTGTTATGTGAAGGATCAAGTCACTCATCAAATTTTGCTATCGAGAATACTTAGCAACGGCCTCTATGTGTTTGATACTACACAGATCCAACTACAGTTTTCGGCTTCTCCTCCTTTTGATCAATATCCTTCTCAACATTTTGTTCATGTTGCACAAGCTTCTCAGTTCAACAGTTCAATTGTTTCTTCACCCGTGCACTTCTCTTTGTTTGATGTATTGCATTACAAGCTTGGACATCTCTCAAATAAAATTGTGTCCACTGTTCTGAATTCTTGTAGTCTTTCTGTTGTTAATAAAGAATTTTCATTCTATCAAGCTTGCTCCCTTGGAAAGATACAAAAGTCTCTTTTTCCTACATTTACTACTGAGTATACTGCTCATTTGCAACTGATATATTCTAATGTATGGGGACCTTCACATGTCTACTCTAATAATGGTTATAGAAATCATGTGCATTTTATGGATGCTTATTCTAAATACACATGGATCTATATACTTCGAAACAAATCTGAAGTTTTCAAGACTTTTTTGTCATTCAAAGCTCAAATGGAATTACAACTTGGACATTCTTTGCACGCTATTCAAATAGATTGGGGAGGAGAATATCACCCTTTCAAGGAGTATGTTGAATCTCATGGCATTATTCATAGACTTTCATGTCCTTACACACATGAACAAAATGATGCAGCTGAAAGGAAACATAGGACTATAGTTGAGCATGGTCTTGCCCTTCTTGTTCATGCCAAGTTGTCTCTATTGTTTTCGAATGAAACTTTTCATACTTCAGTGTTTCTTTCCAACAGATTACCTACATCTACACTTGCTGGAAAGTCACCTATTGAAGTTTTATTCACTATTAAGCCAAACTACTCTACTTTGCGAGCCTCTGGTTGTGCTTGTTATCCTAATTTGAGACCATATCTATCTCATAAGGTCAACTTTCGATCTAAAAAATGCACCTTCAATGGTTATATTCTCAACTACAAAAGGTTATAAGTGTTTATCTACAACAGGTAAACTGTATATATGTAATACCCTGTTTCAAAAACCAACAAATGAATAAACATCCTTTCTGCAATACGTTGATCAAAAGAGATAATGAAAACGACAAAACCACCCAAAGAACAGCAAATCATGTCGTAGTCACTAAGCCTCTCCTCATCCTCCAAATCCAGCAACACATCAACAAAGTCACCTTCACTGTAATACCCAGAAACGTGATCCGAAAATCTCGCCGAGATCTCGCCGAAATTTTCGGATCTCGCTCTCTTTAAACCAAATCACACAACCTCGCCCTCTCGAAACCCTCTTCTCTTCTCTTCGTTTCTCATCTTGCGGCTGCAACTCCTCCAGATATCGTCGCCGCCGCCTTCCTCTCCTCTTCTCCGCCACGGATCTCGCCGTCGCCGCCGCCCTCTTCTCCGCCGCTGATCTTCCGATCTCTCACTCCCGATCTCTCGATCTCTCGGTCTCTGCCCTCTGCATCTCGCCCTCACTCTTTTCTTCTTCTTCTTCTTCTTCTTCTCTTCTTCTCCTTTTTTTCCCCTCTTTTTCTCTCTCCCTCCCCTGTTCTTCCTTCCGCCTGAAACTCAAATTCTATTTTTATTTTATTGTATTTTTTTTTCTTCTTTTCTTTTAGGTTATATATATATATATTATATTATTCTTCACTTCATTTAATATTATATATTATATTCTTCTTCACTTCATATCACTTCATTTTAATATTATATATTATATTCTCCTTTACTTCATTATTCTATTTTAATATTATTTTTCTAAAACAAAACCCAATAACACATATCACTTCATTTTAATATTATATATTATATTCTTCTTCACTTCATTATTTCACTTTAATATTTTAATATTACATGTTACATATTATATTACATATCATAACACATATGTTTATCCAATACATATTATATTACATATTATATTACATATCATAGTACATATGTTTATCCAATAGCACATATCACTTCATTTTAATATTGCATATTAAATTATATATCACACTTTTCAAAACCACCAAACCTTATGTTATATTATATCATATTAATACCTTTTATATATTATATTATATATATATCATACTTTTCAAAACCATTTCCAAAACTACCACACCTTATATATATATATATCACATATTCTATTATATCATGTTATACCATACACATCATTATATCATATCACAAGACACTATAATATGTTATTGTATATGTATACATCTCTACACTCATAATCGAGTAATTATATTAACAAACGTAATATAGGTGTACAGGTTGATTACCACGCGTGACGAGGAAATTAAGTAATTTGGAATTTAGCGATTCAGGTGGGAATGATTCTAGGCCTTCATAATATTTTATTTGATATATGGATAGGAATGTTAAATTAATTAGGTCCATAGTATTATTAGATTGCTTATGCATGCCTATTGTACATGATTATATGTATGCAATGTTGTGATTGTTTAACCATGATGATATGTGTGTTAACATGATTTTTATTCTGATCAAATGATAATTGGATGCATGAAATTCATGTGGTAGTTGAATTCATTTATAAATTATAATGTCTGACAATGAAATGTATGATTTGGAATATTGGTATGGTGAATGCATGTATGATTTGGAATATTGGTATGGTGAATGCGTGAACACTATTATAATTGATTCTGTAACATGATACCATTTGTAGTGGAGTTGAATGTATTTTAGGAATGCACTTAATATCGTGCTTATACTGTACGTATGACGTGACATCACTAAAGAATACGATTAAGATAAGAATCACACATATGGGGCAGTTATTCTAAAGAATATCGCCAATGTTCTAGTTTTTGGGCTGTGCCACCCTGAGTTTGATTTTCTAACGGTACGTGATTTGGAACGTGATGAAATTATCGACTCAAACAATCTAATGTTGCAACGATTAATGTGTGAAACTTGTTTGTAATGTTCTTGTGTATGTATCACAATAAAATATTGTGAATTGTTTAGATGACCCACTGGGCTTTCAAGCTCACCCCTATTTTTTTTTATGCAGGTACTTAAGAGAATAAAATCGCGAGTCGTGACTTAGTTCAGAGTAGTGGGGGTGGGTTAATTAATTAGTATTATGAGACTGAATATTTTTGTTTAATTTTTAATGGTTTATTATTTAAACGAATTGTATTGATAATTGAAATTCAATGAATATTATTACGGTCAGTAAAGACCCTCTGATTTATTTCACGTGTGAATGCCTTGGAATAGAATTTATTAATTCTATTGGATGATTGTATTTTATTGTTGTGTCCATAATGGATGGACAAAGGCAAGTACCATCGTATGAAGAATTAAAGGTATTCGTTTATCTTAACCAGTAAGTTGGTTGGAAAAATATAAACTCATAGTTTTGCAAATTTTATTATTTACATAATGGTTATGGGTTAAGATAGATGGATACGAGTAACGTCTCGATTTTATGTGATATTTATAAAAGTAAAATATTTATTATCGTAAAAAAAAAAAAAAGACAAAATTTTAGTTTTGAAAATCGGGGTGTTACAGTTTGGTATCAGAGCCTTAGGCTTCAGATCATGGGAAATGTTACAACAAATTTTGAGAAGTTTAGTATTTCCAAAGGCCACTTTATAACGTAAGATCGAGAATGAAAGTACAGTGGGTCTAACAAACTCAAAACTTTTAGGACATCGGTTAGAGACGAGAACTTGTTTGAAAACTGTTTGGTTAGAATCTGAGATCAGGATGAATCTTTTATTCTTGGTTCCAAAGCGGTATGGGACGTGGAGGAATTTAAGGGTATTTGAGGAGTCTTGATCTTGGAGACTAGCAGGCCATGTTTGGTGAGTGACTAACAACACTGGACGAGCTTGTATCGCTACGTTCAACTGGTATGGGACAGCTTGAACATAGTGGATACCTGGGAAGCCTTAGTTGGTAGGACATTTGCGCATTGTTTGGGTGTATTGAAGTTTCTTTGTGGAAGCTTATATCACCGGGCTAGAGGGGTATGGGACACTTGAATACGGAGGGTATAAGTGAAAGCTTGGGAATTTTCTTTATACCATTGTTGTGTGGTATGTTGTTTGTTTGTTTGCTTGTTTTGTTTACATGTATCAAAACCAAATCCTGTACCCTGTGACAATCATGGATTGTCAAAATTTTATAAACCTTAGAAACTGAATCAATAGGATCATTTTATTTTCGAGAACTTAGAATTCTGAATCTAGAGTCACCCTAAATGAAGATAATTATCTCGTGTAGTACTAAAGATGAGTTGAAATTTTATAGATGGCTCCACCTCGAAGAATGAACACCAGGTCTGTGAGTGATCTCATAAGGGACACTGAACCTGCTGAGCAGACACAATCGACATCCGAATCTCAGCCGACAGAGCAAGAACATGCAAATCAAACAGTGAATGTTGACTCTGCTGGAACAGAGAACGTCCAACCTACAACAGGTCCAACCCCTGGAATTGTTTTGGGACCTGAGATGATGGCCAAATTTGTGAGGCAAGTCGTGGAACAGGTGACCAGACAGCTGCCTCAACCTCAACTGAATCCAACTATTGTGGTGCAGAATGAAACAGGAACTCGAAACATCAGGAGACCTGAAGAAAAGGAATGGGCCGATCAACTGAAAGACTTCCAACGTATGCATCCTTCGAAATTTGAAGGAAAACCGGATCCAAAGGAAGCCGACAAGTGGTTCCAAGAGGTTCAGGAACACTTGGAAGTTCTGGGAGTAACTGGTCCAAGAATGGTGGCAATTGCGGCTCACCAATTCATAGGTGAGGCCAAACATTGGTGGAGAATGGTTAAAGAAAGTCCTACAGTGGACGTGAACACTATGACCTGGGCAACTTTTGAAGACATATTTTATGATAAATTCTTTCCCAAAGCAAACAAAAAAGAACTACAATCTGAATTTGTGAGACTGATACAGAGGAACATGACAGTGGCAGAATATGAGGCGAAGTTTATCGAACTTTCCAGATTTGCTCGTGAACTGGTTGCCAATGAACAGATGAAAGCTAGTAGATTTGCAGAAGGTCTCAAAATGGAGATTAGAAAGATGGTTGTTCCAATGAATCTGGAGACTTACAAAGAGGTAGTTGAACGAGCCCTGTTAGTAGAAAGAGAACTGAACCTACAAGAAACAATACGGAACAGGAACAAAAGGCTACAAGGACAGAATTCTGATTACCAGAGCAATCACAACAAGAGGCAGAATCTGAATAATTTCGATGGCAATGGTAATATGTGGAACAGAAACACGTTCAATAATGGGAACCAGTGGAACAGGGGACAGAATCCCAATAACGGATCAAGAGGGTCTAGGCATAATGGTGGACAACAGATGCAGCAAAATAATATTCGTGCACCCCAACAAAATAGAAATCAAGTAGTAGATACAAGACTTTGCTTCAAATGCAACCGACCGGGGCATTTGGCACGAAACTGCACTGCGCAAGGAGTTCGACAAAATTTTCGTTCGGGCAACTGGCAGAACAACAACAATGGGCAAGGACGAAATCAAGCCAATCGTCCGAGTTATAATCAAAACCAAATCCAAAACCAAAACCAAGGCAGAGTCTTTGCAATGACAGAAGGAAATCCTGAACAAGAAGTTAATGCAAACGAAGTGGTGGAAGGTACTTTCATTTTATTTCATGTTACAGTTAAAGTCTTGTTTGATTCTGGAGCATCAAGGTCTTTTATTTCTGAAAACTTAGCCAGGAAACTACCACTTTCTACTGTACCTTTATCTGTCGTTATGAAGATTTCAACTCCAGTAGGAGTAAACGTCCCAACAACTGAAAAATGTAGTTGTGACCTTAGAATTAATGATAAGTTGATTTCAGCTGAATTGATACTCTTACCCATTAATGATTATGATGTAATCTTGGGTATGGATTGGTTATCTGAATACCAAGCCCAGATCGACTGCCTTCGAAAGAAGATTACCTTGCGATTACCTTCGGGAGAGCTGTTGAAAATTTATGGGGATAGAAACAAAATCCCGAGGAATATCATGTCCGCACTTCTCGACTCTGTGAATCAAAAAGAGGAATTCAAAACCCTAACAGAAGCCGAGTCTCTAAAGCCCTTGAGGAATTTAGAAGAGTACTTGGTGGTTAGAGATTTCCCTGAAGTGTTTCCCGAAGAATTACCAGGATTACCTCCTAAGCGGGAAGTAGAGTTCAAGATAGAACTGTACCCTGGAACAACCCCCATAGCCATGTCACCCTACAGAATGGCCCCTGGCGAATTAATAGAACTAAGGACCCAACTTGATGATCTTAGTGCGAAGGAATTTATCCAGCCGAGCCAATCACCCTGGGGAGCCCCAGTATTGTTTGCCAAAAAGAAAGATGGGTCGATGAGACTGTGTATTGACTACATAAAATTAAATCAAGTCACAGTCAAGAACAAGTACCCCCTACCAAGAATAGATGATTTGTTCGATCAACTGAGGGGAGCAACTTGTTTTTCCAAGATCGACCTAAGGTCCGGTTATCACCAACTTAGAATCAAAGAGTCAGACATACCGAAGACGGCATTCAGGACTAGGTATGGACACTTTGAATTCAGAGTCATGCCATTTGGACTCACTAATGCACCAGCAGCATTTATGGACCTAATGAATAGGATGTTTTGGCCTCACCTAGAAAAATTTGTAGTGGTATTTGTTGATGATATTTTGGTTTATTCGAAGACCAATGAGGAACATCAGGAACACCTTACAGTAGTTTTGGAAACATTGAGGCGAAACGAATTGTATGCCAAATTTGAAAAATGTGAATTTTGGATGAAGTCAGTCAAAATTTTGGGCCATGTAGTGTCATCAGAAGGGATATCCGTAGATCCAACAAAAGTTGAAGCAGTAATGAACTGGGAAAAGCCAAAGTCCGTGACAGAAATCAGAAGCTTTTTGGGACTAGCTGGTTACTATAGAAGATTTATTCTAAATTTTTCGAGACTAGCTGAGCCTATGACAAAGCTAACAAGGAAGGATGCCAAATTTAGTTGGGATGAGAAATGTGAGAATTCCTTTCAGGAGTTGAAGAGACGATTAACCACAGCCCCAATATTGATCACTCCTGCAAGCGGAGTCGGTTATGTTATTTACACTGATGCTTCTAAGAATGGTCTTGGCGCTGTTCTGATGCAGGAAGGAAAAGTGGTTGCTTATGCTTCTAGGCAACTGAAGACTCATGAACAGAACTACCCAACTCATGATTTAGAATTGGCTGCTATTGTATTTTCCTTGAAAATATGGAGACACTATCTTTATGGAGAGAAATTTGATCTATACTCTGATCATAAGAGTTTGAAGTATATCTATACGCAAAAGGAGTTAAATTTGAGGCAAAGGAGATGGATGGAATTGCTGAATGATTATGATTTTCAACTGCATTATCACCCAGGGAAAGCCAACGTAGTCGCAGATGCTTTAAGTCGAAAATCGTATAAGAACGATCCAGAGAAAGCCCAGATGTACCAATTGATTGAAGATTATAATTTGGGCGTACAAAAAGGTGACAATCAGATTTTCTTATATAATATGAGCTGCAAGCCAGACCTACTACATCAAATTAAGGAAGGTCAAGCTCAGGATAGAAAACTGATAAAATGGGTGGCAGATGCAAGAGCCAATAATGGAAATGCAAATTTCAAGATCGATTCAGAAGGGTTATTAAGGTTCAGAGATCGAATTTGTGTACCTAGAATTGAAGAAATTAAAAAGACCTTATTTGATGAGGCACATCAGACTAAATATACTTTACATCCTGGTGGAGATAAGATGTACCAAAATTTAAAGAAAAACTACTGGTGGAAAGGTATGAAAAGAGATGTAGCCAAATATGTGTCTAAATGCCTTACATGTTAGCAAGTTAAGGCCGAACATAAAAGACCGTCTGGATTGTTACAACCTTTAGAAATCCCTGAATGGAAATGGGATAACATAGCAATGGATTTCGTCGGAGCTCTTCCTAGAAATCAGAAAGGTGAGGATAAGGTTTGGGTAATTGTGGATCGACTTACTAAAGTGGCACACTTCTTACCTATTAAATCCACAGATACGATTAGTAAACTGGGTGAGTTGTATGTGAAAGAGATTGTGAAGCTACACGGAGTACCCAAATCGATAGTGTCAGATAGAGATTCATTATTCACATCTCAGTTCTGGCAGAGCTTACAGCGGGAATTGGGAACAAAATTAACCATGAGCACCGCCTATCATCCTCAGACAGATGGTCAATCTGAAAGGGTTATTCAGATCTTAGAAGATATGTTGAGAGCTTGTGTACTAGATTTCGAGGGAAATTGGAGTAAATACTTACACCTAGCAGAGTTTGCTTATAACAATAGTTACCAGGCAAGTATACAAATGGCTCCATATGAAGCTCTATATGGACGACCATGTAGGTCACCACTGTGTTGGGCCGATTGGGAAGATAAGGTACTTACAGGACCTGATATGATAATGGAAATGAACGAAAAAGTGAAGTTGATCCAGAAAAGGCTAGTTACTGCACAGAGCAGGCAGAAGAGCTATGCAGATAAGAGGCGCCGACCTCTAGAATTCCAAAAAGGTGATAAGGTATTTCTGAGAATAAGCCCTCAAAAAGGCATCATGAGGTTTGGTAAGAAAGGGAAATTATCGCCTCGGTTCATCGGTCCGTTCAAGATCAGTGATCGAATTGGTGAGAATGCTTACAAACTAGAATTACCAACTAGTTTATCCGCCATTCACAACGTATTCCATGTATCGATGTTGCGAAAATATGAACCAGACCCTTCCCACACCATCGATTGGAAAGACGTAAAAGTACAAGCTGATGCCACCTACGAAGAAGGACCCTTACAGATCCTAGATTGGAAAGTTCATAGCTTGAGGAACAAAAACATTCCATTAGTTAAAGTATTGTGGAAGCATCATGGAGTTGAAGAAGCCACTTGGGAACCTGAAAGTGAAATGAAAGCCAAATACGCCTACTTATTCAAAAGACCACTCTAGGTTTCGAGATACAACTGGTCAACAGTGGAAAAAGTTGAACATCATCAAGTAAGTAAGCGTATACTTTAATTTTGGGACGAAATTTCTCTTTAAGGCGGGAAGAATCCTGTTTCAAAAACCAACAAATGAATAAACATCCTTTCTGCAATACGTTGATCAAAAGAGATAATGAAAACGACAAAACCACCCAAAGAACAGCAAATCATGTCGGAGTCACTAAGCCTCTCCTCATCCTCCAAATCCAGCAACACATCAACAAAGTCACCTCCACTGTAATACCCAGAAACATGATCAGAAAATCTCGCAGAGATCTCGCCGACATGTCGCCTAAAACCTCGCTGAGATCTCGCCGAAATTTCCGGATCTCGCTCTCTTTAAACCAAATCACACAACCTCGCCCTCTCGAAACCCTCTTCTCTTCTCTTCGTTTCTCATCTTGCCGCTGCAACTCCTCCAGATATCGCCGCCGCCGCCTTCCTCTCCTCTTCTCCGCCACGGATCTCGCCGTCGCCGCCGCCCTCTTCTCCGCCGCCGATCTTCCGATCTCTCACTCCCGATCTCTCGATCTCTCGGTCTCTGCCCTCTGCATCTCGCCCTCACCCTTTTCTTCTTCTTCTTCTTCTCTTTTTCTCCTTTTTTTCCCCTCTTTTTCTCTCTCCCTCCCCTGTTCTTCCTTCCGCCTGAAACTCAAATTCTATTTTTATTTTATTGTATTTTTTTTTCTTCTTTTCTTTTAGGTTATATATATATATATTATATTATTCTTCACTTCATTTAATATTATCTATTATATTCTTCTTCACTTCATATCACTTCATTTTAATATTATATATTATATTCTCCTTTACTTCATTATTCTATTTTAATATTATTTTTCTAAAACAAAACCCAACAACACATATCACTTCATTTTAATATTATATATTATATTCTTCTTCACTTCATTATTTCACTTTAATATTTTAATATTACATGTTACATATTATATTACATATCATAACACATATGTTTATCCAATACATATTATATTACATATTATATTACATATTTTATTACATAGCACATATCACTTCATTTTAATATTGCATATTAAATTATATATCACACTTTTCAAAACCACCAAACCTTATGTTATATTATATCATATTAATGCCTTTTATATATTATATTATATATATATCATACTTTTCAAAACCATTTCCAAAACTACCACACCTTATATATATATATCACATATTGTATTATATCATGTTATAACATACACATCATTATATCATATCACAAGACACTATAATATGTTATTGTATATGTATACATCTCTACACTCATAATCGAGTAATTATATTAACAAACGTAATATACGTGTACAGGTTGATTACCACGCGTGACGAGGAAATTAAGTAATTTGAAATTTAGCGATTCAGGTGGGAATGATTCTAGGCCTTCATAATATTTTATTTGATATATAGATAGGAATGTTAAATTAATTAGGTCCATAGTATTATTAGATTGCTTATGCATGCCTATTGTACATGATTATATGTATGCAATGTTGTGATTGTTTAACCATGATGATATGTGTGTTAACATGATTTTTATTCTGATCAAATTATAATTGGATGCATGAAATTCATGTGGTAGTTGAATTCATTTATAAATTATAATGTCTGACAATGAAATGTATGATTTAGAATATTGGTATGGTGAATACATGTATGATTTGGAATATTTGTATGGTGAATGCGTGAACACTATTATAATTGATTCTGTAACATGATACCATGTGTAGTGGAGTTGAATGTATTTTAGGAATGCACTTAATACCGTGCTTATACTGTACGTATGACGTGACATCACTAAAGAATACGATTAAGATAAGAATCACACATATGGGGCAGTTATTCTAAAGAATATCACCAATGTTCTAGTTTTTGGGCTGTGCCACCCTGAGTTTGATTTTCTAACGGTACGTGATTTGGAACGTGATGAAATTATCGACTCAAACAATCTAATGTTACAACGATTAATGTGTGAAACTTGTTTGTAATGTTCTTGTGTATATATCACAATAAAATATTGTGAATTGTTTAGATGACCCACTGGGCTTTTGAAGCTCACCCCTATTTTTTTTATGCAGGTACTTAAGAGAATAAAATCGCGAGTCGTGACATAGTTCAGAGTAGTAGGGGTGGGTTAATTAATTAGTATTATGAGACTGAATATTTTTGTTTAATTTTTAAGGGTTTATTATTTAAACGAATTGTATTGATAATTGAAATTCAATGAATATTATTACGGTCAGTAAAGACCCTGTGATTTATTTCACGTGTGAATGCCTTGGAATAGAATTCATTAATTCTATTGAATGATTGTATTTTAATGTTGTGTCCATAATGGATGGACAAAGGCAAGTACCATCGTATGAAGAATTAAAGGTATTCGTTTATCTTAACCAGTAAGTTGGTTGGAAAAATATAAACTCATAGTTTTGCAAATTTTATTATTTACATAATGATTATGAGTTAAGATAGATGGATACAAGTAACGTCTCGATTTTCTGTGATATTTATAAAAGTAAAATATTTATTATCTTAAAAAAAAAAAAAAAGACAAAATTTTAGTTTTGAAAATCGGGGTGTTACAATATATCACGAGATGTTCAATTTGATGAAGGTTCTTTTCCTTTTGCTGAACCTCATACTCTTATCAGTTCCTCATCTTCTTAATCATCTGGTGCTCTAACCCCCTCACTTATACCTATTGTTCCTTCTTCTAATCCACTACCCCAGTCATCTAATACACCTCCTTTTCCATCATTTTCCAATTCTCCATTACCTGATTCCACTGTTCCTTCTTTATCACATTCAGCCCTTGTGCTCGAACCAACTACTGTGCCACTTCCTCTTGCCCCCTGTGTCAATACTCATCCTATGCAAACTAAAGCTAAATCTGGTGTTTTCAAACCAAAGATTTTTATGGTTGTTCAAGAGCCAACTTCAGTGGATGATGCCTTACAACATGAACATTGGAAAGCTGCAATGGTTGATGAACTTTTAGCACTAGAACAAAATGGTACTTGGTCATTGATTGAGCTTCCACCTAGTAGGACTGCCATTGGTTGTAAATGGGTGTTTAAAGTTAAAGAGAACCCTGATGGTTCTATTAAAAAATATAAAGCGAGATTGGTTGTAAAGGGTTTTCACCAGCAACATGGTTTTGATTACACTGAAACTCTCAGTCCTGTGGTTAGACCGGTAACCATTCGAGTTGTGTTGACACTTGTTCTTACTAATGGATGGATTGTTCGACAATTGGATGTTAACAATGCTTTCCACAATGGATTTTTACAACAAGAAGTCTATATGACACAACCATCAGGTTTTGTTTCACCTCCCTCGAGTGGACTGGTTTGTCGACTTCACAAAGCGCTTTATGGTTTAAAACAAGCACCTCTTGTTTGGTTTGTTAGGCTTCATTCTGCCTTGCTTGGTTTTGTTGTCTCAGCTAAGTCAAATCAATCTCTCTTTGTGCGTATCACTCCTTGTCATACCATTCTTATTTTGGTCTACGTTGATGACATTTTGGTTACCGGTAGTCATCTTGATGTGATTCAGGCTCTGAGTGGCAACTTAAATTCTGTTTTTGAATTGAAAGATCTCCGTGAAATTAATTATGTTTTGGGCATTCAAGTTCACCACACCTCCACTGGTCTTCTTCTATCTCAAACGAAGTATATTACTGATCTTTTGTGCAAGACTAAGATGCAATTTGCAAAAGCCAATGCCACTCCGATGCTAGTGGTCTTAGACTCTCTAAGTATGGTAGTGATTTTGTGTTTGATGTTCAGCTATATAGGTCTATTGTTGGCGCTTTACAGTATGCAACAATCACGAGACCTGAAATTTCGTACTCGGTGAATAAGGTTTACCAATTTATGCAAAACCCTCTTCAGTCTCATTGGAATGTTGTTAAACGCATTCTACGGTATCTTAGTGGCTCCTTGCATTCTGGTATTCTTCTTCGACAAGCTGATCATCTCGCGCTTACATCATATTGTGATGCTGACTGGGGAGCTGATCTCGATGATCTAATATCAACTTCAGGCAGTTGCATCTTCTTTGGTTCTAGTCTGGTTACATGGCAGTCTAAGAAACAAAACACCATCTCTCTTTCTTCAACTAAAGTTGAGTACAGGAGTTTAGCTTCTGTCACTGTTGAATTAACTTGGCTTCAGTCCTTGTTAGGTGAGTTGCAAGTTCAGTTGGTTGCTCCTCCGGTGATATGGTGTGACAATATGAGTGTTCTTCTTCTTTCAACAAACCTCATTCAACATGCTCGAACAAAGCACATTAAGCTTGATCTGTACTTTGTTCGAGAGAAAGTTATGCAAAAGTCCATCTTGATCAGGCATCTTCCATCTTCTATGCAAGTTGCTGATGGTTTAACCAAGTTATTTCTAGGTCTAAGTTCTCTGATTTTTGCTCCGAACTCAGTGTGATAGCTTTATCCACACCGAGTTTGAGGAGGGGTATTAAGGAAGTTAACCCAGTTAGTGTGGTTAACTAATCTTGTTAGTTAGTTAGTTAACTGGTTATGTATAGCTGTCAAAGAGTTTGTTAGTTAGACGTTTAGTTTCTGTTCTCTGTTTTAGCTCAACTTATAGTTTAGATATAAATATCTTGTATGTCAAATGCATTGTATTCTTTTAGATCATAATTCAGATACAACTATCTTCTTCTTCTTCCAGTACTGTTCTTCTTTCATCTTTGTTTTGCCTGTGATCTTGATCTCAGTTATGGTATTAGCTCATTTCATAATAGGCTGTCACCTTTTTTATTAATAAATTATTTGTTGTTTCCTCTTAAAAAAAAACTGATGATTTGGTAAAAAACGAAACAATAAAAGACACTAGCTGTAGTAGAGCAACTGATACAAACACATTAGAAACAAAATAAAAAAATATTCATATATTAAGATGCTCTTTTTAATCAAGCAAAGTACTTGATCGTCATGCCTTCAAATAAACAGATACACTTGCAAGATACGTCAAAAACATCATCTTGACTTACTGATTATTACTAATTTTCACTACAACGGAAAATGCCATACTGAAACTGCAAAAGCAAGCAGGGGAAACTAGTGAATGAAGTGCGTGGAAGAGAAAGAACATTAATTGCCAGCTTATGCGCATTGGAAGCCTGTTGGTAACTTCTTTCCACATGAATTTAACAGCAGGCTCAAGGCAACAGGAATCCTTAGTTTAATGCCAAGGACATCAGCTTGAATTACAGTGCAAAGGCAAGCGGCAGCCTCGGCATCAAGTAGACCCTGAATGACACCGCAGAATTCTGGGGCGTGGGGTGGGGTTCCAATAACAATGTTTAGTAAACCATTTAACACATTAGCACAGACACCAAGCTTTAGGGCATCCCTTGGGCAATAATTAGTTGGCTAGGGCTAGATGGTGTTTTGGTTTTTGGAGGGAGAGTAGGTACTTTAGGGACTCTTGGGACTTTGGGTGCAGGCGGGGCACAAGGAGTGGAACTCACCAAAGTGAAGAAGAGGAGGTTAAGGGCAAGCAGAAGGGCAGTTGCTGCAATGGTGTTCGAAGCCATTTGAAGCAAGTTTCTAACTTCTTAACACCAAAGTGCTAATTAATGGGTTATAATTTGTGAGAATGATGAATGAAGCATATGGCTTTTATAGATGTAGATGATGAATTATTTGGGAATTAATAAATTACAGCCATAAGCCCCATGTGAGCACATTGACCTCGACCACTTGATCGATCCCACCATATAAGCTGGCAGAGCAACTTGGAGGATTAGCCGCAAAGGATTCTTATGCGCTTCAATTTGGGATTTTTCTGTAGTAATGCAGGTTAATTTGATTGCATTTCATTTCTGAACTAGCTCGGAGAAAGTACTTAATAGAAATGGTCAATCAGCCAAAACAAAATTTGCATTTATGAGCTGAGGCACGACACCTCCGACATTTTGACCTCTAGTAATCTTTCTCTAATATTGCCCTATTACTTTGGTATATAATATCTTATTCCTTTCCTATACTTAAATGCACAACTCATATACATATATATATATATATATATATATATATATATATATATAGACACACATTACATTTTCTTTCTTATTAAGACAGACCATATATCTATATATATATATATATATATATAAGTGCATTTTTCTCAAGTAATTAATGCTAAATTCCTTATCCAAGGCTATACGGAAGTGTATTTTCCTTCCCATTCTAACAAAACTCTTGATAAAATGTCTATCAAAAAAAAAAAAATGAACAGTATCATATCATGGTTTACAAATTATTTTTTTATTTTTTTATTTTAAAAAAGAAAAGAAAAAAAAAACAAACAAAACAAAAAGCTACCACTATGACATTTTACAATACTACCGTGGTAAGCAAAATTTACCACCTTTTCATGAATTGTTTGGTTTAATAAGGTTATTTTGAAGTATTTTGAACGTAATTTATTGAATATATCTAACAGAAGGGCACTCGAGTACATGTGCATGTTCACCGAAACTAAATGAATTAATTGGGCATTGGCCTAGATAATTCGTAATGTCCTTGTATAATATCATTGAACATTCTGAACAATGGAAACCGTATATAAAGAATCAGAAGAAAATTAAAAGTCAAAAGTAGGGAGATCTTGATTCTAGCGTCACAAGTCCCAATGACGGGTAAAATATCAAAGCATGGTTATATTTCCACAAATGGCTCTTCCCCCAAAGAAGAAAACGTGACAAGGATACGCGTCACCAAAGAAAGTCCTACACAATAAATGCAATCCAAGGAGAGCTGAAATATTTGCATGTATTTTTTTTTGGGTAAATTTTATTATTTAAGTCTTTAAATTTATGTTTTTTACTATTTTAAAAAAGCATGCCATCTTTAGCCCTTCTCGAACACCCCATACCTCTGCAACCATATTATTTGCGGTTCCAATAAAACCATTCATACCCATGATCCAGCCATCGCCACTGTCTTGCTACAAACCTCCAAAGATTGGAAGTCCTGGATTACGCTTGGCCGCACCATCCATATTTAATTTAACCCAATTAAATTGAGGAGGAATCCAAGCAACAAGACGAATGGGATGCAAGTTAGGTCTCTGCTGAGAATCAAGAAAAGCGGAAAACGAGTCATTTGTGACACCTGATAGTCCAATTCAACGCATCAAAGTTGACCAAAAACCCATTGAATATTCTTTTGTTCCTGGCTTTCCAAATGCACCAAATGGAGGCCAAAAATAAGAGATTCCACTCTTTTGAGACTTGCTATCGTGGACAATAAATAGCATTAAACCTCACCAATTCATCCAAAGGTAAATTAAAGAAATAGGAGAGCCGATGAGAGCTAAGGAAGAACACTTACAAAATGTTGAAGCTAAGCTACAGTCTCTCAAGATATGAAGGGTTGATTCACTGACAAGATTACAGATAGGACAACATGCATTAGCAGCCATAGTATGATGAAATCGGAGCTCATTTGTCAATAGACGGTTGTGCATAAGCAGCCAAACAAACATTTTCAATTTTTGTGGGCAATTCAATTTCCAAATCCATGTTGAGGGTCTAGTTGGAATTGGAATTGGAATTTGAGAATGAATGATCAAGTAATAAGCTGATTTTACTAGGAAGATCCCATTGGCAGATGTAGAATATTTGAGCGCTTTTGACATGATTGTCATAAATTTTTAAAGTTTTTTTACAAATACGAGTAAAATTAAAATACCTTTGGCATAATTTGACCAGCCAACGCCCAATTAACAGATAAGGTGGCCACATTTGGATGTTAAAGTTGTTGACTGGGCACCACCAAGAATTAAAAAAAATAACAAAAATTTAAAGACATCTTTTTATTTGTCTCTTCTAAAAACAAGGAGTCTTTTTATTAAAAAGATGCTTTTAAATTTTTATTTTTTTAAATCCTCAGTGGCACTCAATCAACAACTCCAACATCTAAATGTGGCCATGTCATCTGCTGATTGGGCGTTGACTGGTCAAACTATGACAAATGGGTCAATATTTTAGTTTTAATGGTATTTGTGAAATTTTTGTAAAAATTTATGGGAATCAAGTCAAAAATCCGAATATTTCATCTATGTGAGCCCACAAGGTGGGGGACCCACGTAGGAACATTTAAAATAAGCACCGATCGATCCCATGATCTCATCTAAATATCCAACTCACCCACTATCCCATGTAAATCTCTAACTCTCAAGTAGTTAAAGATAATGAGAGATTTTAACATAAAATCTATTTGGGAGAGTTGGTAATATCTTTTAACCTACAAGAGATTAAAAGAGTGATTTTAGGAAAACATAAAAGAAGAAAACATTGTGTGTTGATTGCGATCATACTAATAAAAGTTCTTGGGCTATGGATTCTTGGTTCGTGGTCGTACTATCGTACTTCGGGTCTCACCGTACAGATATCGAAACGTTGGGTAACGCTTCCGTATTCCTCTATCTGTTGTCTTGTTATAGATAGTATATTTAAATTCTACATTGGTGTCAAAGCCTTAAATGACGTTCTTGATGATTGCAAATATATATATTTTTGTTTGAATTAAATATGTTTTTGATGCATATTCAAAAGAAAGAACCATGCGATCATATTTAGGTGAAATATATTATATATATATATATGTGTATCTTGGTTTATATATATATATATATATATATATTAATAAATCTGAACTGTACATATTTGATGCGTTAAAATAAAGACTTTTGGTCGACTTTTAGAGAAAGTATTGAATAGTGACCTAATCTAATTTTTTGAGATCTTTCAATCTATATGGTCCGATTAGACAGAAACCCACAATAACATAAATCTATTATAATGTTCTTAAATTAGATCTAAACCATTCATAATTGATAAGTTAAGATAAAGGACATAAACATATTATCATAAATATTGTTGAACGGAGACCAATGTCATTTTTGCATGATCTTAACATCTACACGGTTAAAATTCAACAATTTGGACTTCTATATCACAATCACATTAGACTCATATATATATTTTTTACTTTACTATAGATATGGAATGAGACCCAGATGCTAATGGTGTTTACACCTTGTACTACGCCTTTCAAAAGTACAAGATGAATCCAAAACATACCTTATCAGAACACATTAGCCAAATCAATTTTATGATTTAGAAACTTCTTTGCATGGGCGTGGCCCTAGATATGGAAGACCGTGGCAGAGTTCTTTTTGACTTCATCACTGAAGAATGAAGAGAGTATGTTGACAAAATAAAAGAAAGTTCCAACTTATTTAACTTTATGAAGATTGTTGAGAAACTTAAAAGGCAGAGTGGCACAAAATGCGCCTACAAGAAGAAGAGGCGCCATATTGCTGAGAATGTAAGGCGATCTTTGGTATTGTCAACGCACCCAAACAAGAAAAGTGCAAGTGGAATGCGCTATCATTCAGGAACGAGTACACCGTCGTTCTTAGACCATCATGCAAGGAATATGGTGAAGAATACGATGGACGCATTCATAGAAACGATACCATTTTTGGAGTCTTATTTCAATCTTAGTATATAAGTTAGGAGTTTAATGTAAATAAAGTACAATTGCTTAAAATATCATATGATGTCTCTGTTTATAGAATTACACAATTGAAACTTGTTATATGTTATGTGCAATAAAATAAATAAAATAAAATTCATTTATTTATTTTATTGCATCATTTTGATTATGATATATATGATTCTATTGTGATCTTATTGTGGGAA
Source organism: Paratinospora sagittata (assembly GCA_035771175.1). Lineage (NCBI taxonomy): Eukaryota > Viridiplantae > Streptophyta > Magnoliopsida > Ranunculales > Menispermaceae > Paratinospora > Paratinospora sagittata. Next base: position 28,256,016 of record CM069604.1, on the reverse strand, counting down.
AAGAAATGCCTATTATTCTTGCATTTTCTATTTTTTTATTTGTGCGAAATTAATTAAATATTAAACAAGTTTATTAAAGAAGTAAGTGATGATTGTGAAACTAAGTGAGCTTTCGATCTTATTCTTTACTCTACTTGTTTGTATATTTAATGGAATTTTTGGTCACAAATCCAAGTTAAAATGTTGTGCAATATGTTAATAAATACATGTTTTATGTTCTAAACTTGATGTTATTACTTTTTTTTTTGAAGATGTCTTCTGCTTTGAAAAACATTATTGTTGATTTGAATAAAGGAGAGAAATTGAACGGAGACAACTTCGATATATGGCATCGAAGAGTTCAATTTATTCTAGAGGAGCAAGAGGCCCTCGAAACTCTCACCCACACAATGTCTGAACCAGAGCGTGAAACAACAGTTCAACACAAGAAGGACTTAGAAACGTTTCACACAGGGAGACACAAGAATAGCATAGTTTGCATCACTATGCTTAGCAGCATGCAAGATGCTTTACTATGCCAATTTGAGCAGTATGAGACTGCCCAAGAGATGTGGAATGCCCTTAAAAGAGAAGTTTGGGATGACCTCTACTACTAAGCTGCGACAGCTAACAATTAACTTTGAAACGTATGTAAAACGACAACATCATATGATGAAACAACATCTATGTGAGATGTCAAACATGATTCGTGAACTGAACAGTGTTGGGCATGTTCTCACGAATGAACAACAGATTCATGCAGTCGTCCGCTCTTTTCCACAAAACTGGGAGCATATGAAGATCACTTTGATCCATAATAATGGTATCAAAATGTTCGAAGATATTGCTCGTCATGTTGAATTGGAAGCTGAGCCCCTTGAAGCAGCTAAGCCCTCTGTTCATTCACTAGTTACTGAAGCTTCTGTTTCGGTTCCAAGAAAAAAGGGAACCGTAGGTTCCAAAAAAACTACAAGAAAAACAATCTGGCACCCACAAGAAGGGTAAAGAAACCTGACTACAATTGTCGCAAGAGGGGCCGGCGTTGAGGTAGGCAAAAAGACAACATTACTTCTTTTGACCTTCTTTCTTGTCCAGTGGGTAAAATAGTTCGTGGTTATAACAATTAATAAAAGAATCTTCATAATCAAATATCACATAAACGCAACAAGCATCATAAACGCAACAAGCATCATAAACAATACAACATGTATGTATGCATGACACTGTCTCGTAATGGTTCCATGATTGTATGGTGCCTTGAGTTCACGTACAGATGTCCATCCCTAGGTAAACGTGGGTTCTCATTGTACGTCCTTCTCCAAAGAAATATCAAGAATAGTGAGCATTGCTTTTAACTATTCAGTGGATCATGAACCACTTACGTACCTAGGTGGTAATTATGTATGATGCCAATGCATGAGCAGGTCCGGTCTTTACTAGCATTAGACAGGACTTGACAACGTCTGGTGATTCTTATAAGGTCGGTATCACCACGTGTAAAGTTAGAATGTTCAGTATCACTTGTACAAGCTGATAGCTTTCAAATAAGACCAACCAGATCAGTCTCCAATTGAGAAGTGGGACACGAGGTCCACTTAAATACCAATCATCTAGAGTTGCACGTTGCCTCATGTTCATAAGTTAAAGTTACTGAGGACAAGACTAAGTTTGGTTGAGTCAGATTGACCAATAATACGACATAGTAACAGTGTAATACATGAACTCCAAATGTACAAGCATAAGTATGACATGTATGAACATTATACGCAATAATGCAGTGTAAATGAATATTAGACATAATGATAAATGAATGTAAACTTTAATAAAAGTTATAAAACACACAAACCTATGTTTCGTTCCCCACCTTCAGATAAAAACTCATTCTTGAACTGGCGCCTTCTCCCGAGCAGAACCGCGTTGCACCGTGAAGAGAGTCTCAAAAAAATAAGAGATAAATCACGGAGAGCAAGAGAGAAGAGAGTGATTTGGTGTGAAAATAACAAAGGGGGGGGGAGGCTCCTTATATAGGAAAAGGAACGCCCAAACCTTCGGGGGCTGCCTGAAGTTCAATTTTTTTAATTTTTTTTGTGCAAACTTGGGGTATTACAATGATTGGTCTAGAAAACCCACCAATGTCTTTCTAATCTCTTCATTAATTGGTGTCCCATTTTTTTTAAGATTCCCTTTGGTCCAAACATCCACTCTAGATAATGTTGAAGGGTCTCGCTCTTTGTCAGTTTTCTACAAACCAAGAAAATAAAAGGAATGTCAGATATAGTATTTGCACCCATTGATTTTTAGTTGTGGCAACAAATAGTGGTACCATTTCATGTTCTAAACATGCATAACCCTTTCTACTCAGTGTATGGACGAGTTTTTTATTCTTTCTCATTGTATTGAATTTTTTACTCTTTGCCTACGAGGAAACAAAAAGATCAATACCAATAAATAATATGATAATATATGTTCCACACATATTTAAAGTAATATTTGAACATACCTAAAAGCTCGATGAAAGTGTATCTTCGACAAACATAGCCCATTCTGGCTCGGACCTTATATTTGTTGGCTTCATCTTATCGATTACATCATTTTGGTTTTCTCTCTTGTTAGCTTGCTTAAAATCCTTTCTTACCAATCATTTGAAGGATCATTTTCTTGTGACACTCATCAATAATGAATCTTTGCTATAGGTCAAAAAGAGTAGAATATGTAAGAACATTATAAATGACAAGTTAATTTCCAAACGCAAATATTAAAAATATCCAAATGTTTATTTTTTTCAAGAAAATATCCAAATGTTGGTACACACCAAAACAAGGGTCCAAAGTTCATCTTTTTTTTTTTTGTGAACTGACACGCCCCCAATTTTTAATCACAATTGGTACATGCTCCCTTCCAATAACTCCAAAGATATGATGAAAATTGTGAAGAGGATTGTGCAATCGCTTGATCTATTTCATTAAATTTGATTTTGATGTGTGAATCGCCATCTATAGGAGTAACTCCCATTCTAGTTGGTCCTCTTTTTCGTTTCCCTTTCATGGTACTTCCATTTGAGGAATGTGAAAGCTCTTCATCTCTTGATGTTACTGATGGAGAGTTGGATCTTTCATTAGTTGTCATGTGTCATTCAGTTCTAGGTTGAGAAGTATGAACGCTCAAAGGTCCCTTGGTTCGTTGCTTTGATGCTCTTTTTGTGAGGGCCCCGAAAATTATTTCATCTAGCCCATAACCCAATTGCACTTTGCCCAAACTCTATGCATTGCCTTGATATGTTTGGTGTTTGTTTGATGGTTGTTTAATGTTTGTATAGTTGATGCTTGATAATATATATAAATATGTGTATCATAAATTGTATATGGGTCATGTTAAATTAAATTATAATGCATATGTTATTATTTATGCATGGGCCCATTAAACCATGAATTGATATGAGTTAGGATTGATTGAATAAAAGGATAAATGAGAATGAAAATTTGGTGTATTAAATGGATTGGACATCTAAAATACATGGAAGCATGAAATTGGTTAAAGTACATGTGGTTGGTATGGGTAGTAGGAGACCAACACATGTGAAGGTTGGTGCATGAAAGTGGACAAGTGTCCCATGCCCTCAAGGAAGTGCTAGAATGAGTGGAGGGAATCAAGGAGAGAATCAAGGAGGGAATCAAGGAAGTGCTAGAAAGAGGTGAGTGGAGAGAAAGGAAAAAAGAAGAGAAAGAAAAGAAGAGGAAGGAAAGAAGAAGAGAAAGAAGGAGGGAGTTGCAGGAGGAAGATCTCTGCGACATTTTCATCAAAGAGCTGGATCTTTGGGATATATGGTCAAATTCAGCTCAAAATTTGTCAGCAAGTTAGTAGCTTATGGTTATTCATTCTTTTTTGTCACACCCTGGGTTGCACAGCGTGCCCCCTACCCAGGTGCGGGCGCACCCCCTCGGGGCGAACGCCTGCACCTGGGTAGGGGGCACGCTGTGCAACCCAGGGTGTGACACTTTTCTTATTGCTTTTCGAAGGCTTTAATATATACACACAAATATATATCACATGTTTAGATGAGAAACACATGTCAAATAATCAAATAACAAAGATGATCATAACAAAGGTTGTCTAATACTCTTACCTTAAGTCGATTCATCTTTCAATGAAGATTATGTCAATGTTACAATCAAACCACCTAGCATTCAAAAAGTGCACTAATTGTTAATCTAATTGCCCTCATGACCTGGATGAAAAAATATATTTTGATGATTACAAACCACACTTTGATTACGATAATATTATATGCATTGCACATCTAATTTCAAGTGAAGATTCACGAGACTCGATGATGCATGGTGAAAAAGCTTTCAAGATCAAACTGAAGACCATGATCGTTCGAAGACATATCTTTGTGTTATTAGACTATGTTTAGGTTGTAAAAACTCTGCTATCATATGATTCAGCAAATGTACATGATTACATGGTTTAGTCGATTTGATCTCAAAGTATTTTTCATTGATTTTATCGATCACTCAATAAAATTTTAGCGTTTGATTTTATTCAAAATACCAAGTGTTTAATCATGTTTAATCGAGCTTTAAAATGTTGAAAAATGTCAAAATTGTTTTTAAGTGTCCATTAGGGTGCTGATGCATCAATCGAGACGCTAATGTCTCAGCAGCGCCCTCCTGTACTTGGTAAGTCAGGACGCTAATAAGGTTCTAAGTTGAAAATGCTCTTATCCATAAGGACGCTTAGTCTTGAGTAACGCCCTCATTGATTCAACCAAGTGAACTTACCAAGAAGCTAATTGAATATCAACACGTTGATTGAACTTAAGTATTTCAAGCATCAGGACGCATGGATAACTGTTTACGTCACTGTTCATTGGAAACATGGATAATTTTTACTAAAATTGTCAAACGGTCTCAAAAAATCATGAAATTAGCATCAATGGACTCACAAGAGTTCATTCTACCATTCTATAGCATTAAGTTGGAGTTTCATCGGGTTTTAATATGATTCAAAAGGTTTCCAATATAAATTCTAACTTCCAACAACCATAAAAATTTTAATCTAACCACATATTTGGGGCTCCTACAGTCTAGGAAGTGTTTTTCAACCTTTCAAGCAAATTTTCATTTAAGTTGGGTCAAAACCCCAATTTTGAAAACGCAGTAAAACGACTCCCATAGCAAAAATTAATCCGAGAGACTCATTACATCTAGCTTAGATATCAATATCACGAAAAACTAAAGGGAAAATCACTTACCGTGAGTCCCGATTTGACGCGAATCCCGCGTTTCTCCCCTTTTTCCCCTCTTCCCTTCTTCGTTCTTTCCTTTCTTTCTTTCTTTCTTTTTTCAAACAAAATCGTAAGAGAAGTAGATGAGCATGATTTACTATGATCCCATTCTCCTAAGCTCCCCTTAATAACCAACTCCTCCATCAAATTTCATTTAATTCAACTCATCTCATTTATATAATTCATTTTATAATTCAATTTCAATCTACACCATTTTCTTAATTTAATTTATAACTCAATTCATTTATTTCACATGCATTCATATACACACATACAACTGACCTCCTACGTATGTATACGCGTATTATATACCTTGATATACGCATAAGTCAACGTATGTATTTAATTAAAACTACGGGGTGTTACAATCTCTCCAACCTAAGGAAATTTCATCCTCAAAATTTAAAATCATGGAATATTCCTCAAGTGACACACAATTTCAGAAAATTGCTCTTGCATTTTATATTTCCGCCCCCATGTTTGCTCCTCTTGATACGTGGTATTCTCCCTAACTTATAGTTGAGTTATATCCATAACATATATGGAATTCGAATGATATTTCCTCAACATCAATATATTGAAAATATTATGGACACCTTTCAACTGTGAAAGTAGTGCAAATCGGTAAGCCAATGGACCTATCCTTTTAAAAATCTGAAATGGTCCAACAAATTGCGGTGCTCGCTTTCCTTTTATCCCAAATCTCATTTGGCCTTTCTGTGGTAAGACACTTAGCAAAACTGAGTCAGCCACAATAAATTTCAAGGCCTATATACCAATCCTGTGTATTTAATAATATCCTGTGGCACCAATAACAATAACTCCATACTTTCAAATCAACAAGTTGGAGATCTATAAGGCTTACTATAAAACATTTAGAGTGTCATTATTATGCTATTATAATAGCTGTTTATACATACAAGTTTACACAAATAAAGTATTCTTTCCAACTTCCACCAAAATTCAAGTATACCAGACCCGAGCATGCTCACAAGCATCAAAATCACACTCTCAGTCTGTCAACCAGTCTGAGAATAAATTATCACACTGAGAAGGAGATGAGTACCAAATCGAGTCTGCATCATATATCAGATCTCGATAAAATCTTCAGATCTTAATTCGACATGACAAATATCTGAGTACCCCATAAAATCTCCCTATCTCACACATATACAATCTGCTCAGTTTATCAAAAGAATTCTGGTGTTTATTGGAAGAATATGCAGACTTATCAGTCCACTAATGGTTATCCAAATGGTATCATTTCTACCCATAACCCATAAGATACCATTTGAATCCCATCTCCATTTAACACAATTTATATTACCAATTCCATAATCTTTCATACTGATATCATACTCGTCTCATCATAAATCTTACTCTCTGAATATGAGTATCAATCAGCTGAACATGCATCCGAGCACAAATATCAACACATGGAGTAATAGAGAGTACACTCACAAACAATCTCCATTTATGGCTAATTGATAGTTACAATTCCAGTTTCAGCTTGTTTCCTACTCAATGTCTCAGCAACATATTGGCCTTTCCCAGGATAATAATTTGATATAAAATCAAATCATTCGGGAATTCTTGCCACATTTATTACCTCATATTCAATTTTTTTCAGTTCAAATCATTACTTCAGGCTTTTAAAATCTGAAGATAATGTGACCTTTTTATTATAGAGGCAATGCTCTCATCACTTCAACATAAGTACCAAAAATTTTCATTTACACTCAGGATAGTTATTCTTATGCTCTACTAAATATTTGGAGGCACCAGAAATTAACCCATCCTTTTGGATCCTTACATAGTCCAGATCTGGATGTAATTCATCAATCACAATTGCTTCCAGGTTCTGAAAATATTAGTCCAATCAATTTTATAATTACATTTATTTTTAATACTATGAGAGCTTCCTCATACACAACGGTCCACACATTACGCACCATTTGTCTAGTTTACTTTCGTGAGTGGAAAAGTCAACTTTAAGGATCCTTCCACAAACAATTATCGTTAAGGAGCCCTCCACACACTTCTATAACATACAACTAATATCAGAGAATGTAATACCCTGTATTTCACAAAAAAAAAAAAAAAAAAACTATTTGAAATTTTTACTATTTGGGCAACGCCCGAACGTTCAGGCGCGTGCCAGAACGTTCAGGCGCGTGCCAGAACGTTCAGGCGCGTGCCAGAACGTTCAGGCGCCTGCCAGAACGTTCAGGCGCGTGCCAGAACGTTCAGGCGCCTGCCTGAACGTTCTGGCGCCTAGTATGCTTTATTAATTGTTATACTCATGCACTATTTACCCACTGAGCGCGTTAAGCTCACTCCAATATTATCAAATCTTTCACAGGAAATTAGGGTGGACTGGGTGCAGGTTATGGGGTCCACATTTTGTACCCTTTGTATGAATCATTGGGGATTTTGGGAGTATGTTCCCTTGACCATTTTATGTACAAAAGTATTCTGAATTATATGAAATCAGATTTGTACTGTATGTTGTATTTCCGCTGCGCACTCTGTTATTACCATTATGATTGTTCCAAATGCGCGCCCCGTCCGAGAGTGTACCGCCGGTTTAAGGCGCGTCCGGGCGGGGTGTGACAGAGAACTTCTGATTTTCATCATTGAAATCAGTTTTAACAGTTCTATGATCACTTTGACCTCCCAGCATCCTTAAAGATACTATTTAAACTAGTCACGTGATCCAAAAATTCTCATCTCAATTATATTCAAAACTCATATTCACCGAGCTTGACACTCAATCAATGCTCTCTTAGCGACTACAAGATAATTCTGAGGTGTTATTCATGCTCCTCTCATTTCTTGGGACAATTACATATATTATCATCGAAGACTATGTAATGACCAAGATATGGTTCATATACCCACTGCATCAATCCTATAAACGTGATTGACACATTAGTCAAGGTTACCAAAATTTCATAATATCCATATCTTGTCTTAAAATAGTCTGCATTGCATCCTTTTCTCGAATTCTTAACTGATGGTGCCTAGATCTCAAAATGATCTTAAAGAAAATTTGGCTCCATTTAGTTAATCGAATTCAACCATCTATCAATGGTAAAGGATATTTATTCTTTATTGTTACCTTGCTCAGTTAACAGTAATTCATACTTAAACATATTTCACTATACCTTCTTTCCATATTATCACAAATGCTCTCCAAGGTGGCATATCAAGGATAATAAATCTTTTGCTCATTAACACATTTACCCACACCTTAAATCCTCACAATTCCTCAGGTGCTCCTTCTATGAAGGAATGGAGATACATGTTATACTGGCATCAGTTCTATATGCTATCAATCTCCTGTTCAGGTGGAAATTTTAATAATTCATCAGATAATACTTCAACATACCAGCTCACCATAGGAATTTTAATCAACTACATGTAAATGGCTTTGTACTAGCCATATTCTCAATTTCCTCGTCAATAACTATCTTATCATAGACAAAAGATTTTGAGGGTATAAATTCCTCGAGATTCAAAATGAGGATTTTTCACTTATTATAATATTACTTCTTTTCGGAGAGACGCCCCACCTGGCATGAGAGGAGGCCAGTCAATATTACCCAACAAAGAATTCAATTCCAAAAAATTTCATATTCTAAAGTCCATAATTACTTGACGACCCTCATATTTATTACACATAATATTTGCTAACCATGTCAAGGTAGATTCTTTCTCCTGTAGGCGTACTCACAATCAATGATATATTATTATAATAGAAGATAATACAATCTGTCTACCATATCACCAGAGATAAAGGACCAGGTAGATCCAACAATATACTAGAATATACACAATAACAAAATGTTGATCATACCAGTTATCAGCGTCTTACTAATATTTGAATCTGGTCTTGAATTTACTTTAATTTATTCTCTAAAATCTGGTGGAGTCACATTGATAAAAATTATTGGGGCATTCCATATCGACTAACTGGACATTAACACATCCAGTGTCTTTTTTTTATCAGATTGATAACAGACAATTATAGGTCGAGATACAATTTACTTAGTCTGTGACTCCTGCTCAGGCACTGGCAACCACTTCTGATTTTCATAATTCGTTAACATCACTTCCCTTTTTCCCATTATTATTGGGTCAGGTACTAACAAAATTAGAGTCACTAATACTGCCAAAATCTCAACCTTACTCAATGTTTCACTTATCTTGAATTTTATATTATTGCCCCAACATTTCCTTACATTACTTATTTCTTCTTTTACCTAAAACTGGTGTTGATGACTCGGCTTCAAACGACGGTACAAGCTATATCACTAGTATTGCTGGTGTTAACAATTTTATCTCAGCTTTGGCTGACCCATAATTTATAGTCTGCCTCACAACCTGAGCATATATTTATAACCCAACAATTATCAAACCTGCCGTATAGGATCCCAAAATTTATTTTAGATCCTTATCACTCTCAGAGTATCCATAATGACTATTCCAAAAATAAACTATACCAGTCTATTTAATTCCATGTTTGTATTTATGGTTAGGCATGTCACTACAGTTTAACAAGATAAATTTCTCATGCCTTAAATCAATTTCAACATGATGATAGAAACCCTCATAAAATAGCTTCTTTAATTAATCTCATGCCTAAATTATCTCAGGAGTCTTTAACCCAATTTTCTATTATCTCTTATCATCAGTTAGCTTAAACTTAGCTAACTTGCTTTATCATTTTCAGAGACTTAATCATTTTCTAAGATGGTCTCCACTCAGAGTAGCAAATTCTTTGCTAAGTCTAATATCAGACTGCCAGTTAAGATAGGAGAGTCTCTTCTCCTGAAAGTTTCCATAACTTTCACATATCTTTTCATTTCATCTTGCTTATCATTGAGACCTTATATATATTTTATTTTATTTTATTTTATTTTTACTTCAGTCTCAACTATATGTATTTTTACAGAAGTACCCACACTATTAGCACCCAAATCTGGAGCTATCAATGGTTCAAGCCTCTGTCTTTCTCACATTACAACTTTGCCACAAGCTTATAAGTTGTGCATTTCCTTGTTGTTGGGTAGTTACTAGCCATATATAAGTTATATAATTTATTATCACTAGATTACATCCAGTTCTTTTTTCTTTCAGCTTTCCGATCATTTCTTGATCAACAATTTTCATTTTTAACCTTGACTGATCCTTCTCAAATCTGGAATTCACCATTGCAGGTGATTCTCAGTCAAGATAACATATTAGATTAAGCTCAACATAATAGTACTACTCATATGTATACCCATAAAAATAATCATAATATCATAAAACTTTTATCTTCTTCTGTATTTTAAACCTAACGCTCTGATACCACTATTGTCACGTCGCCCCTGATGTAGGCTGACGTCATGACCGACACAGTATACTATACATTGTACATACCCATATACAATGTACAATACACTGTCAGCTTCAACGGACATTCACAATAATTTCTAAAATTTTTAAAAATTGACAGCATCACCCCATAAAATGGACATTTCACATTTTTTCCTGATATACCACAAATCAAATCATATATATATATACTCGTTCACAATATCCATTCGTGTCATTCATTCCACAATAAATAATCCTCCCAATATCACAAGCACTTCATAACTCAAAATGTTCAAATACTATTCATTTCTCAAGCCATTTCATCCACCATGATCGTATGACTAAATATATCATCATTAAACATTTCATAATCCAAATAACAAAACCCATATTCCCATTCAACCCAACTATGTGATAGTATATAAATAATAATGTGATAATTATACTTATCAAAATAAAGAAAAGTAACCCATATCCTCCAATGCGTACCTATATATACCAGACGAATGCAATCACGTGATTATCACTCGCGGGGTTTTCCTTTGCCCTTCGACTCGGTACTTGGAATATTGGAGGAAATGAAGTGAGTAATCAACAAGCTCAATGAATATATCTCTTGATATGACAATCATATGCATTTAGGGAAACATGACATTTAAAATCATTTAAAACAATTATTAAAGACATGCATCATTCAACGAATATATCATACATGTTAACAACATAGATTTCATGATTTGTCAAGAAAACAATGCATCATTTTCAACTAAAACCACAATCTGCCTCCTTCTCGTAATGGAGGGGGTACGAACTCCTTATTATGCACCGATAAAGAGCCTACGCTCAATTCATAGTCATTTCAAGGATCTTCAATCCATATTTGGACAGGCCTACTGACAATGAGGTTACGCATAACACTCATTTGGGTCTAATTCCTAGCGAAATGACACCAACTTGCCTTTGGAAGTCTCACATGCTCCAATGCTAAAAAAACCATTTATGAATGCAAATTAAAACACAATGCAACAACAATATATACATAGCATATTTACATTCAAACATTTCATATAAATATAACATCATACAAGAACCAATTTAAGAAAATATACTCACAGTACAAGACTTTCCAGCTTAAATACAATCACCGTCGCTTTCGAGTCCGGTTCCAATTTAAATCCAACTAACTCAACCTGTGACAACCACTCCATAATTCAATTTCATTTATTTATATCTATTTACATATTTAATTTCTCAACTTACTTCAAATCACTAATAATAAAGATCAACCTAAAATATATTATACACATTCTGTGAATTTAGATTCCAACTCAATTTAGAACTTATAAGCAGTAGAAGACGCTACTATACCGTTTTTACGGTCAATCTAGATATTTTCACAAGCAGAAATAGTGAAAATAGATTTCCAAATCATATTTCCATTAGTTCTCAATTTATTTTTCTACTGAAAACATATTTCAATTTTATTAAAAATATAGAGCATTCCTAAAATTATTTTATCCACATCGACACGTGTAAAATCAGTCCTACTACCATTCTACTACCTTCGACAGGTATTTTACTAAGGTTTAACACGTTCGCGGAGGTCACGAAAATAAATTTTACTCACAAAAACCATATATTTAGTTACTAAAAATATCAAATCATATCCAAAAATCACAATCTTAGTATCGAAACGTCTGAAATTCAGTTCTCTACGATTCTATGATCACAAACCAGAGTTTCACTGGATTCCAATTCTATTTTAGTCCTTGGAAATAATTACAGTACTGTTCACGGTACTGTTCATTGGAAACATGGATAATTTTTACTAAAATTGTCAAATGGTCTCCAAAAATCATGAAATTAGCATCGATGAACTTCCAACAGTTCATTCTACCATTCTATAGCCTTAAATTGTAGTTTCATCGGGTTTTAATATGATTCGAAAGGTTTCCAATATAAATTTTAACTTCCAATAAACTTTTAACAGTCATAAAAATTTCAAATAAACAAATAAATGAACTCTAACAACATATTCGGGGCTCCTACAGTCTAGGGCGTATTTTTCAACCTTTCAAGCAAATTTTTATTCAAGTTGGGTCAAAACCTCAATTTTGAAAACGTCGTAAAACGGCTCCCATAGCAAAAATTAATCCGAGAGACTCGTTACATCTAGCTTAGATATCAATTTCACGAAAAACTAAAGGAAAAATCACTTATCGCGAGCCCCCATTTGACGCGTATCCCGCGTTTCTCCCCTTTTTCCTCTCATCCCTTCTTCGTTCTTTCCTTTCTTTCTTTCTTTTTTTTTTAAACAAAATCGTAAGAGAAGTGGATGAGCATGCTTTACTATGATCCCATGCTCCTAGGCTCCCCTTAATAACCAACTCCTCCATAAAATTTCATTTAATTCAACTCATCTCATTTATATAATTCATTTTATAATTCAATTTCAATCTACACCATTTTCTTAATTTAATTTATAACTTAATTCACTTATTTCTTATATATTCATATACACACATACAGTTGACCTCCTAAGTATGTATACGCATATTATATACCTCGATATACGCATAAGTCAACGTATGTATTTAATTAAAACTACAGGGTGTTACATTTTTGAACCTTTTCAGAACGTTTTAAAACTTTATCAGAACATTCTATTCATGAATGATCTGAAGATTCAGGTGTTGTTGCCGTAATTGCATAGACTGAATCAATCTTTTTTGAGAAAGAATGTATCCGTTGATTTGAATTTACTTTGTGTGCCAAAACATTCTTGAAAAATGTTCAAGTCCAAAGTGCCATTGTTATTTCTATATATATGTTGTCTTAGAGCATTTGAACATATAACAAAAACTAGAAAACTGATAACTTATTATTAAAATCGTTGAACAGTTTTCACTTGTGCAAATACTCTTGAAAGATATACTTCTACTCGCCGCATGAACTCTTGATACTTTGAAATACTTGGAATTTTTTGGATTTGTCAGTCTTCATTCAATATCTTTTCAAAATCCATTGAAGAAGAAGAAAGCTTTTCAAACCTTTCATTTCAGTTACACTTCATCTTATATACTTTGCTGAAGCTGTGGCTACAAGAGGTTCAATCCAAAAGCTTTGTAAGTATTCCTTTGATTATGAGTAAATAGAATCATATCTCAATCTTGTATCTCATTTATTGGTGACTAACAGTCACTTGAAATAGAGCAAGTGTTGCTCGATCTATCAAGGTTGTTCTCATGAACAAGTACAAAGGTCATGCTACATTGCAATTGATATGTCTTCAACATCATCTCGTACAGTTCATCATCAACAACACTTTGTTTTTCAAGTGCAGACACACTCATGGGTAAGGATGGTACGTCGACACTTTCTTCATATGTTTCAATCTCATAAACACCTCATGTTGGTACTTGTAATACAACCTACCAATGAGATTCTTCACTTTCTTTAGAATAAAATACTAGCGTACCTTGTGATGCTAGTATGAATGGATCCTTTTCAAATTGATTTTGTCCTTCATGAAGGTTATCCAAAGTAAAACCTTCATCAATTTTCACCCCACTTGTAATATTTGCCCAATCACACTTAAATACAGAGATTTTCAATGTATTATATCAAGCACCAAGATTTCTTTAAGAATCACATAAGAAGATACTTTCCAAGCACATTGTGTTTTATCTCTTGCACTAGACCTACAAATAGTGGTTGCTACAATTGAAACACCACTATTCTGCCTAGATTTCTTAACACTTTTAACATGAAATCTACAACCATTTATCACGTAACCAGTATATGACAATGCTTGATCTCTTGGCCCTTTTGAAAGCCACTTCAAAGTACTTTCTATATTCGCATCTCTCATCTAATCCTCAACCTATCCAATAACAATTAATATTTAGGGAGGAGGATGGAAGAATACATAATAATATTTCATATTAATATTTGGGACTCATTTTAACCTTGTCATGCAGCCATGTGCTAAACATATCCATATGTTTCTTTTGTAACAAGGTCTCGTTCCTCGAAAGACGTTTATCTGAACGTCTTAGTTCGTCCATGTACATTCTATCAAGAAAGTAACATGTAAGTAATTTTAACAATAAACTTAATTTTAAAACACCTAAATGCCAATTTCTATGTACTTACTCTATGAATGGTTGGACCACTGTGATATTTAACATTATGTACCGATGAATGATTTGCAACATCTCCCTTGAAAGAGAAACAAGCTTCCCTTTTGAAATTGGATGACCCTCTAAGATCTCATTTTGAACATCATCGTTAAGTTCGGGTCTAATGCCAATATGAGATGCTTTCTCAGTGTATTTATTACAAAATAATGTACACTCTTCAGCAAGGTATCACTCAGCGATACAACCTTCTAGTCGTGCACGATTTTTAACGTATCCATTTAATACTTTCATATACCTATAATAAAATGTAAAAAAAAGTTAAGAAAATTTATAAAAGACAAGATACTAAGATAATTATTATGTTAATAAAAGCTTATTACCTCTCAATCTGATACATCCAACGATATTGCACTAGTCCACATAAACACGCCTTTCATCCTAAATGAATTGTTAAATGAACCATGACATCAAAAAATGAGGGAGGAAAGAACCTTTCGAACACGCATAAGGTTTCAACAACTTCTTCCCCCATTTCCTTTATTTTGTTTCTATCAATTGCTTTTTGGCACAATTCATTAAAAAATGCACATAATCGAAAAATTGCATTTCTAGGCCCTTTAGGTAGAATCCCTATCAAAGCAACTGGTAGAAGATGTTGCATTAGATGTGACAATCATGTGACTTGAGGCCGACTATCTTGCAATCATCAATTGAGATACAATTTCCAATATTGGAACGATAATTATCAAACAACTTCAAATTAGCAAGTCTTTTACAAAAAAGTTTTTTTCAACTTTTGATAAAGTATGCAGTGCAGGTGGTAAGTAAAATGAACTTCCCCTATCTTTTGGATGTAATTCACTACTTAAAGACATATTTTCCAAATCATGACGAGAACTAAGTCCATGCTTATATTTCCCTTTAATGTCCAAAACTGTGCCTATTATAGTATCACAAATGTTCTTCTCAACATGCATAACATCCAAGTTGTTGCACACAAATAATTCCTACAAATGTAAAGAAAGTATTTTCATCAAATATCAAGAATTTCAGTATAGGACATACATTATCTAAATATAGTAATAATGCAAGTATGCAGCATACCTTCCAATAAGGTAGTTCAAAAAGTATTGATTTCTTCTTTCAAAGTTCAGATGAATTGAGTTCTTTTCGCTTTCTTTTTTTATCCCCTTTCCCCCAATCATTAAACTTGCACTACAATTTTTTTGCCTGTCAATATCTTTGGCTTATCGCTATATTCTTGTTGACCATTAAACCATGCACGTTTTGCTCGAAATTGATGATCCAACCAAATGAATCACCTATGACCCATGTAACAAAACTTTTTACTGTGTTTTAACCAATCTGAGCAAGTGTTTACTTGGCACACTGGGCATGCAACCTTCCCTTTGTAGGCTATCCAGACATGTTACCAGAAGCTAGAAAATCATTAATTGTCCACATCAAAATAGCTTTTAAGGTAAATATTAACTCACTAAATGCATCAAATACCTCAACCCCATTAATCCACAACTCTTTCAAATCATCCACAACTCTAGGAGAGGGGCTAAGTAAACATCTATGTCATTGCTAGGTTGCTTGGGCCCCGAGATCAATAATGTCAACATCAAATTTTCTTTTGTCATGCATAGCCATGGAGGCAAGTTATAAGTTGCCAAAATCATTGGCCAACAACTATGTCTAGAGCTTAAGTCTTGGAAAGGGTTAAACCCATTAGTAGCAAGTCCAAGTCTAATATTTCGAGGGTCATCAACAAATGATTGCCACCTTCTATGTATTGTATCCCGTTCAAGTGAATCAACTGGATGTTTTAGCATACAATTTGTACTTTTGTTTGTTTTATGCCATCTTAATTGTTTTACCATTTATGCAATCTCATACATCCTTCTAAGTCTTGGTATTATTAGAAAATAATGCAAGACCTTTGCAAGAACTCCCTCTTGAATCTTTTTAGTATGTCGATTGCTCTTCCACCTCGAGGCTCCACATTTAGGGCATGTATCTTCATGCCCTAAATCTTTCCTAACTAGACAACAATAATTTATACATGCGTGAATTTTCTTATATCCAAGGTCAAAAGTCTTTAATAGTTTCTTCATTAAACGTAAAGAAGCAGGAAGCACATTATCTTGTGGTAGCATGCCACGAATTATTTGAGAAAAGTTCATTAAATCCACTATCAAATAAACCATGCAAAGCTTTATGCCTAAATAATGCAACTGTTGTAGACATCTTTGTATACTCCATGCAACCAGGATAGAAGGGAATTTTTACATTTGTGATTGAATATGTCAAATCTTCCATGATCTTATCAACTCTTTCATTTCCTTCTTCAACAATATTCTCATTTTGTAAATGAAATTGATCCCTATACATCCGATATGTCTCTGTTTCTTCAACAGTTTCTTCTTGTATAAATGCACTAGGGTGTTCCCCATGAAGTACTAAAGTTGTATGTGTAGGATCCATCCCATTTATGACCAAGTGTTCATAAACTAAACTAAACCAAAATGGTGGTGTTGTGCATTTCTACATTTTATGCAAGGGCATACTATCATATCTGTGCCTCCAACATTTGCACGTGCAATATTGATAAAAATTCTTGCTCCATATCTACACTCTTCTGTCAATCTACAAAATTAAACCCTACAAATCTAGGTCAATTATCAGTGAATAACTTATCATTTTCAATATAGGAATCAACCTTGATAAATATATCCATTCTTTATCCATCATGATTAACCAACCTGTGTGGAAAACAAAATTATGTTAATCGGACAACATCTTCAATCCATACCATGAAATGTAACCTTATATAGTCCCTATTGTTAGCCCAAATAAACGTCCAAAAGGTGGGTGAATTCGGCGGTTGCAAGTTTTTAAACTTTTATAAATAAATTGCAGCAAGTTAAAGAATAGTAAAAAGGCAATGGTAAGAATAGGAACATAGTGATTTAACGTGGTTCGGCCAAATCCGCCTACCTACACGACTTGGTCTCCCTGACCAAGATTTTCCTAAACCCAACCAATATTTGATCCTACTTCAAGGGTGAAGACCAAAACCAGTTACAACCCACTCACTTTATAGGCGTGAGAGCAACCTCAGTCGAGCCTAAGCACACCGCTCACTAGTGATACATAGATCACCAATACAACAATTGTTATAAGAAAATGAAATGCAAAACTTGTACAAATAGATTGATGATGTTCTTTTTACCAAGAACACTTCTACTTACAGTTGTTGCCTATGATTGTCCTCTTGTTACCCAACAAAAAGAATTTGTAATGAAGTTCAGGTGCTGAAGAGGTTACCACAATATGAGACAAGTTTTTTCAAAAGCATTGAGATTTAAAAATGAATAATCAGAGTTGTTGTAGCTCAAATCAAATCTTGTTTGAATGTAAAATCTCTTTGTGAAATATTGAAAACCTTTTGTTTGAATATGAGACTAACACTCAAAATCGATTGGAGTTCATAAGTTTCAAAATGAGCAAACTCTTATTTAAATAGAAAAACATCTCTCCAATTCAAAAACTAGGGTTTTGGTAAACCAATCAAATTTGTGTATTCAAACTTTTGTTTCACCTTTTCCAGAGCATTATTCCTTAATTAGATTTTCAAATGAACGTTGGAAATCATGGAAAAATGGTGTTACACGAAAGTGGAAAGAAACAATACACTCAACGTTCAAAAACCCAAACTTGATAGTTTTCGATGACAGAATTGGTATAGCGCCCTATAGAGTCCTATAGCACGTTGTAGCACTTACAACACAGTTGAGTAATTTGAATGGTTCTACCAACCGGGATATAGTCTCTATAACAACGCACTGTGTCAAAAACCCGAGAAGTAGTTTCTCAATCACAACTCTATGGCACGCTATAGTAGCCTATGGCTGGCTATTGCTTAAGTTACTAAAAATAGAATTTTTATCAGAAAACCAATAGTGGGCTATTCAAGTCAATAGCGAGCTATAACTTAAGCTATGAAAAGTTGGAAATTTTTTAGATGGACCAATAGCGCGCTATAGACAGGTATAGCGGGCTATAGCATAAACAGACATAAATTATGAAATTCCAAGACATGGGAACAACGGGCTATATGACCTTATAGAGCGCTGAAGGCCTTTTGAAAAATTGAAGACTTTTCAAATTAAACCACAAAGAAAGTTCAACCATGTTTTAATGATTTCAAATTAAATGCTTAAGAAATCAAATCATTCTAAAGACTTTGAAAACTATTCTAAAGCATTTGAAAAACATTTTATGCAATCAAATCATTTAAGAAAAGTATTATGATTACCCTAAGGAATTGGAATAATCTTTTGCTGGAGTAATCAAAAGTAGATCTTACATTATAAGACCGACTCTAAAATGACTTCTACAAGATCTTCAGTTGATGACTATGAGGTTGGTCTTGAACTTTTACAACATCATCTTTTAGCTTTGAGTCATCTTTGATTGTCTCCTCTTTGTGATTAATTCTTTGTAATCATATCCGAAAGATTAAAGCTTAGAAACACAAACTAAGGTTAAGTAAACATGTTTTTTGTAATCATCAAAATCCGACCACAAGGGACATTGGTTCAACAATCTCCCCCTTTTTTATGATTTCAAACAATCAATGTTGGCATTAGAAGCAATCCTAAGTATGCATGACTTTTAAAATATTTTGAGAGAAATTAGTCATGTTGCATGCATGATTCATATCATATTCAACATGAGAGATAACCAATCAAGATAATCATTGTAGGCATAGTGTCACATTATCATGAAGAATATAAATGAAAATCAAACATATAAAAATATCACAACAAGCATATATATCACAAAAATCAATAAGTAAATCGACAAATATCTGAGACATACCACACACATAAACAACAAACAACACATACTCACAAAACCTACCCCTGAGAGATACAATACTCCATTGCTTTTAAGCACACATGTTCTCCCCTTTTTGAAATCTCAAAAAGATGGGATCTAAAACGAAGGTGTATCGCGAACCAGATCACAAAGTATGGCTTCTGCAGAAGTAATATATTAGCATGAGGAACGTCAAAGTGTAGTGTAGGTAGAGGGGCCTGGGTCCGCCATAAGTGAGGTGGTGTCGAAGTGATGCCATAGGCTGCATTCTGTCATAAATAGTAATAAACGTCTGTACACCTTGACTAACTGCACCTCTGATAGTCTGCTAAAGATTAGAGAACCACAGAAGGATCTTTGTAGATGCTGAAGTTGTAGCAGACAAGGTGGGTACCTCCCTATCCCGAAGACGAATAAACAGTATCTCCTTCTCGTCCATCCGAGCTGCAAAGGCAGTTAGTGCTGATGTGATGGAAGCAAACATGACGGTCTGATTGTCTTGCAGTGCCTGAATCTACTGCACTATAGTTGATAACTCTGGTGTAGCGGCAACATGAGAGGAAGATGGTTGAGAAACATGGATCTCTCTATGTGTATCAGCTGTTGGAGTGAAACGATCACCTGTTCGAGTCTCTATGGGCATAGAAGAGGGTGTAGCTGAACTCGAACCCGGTACATTTGGAATAGGAGCTGAAGTAGCCTCCAGTCTATGGTCATCTCCAACCTCTGGGTTTCTCGAAGCTCTAGCATCAGACCTGGTGTCCTCGAAATCCTTCGGAGGATCATCACCTGTCTTGGTGCTCAAATATGATATCTGCTCTGCTCCTTGAGGGAGTTCATTCTTCTGCTACCACCTTCTCTTCGATTTGTAATATGAATAGTTCATATGCTTAACAATAGCCGATCCTATCTTCCCATTTGAAGTTAGACTCTTAACATTTCTTTTCTTCGACAAGTCACTGGATGTGTCCTCAAAGAATCTAGTGAGATGCATTGCAAAAGGTATATTTCTCTTCATGCACATAATTGGATCCATGTAGTCAAGAATGACATAAGTGAGGTTTACAAGGGTTTTGGTGTAAAGACACCAAGTAAGAAACTAGTCGACCACATTGACATTGGTCCAACTACCCTCCCTAGGCTGGAACAGCCTGCTCACAATGTTGTGGAGTAATTTGGGTATGAACTTAAAAAAAATGTTAAACAAAGGATTTGGGACACTATAGTGAACTTCATTGGATAGAAAATTTAGTGCTACCAATGGATCATACCTTGGGAATTGAACTTTATTCTCAACCTCTGTGGCTATCACCCTATTGATAGTAGGAATTTTGAAATATTCAACCAGGTGAGTAGGTGATACCTCAATGTCGTAGCAAAGAACAGTGGTAGTGAGCACATACCCTGCTTCGTGCTTGAGCTTCAAGTTTGTGTGGAGAACTCGTACAAGCATTGGGTACCACCTATTCTCGTATGTAACAAAAGGTATCCAACCCTGATGTGCAAAGAATTCCTCAATGTTGATCTTGCTCTTTTGGAAAAATTCAAAGTCGACCCATGCACCATTTGTCACAGTCCGTGACATATAACAGGCTTCAATCTTTTCATACTGTGTTGGCGCAGACAGTGTTCGCACAATGCTAGCGTGTGGTCGTGTAGGATGATCATATTGTTGTTTTTCTCGCAATTCTGGATCAGGTTTGGGTGTAGGTTCCCGGAGACGCTTGGTGCGAATTTCAAGCTTAGGTTGTTTGGGAGCCATTCTCTAGATGATTAAGGTTTTTGCTTTGGAACATATCTAGAGAGTAATTCGAAGCTGAATCGAAGATTTGATGAAAGAAAAAATGATTCTAATCGCTCAAAAACTGGTTACGGATGAGCAATAGTGAGCTTAGGGTTTGGTATAGCAACCTATTGAGAGTAAGAGTGACGAGTGAGTTTTTTTTAAATGATTGACAATCATTAGTGCTCTTAAATACTTACTAAAAAGATTCCTTCCTATAGCACCCTATAGCTTTCTATAGCGCGCTATCGCTTGACAACAGAAATTCAGTTTCCTGTGGAAACTGTTGTAGCGTGTTGTAGCTCTCTAAAGAGCGTTGGGACAGAATATATGATTCTCTAAAAATTTTAAGTCCCAGCTATAGCGTGTTGTACCTTCTTCTAGCGTGCTATACACTGTTTCTAGACAGAGCAATAGCTTGCTCCTCATATCACAAATTTTTGTCAAAATTCTAACACTTGATCTGATAATTCTCTCACCATCAAAAGAGTTAAAGATATCAAAGATTGGATGCATTTGATTCGCTAAACATTCCCAATTCATTCCGAATGTGTACAAATTGATCCTTTGGCAGTGCTTTTGGTGCCAACATAGGTCAATTTGACATTTCCTTTTTGTACATGATCTCTTAGGAAATGGTGTCTAATTTCAATATGCTTAGTTCTTGAGTCTAATACTAGATTTTTGGAAATATTGATCGCCCTTGTATTGTCATAGAAAATCTCAGCACACTCAATGTGAATTTGGTAATCTTCAAGTTGTTGTTTTATATATAACACTTGTGCAGAACAACTTCTAGTTGTCACGTATTCCGCTTCAGCTGTGGATAATGCCACTGAATTTTGTTTCTTGCTAAACCAAGAAATTAATGATTTTTCCATAAAGTGACAAAATTCTGAGGTACTTTTCATAGTAATTAGACTACCAGCGTTGTCAGAGTCTAACATAACTCTTAAGCTCAAAGGAAGTACCGTTTGAATACCAAACTCCTAGATCACTAGTTCCACTAACATATCTAAAAATTCTCTTCACACTTTAGGTGGGATTCTCTAGGACTAGATTGGAATCTTGCACATAGACACACACTGAACATGAGATTTGGCCTACTTGCTGTAAGATACAACAAGCTGCCAATCATGCTACGATAAAGCTTTGTGTCTACAGGTTTTCCTTATTCATCCTTATCCATTTTGATAACTAAGTTGCATGGGGTGTCTATTGATTTCAAGTTTTTAAGCTTGAATTTCTTAATCATATCCTTAGCGTACTTGTTCTAGCTCAAAAATATACCATTAGGTAATTGTTTGATTTGCAGGCCAAAAAAGTATGTTAATTCACCCATCATACTCATCTCAAATTCATCTTGCATTAATTTTGAAAATTCTTTGCAAAGATGACCATTTGAAGCACCAAAGATAATATCGTCAACATATATTTGCGCAAGCAACATATCATTATCTTTGAGCTTTATGACAAGATAGGATCAAGATTCCCTTTACGAAAATCATGTTCTATTAGGAATGAACCAAGTCTGTTGTACAAGGCTTTAGGAGCTTGTCTTAAACCATATAAAGCTTTGTTTAGCCTATACAGATGACATGGGTTCTGAGAATCCTCAAGACCTGGGGGTTGTTCCACATATACTTCTTCTTAAATATATCCATTCAGGAAAGCACTCTTAACGTCGATTTGGTATAGTGGAAAATTCTTATAGCAAACATAGGCCAATAACATCGTAATTGCCTCTAATCTTGCTAAAGGTGCATAAACTTCTTCAAAATCTATTCCTTCTTCCTAATTGTATCCTTGTGCAACAAGTCTAGCCTTATTCCACACAATGATGCCTTTATCATCCCTTTTGTTTTTGAATACCCATTTAGTACCAATAACGGATTGATGTGACGGTCAAGGTACTAATTTCCAGACATTATTTCTGGTGAAGTGTCCTAACTCTTCTTACATAACAAAAATCCAATTTTCATCATTTAGAGCTTCTTCAAACTTTGAAGGTTCTATTTTAGATACAAAGGCTACATGCCTTTGATCTTTTTGTAAAACTGCTCTAGTTCACACACTTTTGGATGGGTCTCCTAAAATTTGTTCCTTAGGATGATCGACAAGAAATCTAGAATTCTTTGGAACTTTTATTGATTGATCTTTTTCTTTATTGTCCATAAAGTTCTCAGGAATTTCATCTTCTTCATCCAGATCCAGTTTTTCAAAGTTTTTGCAAAGTTTTTTTTCTCTTGGATCACTTTCATCAAAATTCACATGAATTGATTCTTCCACAGTTCTAGTTGTCTTGTTAAAGACTTTGTATGCTCTACTACAGGAAGAATATCCAAGAAACATACCAATGTTAGACTTAGGGTCAAATTTATCTAGATTGTCCTTTTCGTTCAAGATGTAACACTTACATCTGAAAACCCGAAAACCCAAAAACCCTAAAGTATCTTATGTTTGGAATTCTCCCTTTCCACAATTTGTATGGAGTTTTCTTCATGCCTTTTCTAATTAGTGTTCTATTCATTATATGACATGCAATGTTTAAGGCTTCAGCCCAGAAGTATGTAGCTATGTTGTATTCACAGAGCATAGTTCTACACATTTCTTGTAAAGTCCTATTTTTCCTTTTTACAGCTCCATTTTGTTAAGGGTTCTAGGAGCTGATAATTGATGTGTATAACGTTAAATCTTCCAAAAACAATTTTACAAACTCTCCGCCCCCTATCACTTCTAATCGTGGTTATTTTATATCCTTTCTCATTTTCTACTTTATGAAAGAATTTAATGAACACGTCAAAAGTTTCATGTTTATGAGAAAAAAAGAACACCCAAGTAAATTGAGAAAAATCATCAACAATAACAAAACACATATGACTTTCCTCCTAACCTTTGTGTATGGGTTGGTCCAAATAAATCCATGTGGATTAATTCAAGAGTTCTACTAGATGACATAATTTTCTTGCTCTTGAAATACGACTTGGTATGCTTGCCAACAAGGTTCACAAACCTTATCTTTTAGGTACACTCCTTTAGGAATGTCCTTTGCAAGTTCATTACTAGCAAGCTTAGACAAATTATCCATACTAATATGTGCAAGTCTTTTATGCCATAACCAAGAATCATCATTAACAATAACATTCAAGCATGACACATTTTGATCACTAATTTCATCAAGCAAAGCAGAATAAACATTTTTTTGTCTAAATGCAATAATGCGATTGAACCATTAGCATGTTTAACAATGCGTCTATTTGCTTCAAAATTAACATCATAACCCTTGTCACATAATTGACTATGCTCAAGAGCTTATGTTTAAGGCCTTTTACAAATAATACATCATGAATAATTAAAGAAGAATTGTCGACAGTTCCAATACCTTCAATTTTACACTTTCTGTTATTGCCGAACGTAATGTTCCTTCCGAGCTTGCAGCCAATGCTCAAGAAGATAGATTTATCTCCACTCATATGCCTTGAGCAACCGCTATCAAGATACCAATAGCATTTCTTGGAACCATCCTTCACCACATAGAAGACTTTTGACTTTGGTACCCAAGTTGCTTTGGGTCCTTCAATGTTAGCAACATTAAGCACAGTCTTCTCTACCCATGCTAGTTTTCCTTTCCTATCTTTTTTAAATGGGCATCTAAATATGGTTTGGCCTTTTCAATTACATTTAAGGCAAGTGGGTCTCTTGGTCAATAGATTATTGTATATTTTCTGTTTTGACTCTTTAGTATAACCTATACCCGCCTTGTCAAATGCGCATCTTTGTGACCCTAACATCATGTCAAATAATTTATGTCTGTTAGTGAATTTCTTCACAACCTCAGACAAGTCGTCAACACTCTTTCTAAGAGTATCAATCTATTTGCTCATACTATTCTTTTCTAGGGTCAAGGTCTTAATATTCCCTTGTTGAGATTTTATTTCTTCAAGAGCTTTCAACAAGCTTTTCTTAAGCTTAAAGTTATTTTTGACTTCTCTATCAAACATAGTTCAACATAATCAAAATCACTAGAGTCAAAAAGATCATTTAATTCATCATGAGGTTCTGTTTTTACCTCAGTATTTGCCATGAGACAAATAGCTACCTTTTCATCTCCAGATTTTGAACCTTCCTCGCTTGAGCTCGATTCATCCCAGGTGGCCTTATGAGATTTCTTGTCCTTCTTCCTCTGAAATTTTTCTTTTTGTTTGGATATTCACTCCTAATGTGCCCTGGTTTGTTACATCCATAGCACACAACCTCACTGGGTTTTGCTCCAAACTTCTTTCCTTTATGGAATTTTTGTGAGGAGCTAGCTTTCTCTTTTCTTTTCATGAGTCAGTTGAGCTTTCTTGACAACATGGCAACTTCATCATCGGTTGCCTCACTCTCGGTTGACTCATCGGAATCAATTTCTATATTTAGTGCTAAATCTTTCTTCCTTTTGTCATCTACTTTGGTTAGGGATTGATTTTCCTTAAATTTCATCTCATGAACCATAAGGGATCCACACAACTCATCAAATTTATACTCAGCTAAATTCTTAGCTTCTTCAATTGCGGTGACCTTAGGTTCCCATATTTTGGTAAACCTCTTAAGAATTTTCTAAGGGTTTCCTACACTTTTCCAAGTATTCTCAGTTCATTTAGGTTCTTTGTGAACCTAGCAATTGCTTCGGCAGTTGACTCGGACTCCAACATTCTATAGGTTTCATATTTTTCTACTAACAATTGGAGTTTGGTTTTTTTACTTGTTGAGTCCTTTCATGGGTTACTTCAAGTTTTTGTCATAACTCTTGGGCTGATTCACATGCACTAACCCTATTGAACTCACCACTTGAAAGACTACAAAATAATATATTGAATGTTCTATTATTCAACAACTCTACTTTCTTTTCTTTTGGACTCCATTCATCTATTGGTTTTAGAACCTCTAGACCATTTACTATCTTAGTAGGCACTTTGATTCCATTCTCTACAACATCCCACATTTCTAAATCTTGAGCTTTTAAATAGTATCTCATCCTAGTCTTTCAATATAAATAATTATCTCCTTTGAAAAAAGGAGGCCTATTAGTGGATTGACCTTCGTCAAAAGTGCAATCCTTGGGAATTTCTCCTGTCATAGATATCAAAGATTGTTAGATACTTTGATGGTTTAACTCGCTCTGATACCACTTGTTGACCCAGACACACGTCCAAGAGGGGGTGAATTGGACAGTTGCAAGTTTTTAAACCTTTCTAAATAAATTGCAGCAAGTTAAAGAATAGTAAAAAGGTAATGAAAAGAATAGGAACACAACAATTTAACGTGGTTCGGTCCGCCTACCTCCACAACTTGGTCACCCCTGACCAAGAATTTTCAAAACCCAACCACTATTGGATCCTATTTCAAGGGTGAGGATCAAAACCGGTTACAAAGAACTCACTTCACAGGTGTGAGAGCAACCTCAGTCGAGCCTAAGCACACCGCTCTCAGCTCACCGGTGATGCGCAGATCACCAGTACAAGAATAAGAAAACAAAATGCAGACTTGTACAAATAGATTGAAGATGTTCTTCTTACCAAGAACACTTCTACTTACAACTATTGCCTATGATCGTCCTCTTGTTACCCAGCGAAAAGAATATGTATGTTGGTCCACCCAAGAGGGGGGTGAATTGGGTGGGGTGGTCAATTTTAAACTTCTCCTCCAATAACTTAGTAATATACATAAATGTATTGGAATTGGTTGCAAAATTAGAACTCAGACTAAATTGCAAACGTGAGACACACAAGATTTATAGTGGTTCGGCCAAGCCTACGTCCACTACCTAATCTCCCGATTAGGATTTTCTCAATCCACTAACTGATTCTCTTACAGGTGAGAACCAAACCGTTACAACTGCCCTTTTGATGGTTAAAGGCAAACCTATCCTTTTACGAGCTAAGGATGAACTTTTTTCTTTTTTCGGGATTAGGAAAAACCCACATTCCTTTTAATGGATAAGGAAGAACCATATTCCTTTTACGGGATAAGGAAGAACTGTTTTCTCTTTTACAGGTTGAAAGATAACCTACTTCGTTTTGCAGGATAAGGAAGAATCGTTTTTCTTTTGCAGGATAAGGAAGAATCGACTTCTCTTTTACAGGTTGAGAGATAACCTACTTCCTTTTGAGGGATAAGGAAGACCCGTTTTCCTTTTGCGGCATAAGAAAGAATCGATTTCTCTTTTATAGGTTACGAGATAACCTATCCTTTTACTGGTTAAGGATGAACCTGTTTCCTACTTACAGGTGAGGATTTACCTTTTTTCTCTTTTACAGGTTCAGAGATAATCTTACATCATTTCAATCCAGAAATCATTAAGTGAACTATGTTCACTTGTCCTGGTTGTTTCAATTCAGAAACACACCAACATTACAACACTAAAAATGTTGGTTCTAGTTGAGTATAATACTTTACAATTAAGCTCAGTGCATAGCATTACAAAGATGTATAAATTGAAATAAGTAATGCTAAGTGAAAATACACTTACAGTCCTTTAACTTTCAATGTTCGGTATTGCTTAAGTGCAGTTTTGAAAAGCATGAATGATGTACTATGAAAATCAGTGCTTCTTCGAAAATAATATGATACCAAATAAAACATTGACTTGGAAAATGAAAGGTCTAGTGTAAATCAAAGAGACAGACAATTTTCAAAATAGATAGAATATAAGTATGAAAATCTCTGGTTCAGTGATCGGTAGTTAACGTTACTACTAATATAGTTCAATACAGTACTTAAGATATGAAATTAAGTACAATTGTATATCTTGAACTATTTCTCAAATTCTATCTTCAGCAAGAATGAAATCAAGTATGAATCAATGCTGAAAATTTGAGTTGATTCCAGATCAAATAGATTTTTAAAGATAAAATGAAAATAAGCTCAGTATGAAAATCATTTGAATACGTAAACGTATCAGTGGAAAATACCTTGAAAGGTTAGACAATGAAAAATATTTTGACACAGACTAACTTTCAAAAAATATTGGCACAATATAAAATGATTGGAAAGTTGTTTGATCCTAAGTGCTGGTATTTATAGACTTAGTGGGACATAGTCGTTAGACATTTGAAGTTCAAATAATATGAACGTTTAGACGCAACGGCTAGAATGTTATATGAAAATGGCAACTACAATTTTCACTAACATTTTGGTTCTTTTTCAGATTTCATGATAAAGGAAAGTTTTAAAAAAACTTAATTCATGTATCGGAGAAGATCTCTGATTAGTCTGAAAAGGACTCTGTGCAAAGGTCTGTTTTGAAAAAGTAAATTGATGCAGTGTACTTGTTTGAACAGTGATGGTTGTTGAATTAGCGTCTTGATCCGAAATCAATGTCCTTACGCACAAAATCAACTTTTGTTATTTTGGTTCCTTGAGGGAGGCATAACGTATAAGCGTCTTGCAGAACACTTAAGTGAGGGCGCTACTAAGTCGTAACCGTCGTGACTTACTTTGATACTTTAAACGACTTAACCTTGAGGGCGCCAATGCACAGTTAGCGTCCTACTATGTTTTAGAACAAGTAAGTGCATGAGGGCGCTACTTTCCGAGTAAGCGTCCTACAAGTTTAAAACATAAGACATAATACGAGGGCGCTACAACAATGTAAGCGTCCTACAACATATTTAAAACATTTGAAACCAATCACAAGCACGTTGAAGGACAATCAGCGTCCTGAAAGTTACTAAGTTGATTCCCAAAGGTAAGGGCGCTCCTATCCAAGTAGCGTCCTGATAGATTATTCAACTTACAACTATCAGCGTCCTCAAAGATATATTCTTTGAAGAACTTAGAAATCTTTCAGTGAGCTGATACTGAGTCAATGTCCTGATAACTTTAAAGGTTGACTAATAAAGGAGGTCGCTACTATACAAGTAAGAATCCTAATAAATCATCTCAATTCAACCTTGAAAGTTATCATCGTCATAATGAACTATCAGCGTCCTGACTTATCAAGTTCAGGAAAGCGCTGCTATCTCATTAGCGTCTTGGAAGACTCCTAAAACATTTGACTCGCGATTAAATAATTGATAAATGCGAATAAAAAGTCGGTAAATTTTAAATTAAATATATAAAATTAAATCAATTGAAATATCGTAAAACATATGATCAAAACATGTAAGTATGCAAGTGGTTTGTGCGTGGTTTTGAAAAACGTTTGAGCAATAACAATTAAAGAAAGATATACCTTAAATGTCGTGTATTTCTTATTTTCTCATAATCTTTAAATCGAACTCTTTATTATGAGATCTTCAATGTTGATAGTTCGCTAGAGTTGAATTTCTTGAACGTTGATCGAGAGATAAAGACTTGAAGCTTGATCGAATCATTCGAGTGAAGTGATCTTGAAATTAGGATGTGAACGTTGAAGTCCTTTTGATTGAAACAATCTTGACCGTTGGATATGTCTTTGAGTTCCTTGATCGAGTCGTTCCTTGGCTTTTTACTTTTCCTTAGGTGCTGAGATAAGTTCTTGATAAACGCACGTTTAGCACCGAAAAGTACTTTGTTTGTGATCATCAAATATACTTTATCACAATATATTTAGGGATGAGCTAAGTGATGAACCGTATAGGTTAACAATCTCCCTCTTTTTTATGATGACAAACTGATCAAAAAATTAAACGCTTAAGCAAAAAGGTTAATGTAAATTTCTTTTCCCCCATCTATTCCTCTTATTTTTCTTTCTTTCTTATTTCTCTCTTATTTTTCGTCGCCCCCTTTGATATCATCAAAAAGTGAAGAAAAGAGACTAAAATCTCCCCTTGTTACTTAGTAGAGTAGTGAAGCTCCCCCTTACTTTGTGGATTCACCCTCAAGATGATTTATGACGACGTGTCATAGTTAGATGCGTGAGAATGCTTAAGGTCTACTATATTGGTAGTCACGTGAGAAACAGATCTTATTTTTAAGCACATAGACAAATAGTTTGACTAATTCATAGGCTAAAATATTTGAAATAGCATAGCCGAGAATTGTAGTCAGAGGGAACGAGAGAGAATTGCCGAAAGATGAATTCATAGAGAATTTTTAATGGTGGGCAATTATTCTTCTTAGTGTTTGGCATAAATATAAGTTTGACAAATAGTCCAAACACAAAGTATGCATTAAGATTTGTAAATAAACAAGCACAACATACTTATAGCATAGGCAGAATGATTTAAGATTAAGCAAGGCCTAGCTATCATGATTTTAACAAGATGCAAAGTGTATAGTTTGAAGTACATGGCATCTATTAGATATCAAAAATCACTTTCTATTGATGCATACAAAATATAATATTAAAGAGCAACATCAATGGCATGTGAGATGGAAAATTATAAACTTTCTATAGTTTAGACATGCAAAGATATATATGATGAATATCAAAGTCTAAACGCACTGAATATATGCTAAATTTCATAGAAATCATTCAAGCAACAACATATATTCATTTTCCTATTCTAGGCAAATAATTTCAATTGAAGCATGGCCTAGAATGTTTGATACAATGATTCTAGTGAGAAAGCATTTGAAAGAATATGTACTCATTAGAAATCAAATTTCCATGAGTTTGATGCTATCATGATATGGTATGAAGCAGATGCATCAAAGTCAGGAAATCATTGAAAAGATAATGCCACAAGATAATAATCATAAGTGTAGGCAATATTCTTTTCAGGATATAGGCGTATGATATGAATTTGTATACATGGCCTATAATCATTAGTATAAACATGAATCATGAATAGATAAGGTTTTCTAAGTTCAGAGCAAGTATGATCATGATATGAACTAGCATTGGCAAAAATGAATTGTTAAAGCACAGCCTAGCTATTGTGGATACCAAATCATCAAATATCATATAGAATAAGCATGAGGATTTGTGATACCACATAAGATGCAAAATGAGCATAAATAATCATGATATTGTATAAGATGCAAGATAAGTATAATCATGATATTTATCAGACAGTCACAGATATGCATATCAGATACAAAAGATAGATGTGACTTTGCAATCACATAATCAAGCAAAATAGCAAAGCATAAGCAAGAAAGTATTAGAGTAGTGAGATGTGCAGAACTCATTGTGCTAGTGAAGCAGGGGATTTAAGCAGAGTATACACACACATGTTTAAGCATTACAAAAATTCAAAAATCAATAATGTTAAGGCAAAATCAATCAACATGAAGAGCAAAAGTCGAGATGAGGTGAGTAAACTAAATGTGTTAGAGAACAAATTAGAGTTGACACAGACACATCTAATTGAGATAAATTTGGCTTAACATTAAAAAGAGTGTTGTGGAAGAGTTTTAACCAAAATTACAAAAGATAGATTATAAACAAAAAATTGAAAAGTTTGACTAAAAATGACGGGGCTGGCAAAGAGGTTTCTAGATATTGCTAGAAGAGTCCAGAACAGAGTCTTTGGAGCGAGGACATTCATGAAGGCTATTGGTCTTGTGAGCCATGGGAGTTGCGGTGCTTACACGGACAACCTTTTCAATCAAAGCACGAGATCCTCATTTTCCTCAAACAATGCCATCATCAGATCTCTCTGATGTTTTGTTTTGGCTTCAAGCTCTTTCAGACGGTTCTCGTGCTCATTTAGCATGTCCAGAAAGGCCTGAACGCTGGAGGATAAAGACTCACTAAGTTTGGCAAATTGCTCCTCAAGAGAAGCTGCAGCCGGAAGCGGTGGAAAAGGTTCTTCAGAGATAAGTAAAGACGCATGGATATCCCTCGGAACAATTTTCCTGGATGGTTCTTCATCAGACCCATCTGGTGAAGAAGACGATAGAGGTAAGTCACTAGAGGTGGAAGATGATTCCTCTCTAGTTCTTTTCCTAGACTCAAGAGCTTTGGATGCCATTAGAGAGTTGAAGAAGGAGATGAAAACGATGAAGATGAATATGAAATGATTTCGCGCATAAGAAGATAAGTGAAGTAAGAGAGAAGCGTATGGAGCAAGCTAATAGGCATCAAAACCAGAGTCTGCATTAAATGCAAGAATGACATAGAGTCATGCGCCGAATAGTATGATAAAACAAGAAATATCTTAATAAGAGATCGAAGGAACAATCATACCTAGGTGGTTATGGCTAGGTGGCAGAGTGAGTTCTAGGATTTCTATCCTAAGACACGAAATACGAAGACACCAAGACAAACTCAATAAAATGACCAAAAGATCTAGACTCTAGGTTCAGAGAACCCGCTCTGATACCAATTGTTGGTCCACCCAAGAGGGGGGTGAATTGGGTTGGATGGTCAACTTTAAACTTCTCCTCCAATAACTTAGTAATATATATAAATGTATTGGAATTGATTACAAAATTAGAACTCAGACTAAATTGCAAATGTGAGACAAACAAGATTTATAGTGGTTCGGCCAAGCCTACGTCCACTACCTAATCTCCCGATTAGGATTTTCTCAATCCACTAACTGATTCTCTTATAAGTGAGAACCAAACCGTTACAACTGCCCTTTTGCAAGTTAAAGGAAAACTTATCCTTTTACGGGCTAAGGATGAACCTTTTTCCTTTTTCCAAGATTAGGAAAAACCCATGTTCCTTTTAATGGATAAGGAAGAACCACCATCCTTTTATGGGATAAAGAAGAAAAGTTTTCTCTTTTATAGGTTGAGAGATAACCTACTTCTTTTTGTGGGATAAGGAAGAACCGTTTTCCTTTTGCGGGATAAGGAAGAACCGGTTTCTCTTTTACAGGTTGAGAGATAACCTACTTCCTTTTGCGGGATAAGGAAGAATTGTATTCCTTTTGCAAGATAAGGAAGAACCGGTATCCCTTTTACTGGTTAAGAGATAACCTATCATTTTACAGGTTAAAGACGAACCTGTTTCCTACTTACAGGTGAGGATTTACCTTTTTCTCTTTTATAGGTTTAGAGATGACCTTACATGATTTCAATCCTGAAATAATTAAGTGAACTACCTTCACTAGTCCTGCTTCTTTCAGTCCAGAAACACACCAGCATTACAAAACTAAAAATGTTGGTTCTAACTGAGTAGAACACTTTACAATTAAGCTCAGTACATAGCCTTACAAAGATGTATAAATTGAAATAAGTAATGCTAAGTGAAAATACACTTACAGTCTTTTACCTTTCAATGTTCGGTATTGCTCAAGTACAGTTTTGAAAAGCATGAATGATGTAATATGAAAATTAGTGCTTCTTCGAAAATATTATGATACCAAATAAAACATTGACTTGGAAAATGAAAGGTCTAGTGTAAATCAAAGAGACAGACAATTTTCAAAATAGATAGAATATAAGTATGAAAACTTCTGGTTTAGTGATCAGTAATTAACGTTACTACTGATATAGTTCAATACAGTACTTAAGATATGAAATTAAGTACAACTGTATATCTTGAACTATTTCTCAAATTCTATCTTCAGCAAGAATGAAATCAAGTATGAATCAGTGCTAAAAATTTGAGTTGATAGCAGATCAAATAGATTTTCAAAGATAGAATGAAAATAAGCTCAGTATGAAAATCATTTGAATACGTAAACGTATCAGTGGAAAATACCTTGGAAGTTTAGATAATGAAAAATGTTTTGACACACACTAACTTTCAAAAAATATTGGCACAATATAAAATGATTGGAAAGTTGTTTGATCCTAAGTGCTGGTATTTATAGACTTAGTGGAACATAGCCGTTAGACATTTGAAGTTCAAATAATATGAACGTCTACACGCAACGGCTAGAATGTTGTATGAAAATGGCAACTACAATTTTCACTAACATTTTGGTTCTTTTTCAGATTTCATGATAAAGGAAAGTTTTAGAAAAACTTAATTCATGTATTAGAGAATATCTCTGATAAGTCTGAAAAGGACTATGTGCAAAAGTCCATTTTGAAAAAGTAAACTAATGCAGTGTTCTTGTCCGAACAGTGACGATTGTTAAATTAGCGTCCTAATTTCGTAATCAGTGTCCTGACGCACAATATCAACTTTAGTTGTTTTGGTTCCTTGTGGGCGCTTATAACGTATAACCGTCCTGCAGAACACTTAAGTGAGAGCGCTACTAAGTCGTAAGCGCCTTGACTTACTTTGACACTTTAAACGACTTAATCTTGAGGGCGTTAATGCACAGTTAGCGTCCTACTATGTTTTAGAACAAGTAAGTGCATGAGGGCGCTACTTTCCGAGTAAGCGTCCTACAAGTTTAAAACATAAGACATAATACGATGGCGCTACAACAATGTAAGCGTCTTACAACATATTTAAAACATTGAAACCAAACACAAGCACGTTAAAGAACAATCAACGTCCTGAAAGTTACTAAGTTGATTCCTAAAGGTGAGGGTATTCCTATCCAAGTAGCGTCCTGATAGATTATTCAACTTACAACTATCAGCATGCTCAAAGATATATTCTTTGAAGAACTTAAGAAATCTTTCAGGGAACTGATGCTGAGCCAGCTTCCTGATAACTTCAGAGGTTGACTAATAAAGGAGGCTGCTACTATACAAGTAAGCGTCCTAATAAATCATTTCAATTCAACCTTGAATGTTATCATCGTCCTAATGAACTATCAGCGTCCTGACTTATCAAGTTCAAGAGAGTGTTGCTATCTCGTTAGCATCCTGAAAGACTCTTAAAAAAATAGTTTTGACTTGTGATTAAATAATCGATAAATGAGAATAAAAAGTCGATAAATTTCAAATTAAATAAAAAAAATAAATCATTTGAAATACCGTAAAATGTATGATCAAAACATGCAAGTGTGCAAGTGGTTTGTGCATGGTTTTGGAAAACGTTTGAGCAATAACGATTAGAGAAAGATATACCTTAAATGTCGTGTATTTCTTATTTTCTCATAATCTTTAAATCCAACTCTTTATTATGAGATCTTCAATGTTGATAGTTCGCTAGAGTTGAATTTCTTGAACGTTGATCAAGAGATGAAGACTTGAAGCTTGATCGAATCGTTCGAGTGAAGTGATCTTGAAATCAAGATGTGAACGTTGAAGTCCTTTTGATTGAAATGATCTTTACCGTTGGATATGTCTTTGAGTTCCTTGATTGAGTCGTTCCTTGGCATTTTGCTTTTCCTTAGGTGCTGAGATAAGTTCTTGATAAACGCATGTTTAACACTGAAAAGTACTTTGTTTGTGATCATCAAAATATACTTTATCACAATATATTTAGGGACGAGCTAAGTGATGAACCATATAGGTTAACAGTGTAATGAAATTTAGGTGCTAAAGAGGTTACCACGATATGAGGAAAGCTTTTTCAAAAGCATTGAGATTTGCAGATGAATAATTAGAGTTGTTGCAACTCAAATCAAATCTCGTTTGAATGTAAAATCTCTTTGTGAAATACTGAAAACCTTTTGTTTGAATATGAGACTAACACTCAAAATCGTTTGGTGTTCATAAGTTTCAAAATGAGCGAACCCTTGTTTAAATAGAAAAACAACTCTCCAATTCAAAAACTAGGGTTTTGGTAAACCAATCAAATTTGTGTATACAAATTTTTGTTTCAACTATTCCAAAGCATTTTTCCTTAGTTGGATTTGCAAATGAACATTGGAAATCATGAAAAAATGGTGTTACACGAAAGAGGAAAGAAACAGTACACTCAACGTTCAAAAACCCAGACTTGTGAGTTTTCGCTGACAGGGTTAGTATAATGCCCTATAGAGTCCTATAGCGCGCTGTAGCACTTACAACACAGTTGAAAAATTTGAACAGTTCTACCTAGCGGGCTATAGTCTTTGTAACAACGCACTGTGTCAAAAACCCGAGAATTAGGTTTCTCAGTCACAGCTCTATAGCACGTTGTAGTAGCCTATGGTGGGCTATTACTTAAGTTACTAAAAAACAAGATTTTTATCAGAAAACCAATAGTGGGTTATTCAAGTCAATAGCGAGCTATAACTTAAGCTATGAAAAGTTGGAAATTTCTTAGATGGACCAATAGCGGGCTATAGAAAGGTATAGCGAGCTATAGCATAAACAGACATAAATTATGAAATTCCAAGACATGGGAACAACGGGCTATATGACCTAATAGTGCGCTGAAGGCCTTTTGGAAAATTGAAGACTTTTCAAATTAAACCTCAAAGGAACTTCAACCATGTTTTAATGATTTCAAATTAAATGCTTAAGAAATCAAATCATTCTAAAGACTTTAAAAACCATTCTAAAGCATTTGAAAAACATTTTAAGCAATCAAATCATTTTAGAAGAATATTATGATTACTTTAAGGAATTAGAATAATCTTTTGTTGGAGTAATCAAGAGTAGATCTTACATTATAAGACCGACTCTAAAATGACTTCTACAAGATCTTCAGTTGATGACTATGAGGTTGGTCTTAAACTTTTACGGCATTATCTTTTAGCTTTGAGTCATCTTTGATTGTCTCATCTTCTTGGTTGATTTTTTGTAATCATATTTTAAATATTAAAGCTTGGAGACACAAACTGAGATTAAGTAAACTTGTTATTTGTAATCATCAAAATTCACCATCGAATTTTG
This sequence comes from Paratinospora sagittata, assembly GCA_035771175.1. NCBI lineage: Eukaryota > Viridiplantae > Streptophyta > Magnoliopsida > Ranunculales > Menispermaceae > Paratinospora > Paratinospora sagittata. The sequence continues at coordinate 28,219,040 of CM069604.1, read as the reverse complement.
ACCACAAGGGACATTGTTCCAACACTTATGACATTAGCTTTGAATTTGAAAATATTTAGTTGACATTATACTAACTGTCCTTAGAACATTAAACACTTTTTGGAAAAAAAAAAACACTTTCTACAAACTTAATCAAAGAAAACCCTTCTAAAGAAACCTTAACCACAAAGCTAACTGACAAGCTAAGAACACCTCAAAATTAAGTTTTTCAAACTCAAAACCTTAAGTTCTAATATATAAATCAACAACTAAAATCACCTAAAACAATTAATCTAATAAATCTAAAACAAGAACTAGAGTAGAAATATATAAATCATAGTAAGAAGTAAAATAAAAAAAAAACTACAAAATGAAACCCAATGACTCTAAACGCTGCAATGGAAAGAAAGTTAGAAAAAAAAAACAAAATCTAAAACTTTTAACAATATGAACACCCAAAATCAACACAGAGATATAACTAACTTATATTATAATATATGAATTACATGATAGGAAAGAAAGAAAAAAAAAAGAAAAGAAAAGAAAAGAAAATTTACAAGATGCTACCTTAGCAACACTACAAGAAAAAAGACTTTTGGTCACGAGACCTTTAGTAGCGACTTTAATTTTTGTTAGTAAAACTATGTTTTACTCACGATTTGTCAAAATCGTAAACAAAAGTCGTTGTTAAAAGTTAATATTTACTTACGCATTTGATGTCGTAAGTAAAAATATATTTATCGTAAGTAAAGATATTAAATTTTATCCTGCTCTTTTTATGTGCATATGGCGCGCTTAACTTTTTATCACTTACGAATGTGAAAAGTTTTAGTAGCGACTATTTCGTAAGTAAAAGTAATTGCATATAAAGAAAAAATTATAAAATAAAAAAAATTGGTTCCAGCCCACTCTTACTCTCTAAACCATGAAGACCAAGTAAAAAAAAAGGGGCGTTTAGACTTTAAAAAAAGGACTTCTAAACTAAAATAACCAAAAAAAATAATTATCTTCTTTTTTTGTCATCATAAACCATCGAATATCGACTTGAACCATTGAACGATAGTTCACCCTGTTGCTAACATTTTTCATGAGCTTAAGGTGGATCTGAGTGAAGGTGTTTTGTTGGCCGCCGCCTTATTCGACTCATGTCGGATCATACTTTTTTTGTTTACCCTACCTAAACATTGTAAAATTAGCTTACGTTATTTAGGGTAAACATGTTTCCCCTCTTTTGAGCGGTCGTCGTCTTAGGCCACTTTATTGTAAAACCATAATTTAATTTGAACAAGATGTTGTTTCATTTTCAGTATGATCTCCACTTCTATTGTGCAATTTTCGTCACTCCTCACTTGATGAATTTCTCGTCGCGTTTGTTCATGGGCACGCTCTAGCGGGGTGTGACATTACACCTCTAGAATCATGAGTGTTTAGGGAGAATAAAGGACTCTTTAGGGTTGACCTATCCTTATGGACAAGGCTACCTAAACAAAAGCAAGGTAGGCTATGCAAGAATTAGCATAAAAATTGGAATTGAGGCTCTAGAACAACATTGAGTCAAAATCCTAGTGGCTGAAGCGTAATGCAATTCAAATGCAAAAATCAAATGAATTCAGAGAAAAGACAAAAGCAAGAACATATAAATTTTATGCGGTTCTGTTAATATTCACCTATGTCCACAGGAGTAAGAAAAGAATTTACTAATGAAAAATCCAAAGGGAGTACAACCTATGCAATGGTTAAATTCAAAGTACCTCATATCCAAAGTTCCCACGCAAATCAAAATCTTCTCACTCACTCACATAGTACAATATGAGGGTTAATATACTATTCACAAAATTATGGTTAAAACTCTAATCTATACTAAATATCCAAAATACCCTTAATAGGTTTAAGCCAAAAAAATAAAAAACCAACAACTTGTGGTGTTTGACTCCAAACCCCCTCATCGCAAAAATTGATGGATTTTGGGCTCAATGTAGAGTAATGTCCTAAAAATGTGGTAAAAGGGACTTAAGAATCAAGAGCTTATCTCAGCACCTCAAGAATGCAGAAAGTCAAAGATTGATTCGATCAAGGAATTCAACATCATATCAAACGTTCAAGATCGCTTCATTCAAAGAACCTCAATGTTCACATCATGATTTCAAGATCACACCACTTGAACGATTCAATCAAGCTTCAAGTCTACATCTTTCGATCAACATTCATGACGTTCAACTCCAGCGGGCAGTCAACATTGAAAATCTCATAATAAAGAGTTGAATTTAAAGATTATGAGAATATGAGAAATACACAGTATTTAAGGTATATTTTTCTCTAATCGATATTACTCAAACGTTTTCCAAAACCATGCACAAATCACTTGGATATTTGCATGTTTTCATCATACATTTTACGGTATTTCAAATGATTTAATTCTTTTTAATCGCAAGTCAAAACTATTTTTTCAAGTGTCTTTCAGTACACTAATGATTTAGCAGCACTCTCCTGAACTTGATAAGTCAAGAGGCTGATGACTCATTAGGACGCTGATAACATTCAAAGTTGAATTGAACTGATTCATAAGGAAGCTTACTTGTAAGTAACGGCCTCCCCTTAGTCAACCTTTGAAGTTGTCAGAACGCTAACTCAGTATCAGCTTACTGAAAGACTTTTAAGTTCTTCAAAATATCTATCTTTGAGGACGCTGATAGTTATAACAATCTATCAGGACGCTACCTGGATAGGAGCGCCCTCGCCTTTGGGAATCAACTTAATAACTTTCAGGATGTTGATTGTCCTTCAACCCTTTTTGTATTGTTTTAAATATGTAGTAGGACGCTTACATAGTTGTAGCGCCCTCGTGTTGTCTTTTATGTTTTAAAAGGTAGGACGCTTGCTCGGAAAGTAGCGCCCTCATGTACTTAATTGTTTTAAAACATAGCAGGACGCTAACTGTGCATTAGCGCCCTCAGGGTTAAGTCGTTTTAGTGTCAAATAACGTCAAGATGCTCACGCTCGCTTTATTGTTCAGCAAGACGCTTATACATAATGAGCGCCCTCAAGGAACAAAATGACAGTTGATATTATGTGTGAGGACAATGATTACGAAATCAAGACACTAATTCAACAACCGTCACTGTTCTAATAAATACACTATATAAGTCTACTTTTTCAAAATGGATCTTTGCACAGAGTCCTTTTCAAATTTAGCAGAGATCTTCTCTGATACATGAATTAAGTTTTTCTAAAACTTTCCTTTTTCATGTAATCTGAAAAGATCCAGGATGTTAGTGAAAATTGCAGTTGCCATTTTCATATAACATTTTAGCCATTGTGTGTAAACGTTTATATTATTTGAACTTCAAATGTCTAACGACTATGTCTTACTAAGTCTATAAATACCAACACTTAAGATCGAACAACTTGCCAATCATTTTCTGTTGTGCCAAAACTTTTTGAATGTTAGTCGTTTTCAAAACGTTTTCAACCGTTATAGATTACAAAGTATCTTCACTGATACTTTACGTATTCAAAAGATTTTCATATTGAGCTTCAATTATATTTTATCTTTGAAAATCTATTTGATCTGGTATCTACTCAAATTCTCAGCCTGGATTTATGATTATCTTTAATCATGCTGATGAAGGAATTTGAGAAATAGTTCGAGATATACGGTTGTACTTGATTCCATATCTTAAGTACTGTATCGAACTATATCAGTAGTTGAGTCCACTACTAAATACTGAACCAGAAATTTTCATACTTATATTCTAAATCTATTTTGAAAACTGTCTGTGTCCTTGATTTACACTAGTCCTTCATTTTCTACGTTAATGTTTCATTGGTGTTATATTATTTTCGAAGAAGCACTGATTTTCATATCACATCATTCATGCTTTTCGAAACTGCACTTGAGCAATACCGAACATTGAAAGGTAAATGACTATAAGTGTATTTCCTCTTAGCATTACGTATTTCAATTTATACATATTTGTAATGTTATGTACTGAGCTTAATTGTAAAGTGTTCTACTCAATTAAAACCAACATTATCTTGTGTTGTAATGTTGGTTTGTTTCTGGATTGAAACAACCAGTACGAATGAATGTAGTTCACTTAATGATTTCAGAATTGAAATCATGTTAAGGTTATCTCTGAACCTGTAAAAGAGAAACGATTTTTCCTTATCCCGTAAAAGGAAAACTGTTCTTCCTTATCTCGTAAAAGGAAAATGGTTCTTCCTTATCCTGTAAAAGGAACATGGATTTTTCCTCATCCCGGAAAAAAGAAATACGATTCATCCTTAGCCCGTAAAAGAATAGGTTTGCCTTTAACCTGTAAAAGGGCAGTTGTAACGATTTGGGTATCACCCGTAAGAGAATCAGTTAGTGGATTGAAAAAATCCTAATTGGGAGATTAGGGAATTGACGTAGGTTTGGCCGAACCATTATAAATCTTAGTGTGTTTGACGTGTTGCAATTTAGTCTAAGTTCAGTTTATGCGTTCAACTCCAAAACACTCATGTATATCACTAATATTGGAAGAAAAGTTTAAAATTGACCATCACACCCAATTCACCCCCCTCTTGGGTGAACCAACAAATATTAGGGAATGAACCCAAGAAATCGCAAACACACACAAAGAGAAAACAATTTAACGTGGTTCGGGAAGAAATCCCTAAGTCCATAGAGTGCACCAACACTCAATCCACTATCAATGGAGGCTTACAATGGGAAGTCACTCTATGATCATTCTCTGACAATTTTCCTCACCTCTCAATCTATCACACCTCACATAAACCCTAATTATAATTGGGTTTATATACAAACTTCCTATGAGGGTACAATTATACTTTTGTACATAAAATAATAAAATAATTATTTTGGCTTCATAATATAACAATCTCCCACGTGAAGAACAAATGATTATTTTAGGCTTCACACTCCAACATTCTTCCACTTGAAGACTAAAACACCTATGAACATCTGTCTTCAATAGCTAGTGAAACTGGTGCACTCAAAAGTCATGTCGTCAACCTTGAAAACCAACTGAAGTTGTGCACAACTCCAGTTTCTCTATAGTAACTGTTTTGGTCAACATGTTAGCTAGATTCTTGCTTCCTTGAAATCTTCACCAGTGTCGGCACCCAACCGTCAAGCAATGATATAATGAAATGGTAACGCAGTCGAATATTCTTGGTTCTGGAATGAAATGTTGAATTTTTGTCCAAGTGTATCGTACTTTGACTATCACTGTGCAAGACATTCACCACTTGCTTGAATCTCAACTCTGCCAACAAACCTTGCAACCAAATCAACTCCTTACTAGCGTCTGTCATAGCCACATACTCTGTTTCTATTGTAGATAAGGCCACAATCTTTTGCAACTGAGAAATCCAACTGATGGTTGCAGTACCCAATGTGAACACATATCCTGTAGTGCTCTTTCTATGATCCACCTAACCAACAAAATCAGCATTTACAAAGCCTTGTACCTGTAATTCACCTCTACTGAAACATGGACATTTTTCAGTAGTACCTCGTAGATACCTAAGTATCCACTTAACTGCTTCCCAGTGTTGTTTGCCTGGAATTGACATAATTCTGCTCACTGCTCCCACTGCATTAGCAATATCTGGTCTCATGCAAACCATAACATACATCAAGCTCCCAATAGCTGAAGCATATGGAACTTTAGTCATGTATGTTTTCTCCTCATCCGACTGTGGACTTTGCTCCTTGGGTAATCTGAAATGATTAGCAAGCAATGTTCTCACTGGCTTAACATCACTCATACTAAACCTCTAGAGTACCTTACGAACATACTCTGCCTAAGGTAACTGCAAAATTCCCATCTGCCTGTCCTTGCCAATCCTCATCCCAAGTATCTGTTTTGCTGTACCTAAGTCCATCTCAAATTCACTAGACAATTGTTTCTTCAATTTGTTGATCACCTCCAAATCTGCACCAGCTACTAACATGTCATCAATATAAAATAACAGGATAATGAAATTGGAACCAACTGTCTTGAAGTAACAACAATGGTTAACATTGCATTTCAAGAAGCCATGTTTCTGCATGAAACCATCAAACTTCTTATACCACTGTCTAGGAGCCTGTTTCAAGCCATAAAGGTTTTTGGTCAACTTGCAAACCAAATTTTCTTTACTAGCCACTACAAAACCTTCTGGTTGCTTCATATATATCTCCTCTTCCAAATCACTATAGAAAAATGTAGTTTTCACATCTAACTGCTCAAGATGTAAATCCTATGCTGCTACAACGCTCAAAACTGAGTGAATAGTACTCAACTTCACAACTAGAGATAATATGTCTGTGTAGCCAATGTTTTCTTTCTGCTGAAAGCCTTTAACTACCAACTTGGCCTTATACCTCTTGGAGCCATCATGCTCCTTTTTAATCCGGTACGCCAACTTGTTATGAAGAGCCTTTTTATCCTCTAATAACTCTGCCAACTCCCAAGTCTGGTTAGAGGTAAGAGATGTCATTTCATCGTCCATTGCAAGCTCCCACTTGCTAGCATCCTCAACCTGACATGCCTCATCATAAAATGCTGGTTCTTTTCCATCTGTAAGCAGTAAATAATTCAAATACATTATGTTTGGTACATGTGGCCTGCTAGATCTCCTCAACACAACACCAAAACCCTATGAAGAACCAACATCCTACGCCTTAGGTTCTTTGCCTAGAACTTTATCTGGGATAACATCTTGCTCAAAAAAATTAAGTTCATGTTTTGGTTGTACCAAACTAGAAGATTGTGTTGTGTCTTTGTCCTTATGCATAACATTCTCATTAAAGATGACATTTCTTGTCACACCCTGGGTTGAACAGCGTGCCCCATACCCAGGTGTGGGCGCACCCCCTCGGGGCGAACGCCTAAGCCATTATGGATCCATGAATAGTGGGGGTAAATGATCTAGTCCGTTACTAGGGCCCTGTTGGGTATCGCGAATTCGGCTAGATGTGACAATATTATGGATCCATAATGGCTTAGGCGTTCGCCCCGAGGGGGTGCGCCCACACCTGGGTAGGGGGCACGCTGTGCAACCCAGGGTGTGACATCTCTACTCCTGATCATCTTTTGATTATGTTTATCCCAAAGCTTATAGGAAAAATCATCACCATCATAACCAACTAGTGTGCATTTAAGTGATATAACATCAAGCTTATTCCTAGCATGGTCACCAATATGCACATAAGAAACACAACTAAATACTTTCAAATGAGAAAATTTTACCTCATGTCCACTCCATACTTCTTCTGGAATTTTGAACTCCAATGATACTGATGGTCATCGGTTGATCAGATAAGCTGTTGTATTGAGTGCTTCTACCCAAAACTGTTTTGGCAAACCAGCATGTATGTGCATGCTTCTGGCTCTTTCAGTTAATGTTCTGCTTATTCATTTTGTTGTACTATTCAGTTGTGGTGTACCAGGCACAATTCTCTCAAGCTTTATCCCACTCTTATAACATAACTTCTTAAATTTGGTGTCTTCATACTCTCCACCATTATCAGACTGCAACTTCTTAATCCTCAACCCTGTCTCATTTTCAACTTTGGCTTTCCACAGCTAGAATGCCTCAGACACATCAAATTTATGTATCAAGAAGTAAACCCAAACCTTCTTGGAGTGAACATTAATAAAAGTCACAAAATACTGCTTCCCACTTATTGATGAAACTGAAGCTGGACCCCAAACATCTGTGTGAACAAGCTCAAGCTTTGATTACTTTGGACTTTTGCTTGCCTTTTGGAAACTGACCCTTTTTTGTTTCCTATATATGCAGCTTCCACACAAATCAATATTCACTTATCTTAGTCCTGGCAGCTTCTCGTGTGAATGCATGACATGTAAACCCTTGGCATTCATGTGTCCAAGCCTTTGATGTCATAAGTTTGGATCTTCTTTATTTTCTATAATAGTAGAACCACAATCATCAATAGTCATATAAAGAGATCTAGTTTTCTTACCTCGGGCAACAATCATTTCTCCCTTCGACACTTTCCAAGTGTCATCTGCAAAGGTGATTGAATAACCATCACTCACCAACTCCCCAATAGAAATCATATTTTTCTTCAAAGTAAGCAAATGCTTCACATTGTCCAATTTCCACACGGACCCCTTTAGTTGAATCTGCACAGTGCCTTTGCCAACAATATCACATGCATGATCATCACCAAGATACACATGTCCCAAATCACCTGAGACGTAATTCTCAAACAAATATTTGCTAGAGGTAGCATGGAATGATGCCCCAGAATCTAACACCCAAGATTCCATCTTGTTCTCCATAGAACAAATAAAGGTGTCTTCTGAATTTTCTGAGATGCAGTTTGCACTGTTCTGCTTCTCACCATCTTTCTTTGGAGCCTTGCATTCAAATTGAAAATGTCCTATCTTTCCACAATTCCAACATTCAACATTTTTCTTGGTTCCATGCAGTGTCTGGACTTAGACCTGTCATTCTTTGATTTTGATCTGCCATGCCAATTTCCTTTATTCTTACTTTTACCTCTGCTTTCCATATTCAATGCTAACCATGAACTTGATGAATCTTTACCATTCCTTCTGATTTCCTCAATCATAATCAAGTCAGTAACTTCTGAAAATCCCAGTTTGCTTTTTCCAATGGAACTACTACTTAACTGAACTGTGTTTTTCTAACTCTCTGGCAACTGTCCAAGAATGGCTAATGCAAGAACCTCATCATCAAAATGGATATCCACCGAATCCAACTGATCAGTAGTCTCATTAAATAAATTCAAGTGTTCCTTGGAATTCTCATTCTTTGTCATCTTCAAAGTAAATAATTGTTTGATCAGAAGTACCTTACGCGCTGCAGAGAGTTGCTCGTACATGTTGGAAAGGACGGCCATGAGAGATATTGTTGTCTTTTGATGCTTAACATTGAAGGCTATCTTCTTTGATATGCAATTTTGAACAACACTCGGTGCCTTTCAATCTAGTATCTCCCATTCCTCTTTCTTGTAATTGGCAGGTTTTCCCTTCAAAGGCATGTACAAATCCTTTTGATACAGAAAATCTTTCATCTGCATCTTCCAGCAACTGAAAATCTTTCCTCTTTCTTTCCTCTTTCTTGCTCACTGTTGCTGCCAGCAACGAAATTTTTGTTTTTTTTTTCTTCAATTTGTGACTCTGCGGAATCTCACCACGGGAGATTAATGCGAACCCATGATGTGCACCGCACAAACAGGTAATACACAGCCACAATCAAATCATACGATTGCTCACTGTAATTTGAAAGAACAACAATCAATGTGTAACTTTTGTTAATTTGCAGAACCCGATTCTCTGATACCAGTTGTTAGGGAATATACCCAAGAAATCGCAAACACACAAAAAGAGAAAACACGGAGACAAGAGATTTAACATGGTTCGGAAAGAAATCCCTACATCCATGGAGTGCACCAACACTTAATAAACTATCAACGGAGGTTTATGGGAAGTCAGTCTGTGAGCATTTTCTCACAATTTTCCTCACATATCTCAATCTATCTCAGCTCACATAAACCCTAATTATAATTGAGTTTATATACAAACTTCATATGAGAGTATAATTGTATTTTCGTATATAAAATAATAAAATAATTATTTTGACTTATAATATAACACATCATTTCAACACCAAGCATATCAATATTCAAATTCCCTTTGTTCATGAGCAGGTTTTTTTTTTTTTATTGAAAAATGTCAGTTCAAAGATATATAATCCTAATATGAAGACAAAGACAGTCCTGGTAGTCAAGTTCGAACATTACTTCATTAACTCGATCAATATTCTATAGTGTTGAGCTCCTTGCAAGATGCATTTGAATATGATGATTAAATGTTATTGGCTAGTGGTTAAAGGTGGAGATTGATGGTGAATGCACGAGTGCACATGAGTGGCTGGTCTAATTTTATGGTTATTAATTTTATGTTTGAATTTTATTCTTAGTTTCCTAATTTATTTAGGATTTTAACATGTATCTCTCATTGATATATATTATCCGTTATATTAGGCATTTTTTGTAACCCTTGTAATCTCTTCCATGAGCGATTTTTTCATTTCCCTGTAGATGTAGGCGAACCTGTGGAACCATGTAAATCTACTAGCCTCACTTGTGTGTAATTCATTCTTGTTTGTGTGCGTGCAGTGTGTTTGTATCGATTCTACTGTTTGTGAGTGCTAGTAGTTTAGTATCAATTTATTTGAGAAAGAAAATATTATTGTTTCTTGATTTTTTACTCTTTTCTCAGACTGATACTTTCTGTTCTTCAAAAAACTATTTCTTGTTTGTTCTTTAAAAAAAAACAAAAAAAAAAAAAACCAATAAAGATGCTGTATTAGAGCCACTGATACGAACACATTAGAAACAAAAATAAATAAATATCCCATAAATTAAGCTGCTCTATGTAATCAAGCGAAGTACTCGATCGTCATGCCTTCAAATAAACAAATACATGTGCAAGAGGTGTCAAACACATCATCTTGACTTGTTGATTATTACTAATTATCACTAGAATGGAAAATGCCATACTGAAACTGCAAAACCAAGCAGGGGAAACTAGTGAATGAAGTGCGTGGAAGAGATGGAATATTAATTGCAAGCTTATGCGCATTGGAAGCCTGTTGGCAACTTCTTTCCGCATGAATTTAACAGCAGGCTCAAGGCAACAGGAATCCTTAGTTTAATGCCGACGACATCAGCTTGAATTACAGTGCAAAGGCAAGCGGCAGCCTCGGCATCAAGTAGACCCTGAATGATACTGCAGCATTCTGGGGCGTGGGGTGGGGTTCCAATAACAATGTTTAGTAAACCATTTAAGACATTAGCACAGACACCAAGCTTTAGGGCATCCCTTCGGCAATAATTAGTTGGCTTAGGGCTAGATGGTGTTTTGGTTTTTGGAGGGAGACTAGGTACTTTAGGGACTTTGGGGACTTTAGGTGGAGGTGGGGGACAAGGAGTGGAACTCACCAAAGTGAAGAAGAGAAGGTTAAGGGCAAGGAGAAGGGTGGTAGTAGCAATGTGTAACACCCCGATTTTTGAAACTAAATATATATATATATTTTTTAAAACATTGAATATTTTAATTTTATATAAAAATATCACCGAAAATCGAGATGTTACTCGTACCCGTCTATCTTAACCCATAACCATTTTATAAATAGTAAAATTTGCAACCATGAGTTTATATTCTTCCAACCAACTTACTGGTCAAGATAAACGAATACATTTACTTCTTCATATATTCATTATCTTCATGAGGGTAGTACTTGCCATTGTCCATCCATTATGGACACAACATTGAAATACAATCATTCAATAGAATTAATGAATTCTATTCCAAGGCATTCACACGTGAAATAAATCACAGACCGTAATAATATTCATTGAATTTCAATTATCAATACAATTCGTTTAAATAATAAACCTTTTAAAAATTAAATAAAAATATTCAGTCTCATAATACTAATTAATTAACCCACCCCTACTACTTTGAACTATGTCACGACTCGCGATTTTATTCTCTTAAGTACCTGCATAAAAAAATTGGGGTGAGCTTGAAAGCCCAGTGGGTCATCTAAACAATTCACAATATTTTATTGTGATACATACACAAGAACATTACAAACAAGTTTCACACATTAATCGTTGCAACATTAGATTGTTTGAGTCTATAGTTTCATCACGTTCCAAATCACGTACCGTTCAGGGTGGCACAGCCCAAAAATAAAAATTGGAACATTGGCGATATTCCTTAGAATAACTGCCCCATATGTGTGATTCTTATCTTAATCGTGTTCTTTAGTGATGTCACGCCATACGTACGATATAAACACGATATTAAGTGTATTCGTAAAACATATTCAACTTCACTACATATAGCATCATGTCACAAAATTAATTATAACAGTATTCACGCATTCACTATGCCAATATTTTAAATCATACATTTCATTATCAGACATTTTATAAATAAATTTTAACTACCACATGAATTTCATGCATCCAATTATCATTTGATCAGAATAAAAATTATGTTAACACACACATCATCATGGCTAAACAATCACAACATTGTATAAATATAATCATGTACAATAGGCATGCATAAGCAATTTAATAATACTATGGACCTAATTAATTTAACATTCTTATCTATATATCAAATAAACTATTGTGAAGGCCTAGAATCATTCCCACCTGAATCGCTAAATTCCAAATCACTTAAATTTCTCGTCGCGCGTGGTAATCAACCTGTACACGTATATTACATTTGTTAATATAATTACTCGATTATGAGTGTGTATATATATATAAATACATTATATAACATTTTGGTTGCTAAAAATAATAATAATAATGATATTAACACTTGGTAAAAAAAAATGTATGATACATATAAATTTATTATATAATATCTTGATTTAAAAAAATAAATAAATAATTGAGTTGCAATGGTTAAAAATAATAATAATAACGTATTGTATGTATGATATACATATAAATCTATTATATAACATTTTGGTTGCCAAAAAAAAATAGTAATACTTGAATTGCAATGTTTAAAAATAATAATAATGTATTGTATGTATGATATATATATATAAATATATTTATAACATCTTGGTTGCTAAAAAATAATAATAATAACACTTTGTTAAAAAAAAATGTATGATACATGTAAATATATTATATAATATCCTGATTGCTAAAAAAAATATTAACACTTAGTTTTAATGCTTTTAAAAAAAATAATAACACTTGGTAAAAATATATACATATGTATACATATATGATACATATAAATGTATTATATATCATACATAAAATAAACAAATACATAAGATAAAATACACTTGAGTTGCTTAAAATAAATAAATAAAATGTATGATACATATAAATGTATTATAAACCTATTGGTTGCTTAAAAGAAAAGAAAGAAAAAAAATGAATAAACATACTAAAATACACATAGTTGCATAGTTTTCTTTGTTTTTAAAAAAAAATTTATCATTTGGTTTAAAGAAAGAAAAACAAAACGGGGGAGGAAGAGAGAAAAGGGAAGAGAGAGAGTGGCGTACGTTGGTTTTAGAGAGAGAGAGAGATTGAGGGCGAGGGCGAGCGATCGGGTGCGAGAGGGCAGGAGATCGAGAGATCGAAAGCAAGAGATCAAGAGATCGGAGGAGAGATCGGAGAAGAGAAGAGAGATCAAGAGTGGCGATGGCAAAGAAGGGAAGAAAGGGAGCAGCGGCGGCGGCGGAGGCGAGATCCGCGGCGGGGAAGAGAGAGAGGAAGGCGGTGACGGCGAGATCTGGAGGAGTTGCAGCGGCAAGATGAGAAGGAAGAGAAGAGGGAGAGCGGCGGCGGCGGTGTGCGCTGGAAGAAAGGAAGAGGAAGAGAAGAGAAGAGGGTTTCGAACGGGCGAGGTTTGCGATTTGGTTTAAAGAGAGCGAGATCCGGGTATTTTGGCGAGATCTCGGCGAGGATCCGGTGACATGTCGGCGAGATTCCCGGCGACATGTCGCCGAGATTTCCGGATCTTGTTTGACATTATTATTTTTTTTTTCTTCTTTTTTTTTTTTTTTTTTTGGTATTACAACGCTTGTTCTGATGATGGTGATGATAAAAGCTTAAATCATCTTTGTTACATAAAATAGATAAAAAGGAAATTGCATGTTACGGTATTCATTTTTTTTTTAATACTGGATTTTGCAGGTCCTAATGAGATGATCAAAAAGAAGGGAGAATATGGAAAGAAGGAAGTAAAGCATGTGAGGAGAGCAAAAGGGAAGTACCGGAGCCCATGGCAGATGTTTAAACACGGCCCGTCACCCAAAAGACAAAAATGGTGCACATGCTTCACTTGCCGAGTCTTCACTTACAGTACTGCAACTCAACATATGTTTCATTCTTGCTTTCTTTTTCTTCTTCTGATCTGATTTCTCATTCCGATTAGATTCTTTTTTGATAATTACAAATTCCATTTACAAGTCGCACGAAGTCTGTTTGATAAAATGTCGTTTCAAAAGATATTTGAATTAAAATATGTGACTTAGAGTTGATACTCCTGTTTCAATTCCATTTGCAAGTTGCACGAGATATGTTTGATAAAATGTCTCAAAGGCATTTATTTGAATGAATTCCTCCTTTATTTGTTATTAATGTTAGCTTGGCTTTTTCAGGGGGTTACATTCTTCCCGTCTTAAAAGAAATTTCGTCCCGAAATTAAAGTATAAGCTTACTTACTTGATGATGTTCAACTCTTCCCACTGTTGAGCAGTTGTATCTAGAAACCTAGAGTGTTCTTTGGAATAAGTCGGCGTATTTGGCCTTCATTTCACTTTCAGGTTCCCAAGTAGCTTCTTCAACTCCATGATGCTTCCATAATACTTTAACTAATGGAATGTCTTTGTTCCTCAAGCTATGAACTTTCCAATCTAGGATCTGTAAGGGTCCTTCTTCATAGGTGGCATCAGCTTGTACTTTTACGTCTTTCCAATCGATGGTGTGGGAAGGGTCTGGTTCATATTTTCGCAACATCGACACGTGGAACACATTGTGGATGGCGGATAAACTAGTTGGTAACTCTAGTTTGTAAGCATTCTGACCAATTCGATCACTGATCTTGAACGGACCGATAAATCGCGGCGATAACTTCCCTTTCTTACCAAACCTCATGATGCCTTTTTGAGGGCTTATTCTCAGAAATACCTTATCACCTTTTTGGAACTCTAGAGGTCGGCGCCTCTTATCTGCATAGCTCTTCTGCCTACTCTGTGCAGTAACTAGCCTTTTCTGGATCAACTTCACTTTTTCATTCATTTCCATTATCATATCAGGTTCTGTAAGTACCTTATCTTCCCAATCTGCCCAACACAGTGGTGACCTACATGGTCGTCCATATAGAGCTTCATATGGAGCCATTCGTATACTTGCCTGGTAACTATTGTTATAAGCAAACTCTGCTAGGTGTAAGTATTTACTCCAATTTCCCTTGAAATCTAGTACACAGGCTCTCAACATGTCTTCTAAGATCTGAATAACCCTTTCGGATTGACCATCTGTCTGAGGATGATAGGCGGTGCTCATGGTTAATTTGGTTCCCAATTCCCGCTGTAAGCTCTGCCAGAACTGAGATGTGAATAAGGAATCTCTATCTGACACTATCGATTTGGGTACTCCGTGTAGCTTCACAATCTCTTTTACATACAGCTCACCAAGTTTACTAATCGTATCTGTGGATTTAATAGGTAAGAAGTGTGCCACTTTAGTAAGTCGATCCACTATTACCCAAACCTTATCTTCACCTTTCTGATTTCTAGGAAGTGCTCTGACGAAATCCATTGCTATGTTATCCCATTTCCATTCAGGGATTTCTAAAGGTTGTAACAATCCAGACGGTCTTTTATGTTCGGCCTTAACTTGCTGACATGTAAGGCATTTAGACACATATTTGGCGACATCTCTTTTCATACCTTTCCACCAGTAGTTTTTCTTCAAATTTTGGTACATCTTATCTCCACCAGGATGTAAAGTATATTTTGTCTGATGTGCCTCATCAAATAAGATCGTTTTAATTTCTTCAATTCTGGGTACACAAATTCGATCTCTGAACCTTAATAACCCTTCTGAATCGATCTTGAAATTTGCATTTCCATTATTGGCTCTTGCATCTGCCACCCATTTTATCAGTTTTCTATCCTGAGCTTGACCTTCCTTAATTTGATGTAGTAGGTCTGGCTTGCAGCTCATATTGTATAAGAAAATATGATTTTCACCTTTTTGTACGCCCAAATTATAATCTTCAATCAATTGGTACATCTGAGCTTTTTCTGCATCGTTCTTGTAAGATTTTCGACTTAAAGCATCTGCGACTACGTTGGCTTTCCCTGGGTGATAATGCAGCTGAAAATCATAATCATTCAGCAATTCCATCCATCTCCTTTGCCTCAAATTTAACTCTTTTTGTGTATAGATGTACGTCAAGCTCTTATGATCAGAGTATAGATCAAATTTCTCTCCATAAAGATAGTGTCTCCATATCTTCAAGGAAAATACAATGGCAGCCAGTTCTAAATCATGAGTCGGGTAATTCTGTTCATGAGTCTTCAGTTGCCTAGAAGCATACGCAACCACTCTACCTTCCTGCATCAGAACAGCTCCAAGACCATTCTTAGAAGCATCAGTGTAAATAACGTAACAGACTCCGCTTGCAGGAGTGATCAATATTGGGGCTGTGGTTAATCGTCTATTCAACTCCTGAAAGGAATTCTCACATTTCTCATCCCAATTAAATTTGGCATCCTTCCTTGTTAGCTTCGTCATAGGCTCAGCTAGTCTCGAAAAATTTAGAATAAATCTTCTATAGTAACCAGCTAGTCCCAAAAAGCTTCTAATTTCTGTCACTGACTTTGGCTTTTCCCAGTTCATTACTGCTTCAACTTTTGTTGGATCTACGGATATCCCTTCTGATGACACTACATGGCCCAAAAATTTGACTGACTTCATCCAAAATTCACATTTTTCAAATTTGGCATACAATTCATTTCGCCTCAATGTTTCCAAAACTACTGTAAGGTGTTCCTGATGTTCCTCACGGGCCTTCGAATAAACCAAAATATCATCAACAAATACCACCACAAATTTGTCTAGATAAGGCCTAAACGTCCTATTCATTAGATCCATAAATGCTGCCGGTGCATTAGTGAGTCCAAATGGCATCACTCTGAATTCAAAGTGTCCATACCTAGTCCTGAATGCTGTCTTCGGTATATCTGACTCTTTGATTCTAAGTTGGTGATAACCGGACCTTAGGTCGATCTTAGAAAAACAAGTTGTTCCCTTTAGCTGATCGAACAAATCATCTATTCTCGGTAAGGGGTATTTGTTCTTGACTGTGACTTGATTTAATTTTCTATAGTCAACACACAGTCTCATCGACCCATCTTTCTTTTTGGCAAACAATACTGGTGCTCCCCAGGGTGATTCGCTCGGCTGGATAAATTCCTTTGCACCAAGATCATCAAGTTGGGTCCTTAGTTCGATTAGTTCGCCAGGGGCCATTCTGTAGGGTGACATGGCTATGGGGGCTGTTCCAGGGTGCAGTTCTATCTTGAACTCTACTTTCCGCTGAGGAGGTAATCCTGGTAATTCTTCGGGAAACACTTCAGGAAAATCTCTAACCACCAGGTAGTCTTCTAAATTCCTCATGTTCTTTAGAGGCTCGACTGCTATTAAGGTTTTGAATTCCTCTTTTTGATTCACAGATTCTAGAAGTGCAGACATGATATTCCTCGGGATTTTGTTTCTATCCCCATAAATTTTCAACAGCTCTCCTGAAGGTAGTCGCAAGGTAATCTTCTTTCGAAGGCAGTCAATCTGGGCTTGGTATTCAGATAACCAATCCATACCCAAGATTACATCATAATCATTAATGGGTAAGAGTATCAATTCAGCTGAAATCAGCTTATCATTAATTCTAAGGTCACAACTACATTTTTCAGTTGTTTGGACGTTTACTCCTACTGGAGTTGAAATCTTCATAACGACAGATAAAGGTACGATGGAAATTTGTAGTTTCCTGACTAAGTTTTTAGAAATAAAGAACCTTGATGCTCATTCTTCGAGGTGCAGCCATCTATAAAATTTTAATTTATCTTTAGTGCTACAGGAGATAATTATTTTCGTTTAGGGTGACTCTAGGTCCAGAATTCTAAGTTCTCGAAAATAAAATGATCCTATTGATTCAGTTTCTAGGTTTTATAAAATTTTGACAATCCATGATTGTCACAGGGTACAGGATTTGGTTTTGATACATGTAAACAAAACGAGCAAACAAACAAACAACATACCACACAACAATGGTATAAAGAAAATTCTCAAGCTTTCACTTATACCCTCCGTATTCAAGTGTCTCATACCACTCTAGCCCGGTGATATAAGCTTCCACAAAGAAACTTCAATACACCCAAACAATGCGCAAATGTCCTACCAACTAAGGCTTCCCAGGTATCCTCTATGTTCAAGCTGTCCCATACCAGTTGAACGTAGCGATACAAGCTCGTCCAGAGTTGTTTAGTCATTCACCAAACATGGCCTGCTAGTCTCCAAGATCAAGACTCCTCAAATACCCTTAAATTCCTCCACGTCCCATACCGCTTTGGAACCAAGAATAAAAGATTCATCCTGATCTCAGATTCTAACCAAACAGTTTTCATACAAGTCCTCGTCTCTAACCGATGTCCTAAAAGTTTTGAGTTTGTTAGACCCACTGTACTTTCATTCTCGACCTTACGTTGTAAAGTCACCTTTAGAAATACTAAACTTCTCAAAATTTGTTGTAACATTTCCCATGATCTGAAGCCTAAAGCTCTGATACCAAACTGTAACACCCCGATTTTTGAAACTAAATATATATATATATTTTTTAAAACATTGAATATTTTAATTTTATATAAAAATATCACCGAAAATCGAGATGTTACTCGTACCCGTCTATCTTAACCCATAACCATTTTATAAATAGTAAAATTTGCAACCATGAGTTTATATTCTTCCAACCAACTTACTGGTCAAGATAAACGAATACATTTACTTCTTCATATATTCATTATCTTCATGAGGGTAGTACTTGCCATTGTCCATCCATTATGGACACAACATTGAAATACAATCATTCAATAGAATTAATGAATTCTATTCCAAGGCATTCACACGTGAAATAAATCACAGACCGTAATAATATTCATTGAATTTCAATTATCAATACAATTCGTTTAAATAATAAACCTTTTAAAAATTAAATAAAAATATTCAGTCTCATAATACTAATTAATTAACCCACCCCTACTACTTTGAACTATGTCACGACTCGCGATTTTATTCTCTTAAGTACCTGCATAAAAAAATTGGGGTGAGCTTGAAAGCCCAGTGGGTCATCTAAACAATTCACAATATTTTATTGTGATACATACACAAGAACATTACAAACAAGTTTCACACATTAATCGTTGCAACATTAGATTGTTTGAGTCTATAGTTTCATCACGTTCCAAATCACGTACCGTTCAGGGTGGCACAGCCCAAAAATAAAAATTGGAACATTGGCGATATTCCTTAGAATAACTGCCCCATATGTGTGATTCTTATCTTAATCGTGTTCTTTAGTGATGTCACGCCATACGTACGATATAAACACGATATTAAGTGTATTCGTAAAACATATTCAACTTCACTACATATAGCATCATGTCACAAAATTAATTATAACAGTATTCACGCATTCACTATGCCAATATTTTAAATCATACATTTCATTATCAGACATTTTATAAATAAATTTTAACTACCACATGAATTTCATGCATCCAATTATCATTTGATCAGAATAAAAATTATGTTAACACACACATCATCATGGCTAAACAATCACAACATTGTATAAATATAATCATGTACAATAGGCATGCATAAGCAATTTAATAATACTATGGACCTAATTAATTTAACATTCTTATCTATATATCAAATAAACTATTGTGAAGGCCTAGAATCATTCCCACCTGAATCGCTAAATTCCAAATCACTTAAATTTCTCGTCGCGCGTGGTAATCAACCTGTACACGTATATTACATTTGTTAATATAATTACTCGATTATGAGTGTGTATATATATATAAATACATTATATAACATTTTGGTTGCTAAAAATAATAATAATAATGATATTAACACTTGGTAAAAAAAAATGTATGATACATATAAATTTATTATATAATATCTTGATTTAAAAAAATAAATAAATAATTGAGTTGCAATGGTTAAAAATAATAATAATAACGTATTGTATGTATGATATACATATAAATCTATTATATAACATTTTGGTTGCCAAAAAAAAATAGTAATACTTGAATTGCAATGTTTAAAAATAATAATAATGTATTGTATGTATGATATATATATATAAATATATTTATAACATCTTGGTTGCTAAAAAATAATAATAATAACACTTTGTTAAAAAAAAATGTATGATACATGTAAATATATTATATAATATCCTGATTGCTAAAAAAAATATTAACACTTAGTTTTAATGCTTTTAAAAAAAATAATAACACTTGGTAAAAATATATACATATGTATACATATATGATACATATAAATGTATTATATATCATACATAAAATAAACAAATACATAAGATAAAATACACTTGAGTTGCTTAAAATAAATAAATAAAATGTATGATACATATAAATGTATTATAAACCTATTGGTTGCTTAAAAGAAAAGAAAGAAAAAAAATGAATAAACATACTAAAATACACATAGTTGCATAGTTTTCTTTGTTTTTAAAAAAAAATTTATCATTTGGTTTAAAGAAAGAAAAACAAAACGGGGGAGGAAGAGAGAAAAGGGAAGAGAGAGAGTGGCGTACGTTGGTTTTAGAGAGAGAGAGAGATTGAGGGCGAGGGCGAGCGATCGGGTGCGAGAGGGCAGGAGATCGAGAGATCGAAAGCAAGAGATCAAGAGATCGGAGGAGAGATCGGAGAAGAGAAGAGAGATCAAGAGTGGCGATGGCAAAGAAGGGAAGAAAGGGAGCAGCGGCGGCGGCGGAGGCGAGATCCGCGGCGGGGAAGAGAGAGAGGAAGGCGGTGACGGCGAGATCTGGAGGAGTTGCAGCGGCAAGATGAGAAGGAAGAGAAGAGGGAGAGCGGCGGCGGCGGTGTGCGCTGGAAGAAAGGAAGAGGAAGAGAAGAGAAGAGGGTTTCGAACGGGCGAGGTTTGCGATTTGGTTTAAAGAGAGCGAGATCCGGGTATTTTGGCGAGATCTCGGCGAGGATCCGGTGACATGTCGGCGAGATTCCCGGCGACATGTCGCCGAGATTTCCGGATCTTGTTTGACATTATTATTTTTTTTTTCTTCTTTTTTTTTTTTTTTTTTTGGTATTACAACGCTTGTTCTGATGATGGTGATGATAAAAGCTTAAATCATCTTTGTTACATAAAATAGATAAAAAGGAAATTGCATGTTACGGTATTCATTTTTTTTTTAATACTGGATTTTGCAGGTCCTAATGAGATGATCAAAAAGAAGGGAGAATATGGAAAGAAGGAAGTAAAGCATGTGAGGAGAGCAAAAGGGAAGTACCGGAGCCCATGGCAGATGTTTAAACACGGCCCGTCACCCAAAAGACAAAAATGGTGCACATGCTTCACTTGCCGAGTCTTCACTTACAGTACTGCAACTCAACATATGTTTCATTCTTGCTTTCTTTTTCTTCTTCTGATCTGATTTCTCATTCCGATTAGATTCTTTTTTGATAATTACAAATTCCATTTACAAGTCGCACGAAGTCTGTTTGATAAAATGTCGTTTCAAAAGATATTTGAATTAAAATATGTGACTTAGAGTTGATACTCCTGTTTCAATTCCATTTGCAAGTTGCACGAGATATGTTTGATAAAATGTCTCAAAGGCATTTATTTGAATGAATTCCTCCTTTATTTGTTATTAATGTTAGCTTGGCTTTTTCAGGGGGTTACACAATGGTATTCGAAGCCATTTTTAACTTCTGAATAGCAAAAGCACTAATGGGTTTGAGTTGTGAGAATGATGAATAAGGTGTATGGCTTTTATAGATGAAGATGGTTAATTATTTGGGAATAAATAAAATACGATCGGAGATACCCACCATGTGATAATGAGCACATTACGTCGACCACCACTTCATCTCGCGATATAATTAAGCTGGCAGTACTGCAAGTTGGAATATTGGCCTCAAGGTCTTGCTTCTTTTAAACGCTTTATGTTGGAGCTTTCTGTAGTGTATTGCCGGTTAATTTGATTGCAATTAACTCAACATATGAAGTTAAATGGATTCTCACTTTTATAATTTTTTTCATGTAAAGTAATACTAAAAGGTTGCTAATCTATTCTACTACTAATATCATTTATTCAGAATATATAATGGAAATGGTATATAAAGTATCTGAAAAAAAAAAAAAAAGTTAAGTCAAATATTGGGCCTGTTTGAAAGAGTTTTTTCAAAGTGTATTTAGAGTAAAAATATTTTTTAAAAGTGTTTAACAACATCTGTTTGTTAAATTACAGTAAAAAATAATAATTTTTAGCTTTTAAAAAAAATTAAAAGGGACCAACTTTTTTTAAAAAGTATTTTTAATAAAAGCGCTTCTCGAAAAAGCACCCTTAAAAAAATTCTCCCTACCAACTGGGCCATTAAGTGGAGAGATCTAGATTCCAACCTTTCAAAGTCCCGATGGATGGCGGGTCAAAAATCAAAGGTACGTGGTTTTAAAATTACTACACATGGTTGAGTCAAACTAGAAAACGTGCTAGTATATTGCAGCATCAAAGGAAGACCAACACATAAAAAAACAAGAAAAAAAACAAAAACGCCCTACCTAGTTCGCAGATTTTATATTGCACTTGCGTTCTCAATCGAACATCTCTTCCTTCTGAACAAACAAGGTGTGTTCTAGTACTTGTGCTTGTAAAGGGCACGGAACCAAGGAAAAGAAGTTGTTTTTAGACTTTTCGTATACACCACTCGGTTAAATAAATACTACTGTATCATATCTTTGCCCCCAAGAGGATCATGTAATAGTGAGCTGAAGCACATGGACTTGAGCTTGCAGCTGCTACACGTGATCTTTATTACATATTGATAGACCCGGGTGAGGATTAAAATTATTGTCTAAGCACGACCATTAAGTAACTCATTTTTTTTTCTTTAATTAACTAAGGTATGCATTAATTGTTACCCTTAATTGCATAGAAACACCTATATATGTGGATTGCTAGTGCTACAGCAACTCGAGCTGAAACTTAGCTAGTGTACTCCTGCCCTAGAGCCCATTGGATCATCTTAGAGCCACTTACTACATGCCGCTGTAGGATGATTCACAGAACTTAGTGTGAGGACACTAGCTGAATTTACCACTCAAGCCCCTTCATCATTTCCTTACATGGTTTGTGGCACTCAGCCTCTCGAGCAAGTTCTGAGCTGCTAAATGCCCTTGTATTCCTATTTCACCAATGAGATGCGTGTAATAATTAATGACTTCGCCTTACGTAAAGAAGATTGCAGGAAAATTAAATACAAGAAAAACAAGATTTTACATCTTCTAGGAGGACATATCACCTATTTAACAAAAGAGTTGTATATAGGGAAGGATACAACAATGGCTAAGATAAGGACAAAAGGCCAAAATATAACCCAAAGTCAGGTAGCATCGTTAGATGAAAGAATAAATCGTGGTTGAAAGACGAGGTCTTAATTTTGAATATGAGTTCATACCCACACTTATCCGCCTACCTTGTGAAGGAATACCCAACAGCCTCTGTAGTTCTCAATTTTAAAATAGTCTCGTCCCTGCAAAAGATTTAGCGGGCAATAGATATGAGATTTCAAATGTGAGATCTAGATAACAGGTCATGTTACTGACTGATAGACATTTTCTAAATGCCATATAAATTTGATCTCATATATGATTTTTCTAAAAGGTCTCTGACATTCACAACAATAATGCTTCCTAGCTATCGTTGGTATACATTCTATATCATGACAATTTTGATAAAACAGGTCGTGGAATCAACGTTTTTGCACAATTTTATTTAGAAATATTCTCGTATTGTACGGTAATATCACCACTTTCTTATAGGTATTATTACAACTAGATTGGTTTTTTGTATTGTTTCACTTCTCTTGATTATATAATTCTTTTATTTTTCTCATAAAAAATATCACATAAGAGAATAGTTTGTACCACTTTGTTTGAACTTGACAAACCAACCTGAACCGGCATATTTTAGATCAATATTAATTTATTCAAAATTACATGCATGCATATACATATATACATACCTACATATACACACAAAAATATATCATATATATTGTCATTGGGTCTGATAAATGTTTTGAAACAATTAAGTTGATTTAAATTGTGAAGCATTTTTGATAAACGTGAAAATCATCTCCAAAGAAGTCATGATAACCTCGTGAATAATAATACACAAAAAAAAAAATGAAAAGAATCAACTGTTATTTTTAGCTTCAATTTCATTTAGTTTAATAGTTTAAATATAGAATTAGTATGCTAACAAAGCAGTATGGTGCAATGTGATAAGACTTGGAGTTTGTGGAGATCTCAAATTAGTGTTTAAATATTTTAGGAAATTTTACTGATTTTAGTAAATTTACTATTTTTGGTAATTTACTATTTTTAGTGATTTTATTTTTAGAATTTTTCTTGAAATAGGAAACTAGTATTTTTCTTGAATTAGGAAATTAGTATGTTATGAGTATATAAATCATTGTAAGCCCTAAACAATTCAATTTAATTTTTTCAGAAGAAGAATTATAATTTTCTTGAGGTTTAATTCTTCGATTATCTTTTCCTCTGTATTCCTTAAAATCAACAGATTAGAGATCTGCGAAATTATTTTTTAGATTCAGCTCCCTACATTAGTTGGTATCAGAGTCGTGTTTGTTCCACCACCATGGTACCCAAGGAGACGACAAGATGAAAATCAATTGAAGGACTGAATCAGTCGCAATGGTTTCACACAAATGAAACATCAAATTGCTCAACTTACGGAGCAAGCTGCAGCGTTGATGCAAAATCAACAACTACCAATGTATGAAGATCTGATCTTCTCTCCTACAACGATTGATTTAAATGAAGAAATCGAAGATCCTTTTACAAGATTTTCTTAACCTATTTGATAATCCACCAATATTTGATGAATATGTTGATGAAACTGAAGAAGAGGATGATGTTGCAACAACAGCAGATGAAGGACCTGAGTATAAAGTGAGAGTTATTTAATTGATGCGGAGGAATTCCAAAAGGGTGATATTGGCTCGTTGTTTGTAGGTCGCCACCATTGCTTAGCACCTCGCGCGCATGGTGATTGACTACGACACATCTTCCAGCCAACTTGCCCTACTGGTGGTAAGATCCGCAAGATCGTGATTGATTCGAGTAGCTGCAAAAATGTTGTTTCTAATGATGTAGTATTATAGAAGTTGGGATTAGTGAAAGAGAAACATTCAAAGCTCTATAGGCTAGTGTGGTTGAAAAAGGTCGCAAATACTCAAGATCGTTTCACGAGGGATATATTCAGAAGTATAATGAACACTAATTATAAACATCGCAAGGATTTTCAAAAGTGTAGTCGAAAGCATCGCTAGTAGTTATCGAGTCAAAATCACTTTTTGATGCGTTTGATGTTAAAAACTTGCATGTGATAAGAGTTGGAGTTTGTAAAGATTTCAAATTAGTGTTTTCATATTTTAGGAAATTTTGCTGATTTTAGTAAATTTACTATTTACTGTAATGTACTATTTTTAGTAAATTTATTATTTTTAATAATATTCTATTTTTATTGAATTAGGAAACTCGTATTTTTGTTGAATTAGAAAACTAATATTTTTGTTGAATTAGAAAATTAGTGTGTTAGAAATATATAAATCATTGTAAGTCCTAAACAGTCCAGTAGCTTTTTCAGAAAAAGAATTATAATTTTCTTGACGTTTAATTCATCCGGTATTCCTTAGAATCAACAGATTAGAGATCTCGATTGTCTCTTCCTCCGCTGTCATCCAATTAAGAAACGATTAGAGGTACATAGTGTACATCTAGCGTATTTCTCATGGAAAACAAGATCGTCCAAATAATTTGCATGGCATTACAATATTCCAATTTATTTTTAAAATCATCAAATGAATATGAATAGATAAAAGGAAAGAAAGCACCGCATGCACCCCAATCTATGGGTGGCGCATTGCACCTTATAAGTGTATATATATCACAAGATCATTTTTTAAGTACTCCACTATCACAAAACAATTCGCTGTCAAGAAGACCCACATAAACTCTTAGTTGGTCAAAATGCATGCCCTTCACCATCCAACCTGTCACCTTCATAGGACCTCTTTGATCTATTAATCGGGCTTCTGGACAAGTTCCTCGCGTAAACCTAGCTATAATATATAGAATCTAAAACCTCTTTCCCTCTCTGAACTTGCCCATAATTTCCTCATTTGGGACTTCGTGAATCGTATTGACCAATAAGAAACTGGAAATCCTTTCAAGTTGTGGAGCTGTAGTTGCCCGGGAAAAGAGGACTTGAAACTGACTTTTCTTATTTTGTTCCATTTACAACTGTTTCTAAGATATTTGTACTTAAAAAACTCAAGTTGTGGATGAAGTAATCCTGCAGATATAATTGACATTTTTTTTTTCCTTTTTTGTCTCTTTAATTGACCGACCTACCAAAGATGTATGTGAGTAACAATGCTGCTGAAATTGAGAATCTGCCGTTAGTTTTTGATAAATAAAATGAGAAATTAGGAATATAGTTTAAAACCAATTGGCTTATATATAGCTAGCATAAAATGGATATAATGAAATTTTTTATCAGAATTATTATAATTGGTCAAGATAATTGCTGGTATATAGAGTGGTGTTAGTGCTTCTTGAATTGAAATGGCTCAAAATCATTGTATATATCGAACCAATTAATTACAAGTTAAGTAGTGCTACATTGAAATTTCTATCTAACATCCATAATTAAAAAAAAAAAAAATCACTTTTGATACACTATCAAATTACTTTGAATCATGTACAGGGACATAGTCATCAAGACAATCTAATGGTGAATTATAAACAATATTTCTATCAATGTCAAATAAAAATGTCACTTTAGCATTAATTTTCTAAAAGTCCTAGAAATTTTGTAGTGCACTTATTTTTAGGATGGTGCTAGGGAACGTAGTTGTTGAATTCATAGCATACATTACAACTCTAGAATGATAAAAAAAGACTTGATGGTGGGTGTACACAAGTTAAATTTGACAATTGAGTGCCCTCATCATTTTCCTATTTTTTAGTCTCTAGATATAATTGTGAAGATCTTTTCCAGTCTTGAAGATAAATGCATCATTAATTCATGGATGAAAATAAATGAAATTTAAAATTCAAACTTTGAAAATATAGTAACCGCATACGTAGGCTGTCCACCATGACTTCCATTGTTTCTGCGTCAATTAGTCCAATGTCAAAAAAATAATAAAAATAAAAAATGGTGACAATATATAGGAATAAATAGTAGCCACATGACCACTCTCAATTTTCATTTTTAGTTTTGATGCTCCTTTGAGTCTCCCAAGTCCAAGGCATATGCAAGATGCCAGATGCCAAAGCGTTGACGGCATTAGGGCACCAAGAAAGAAATATGAGATTTTTTTTCCCAAACACCCGGCACAATTATCTTACCATTGTTTTTGTATTGGTTTATTAATTGTTGTTTTCTTTACTTTTTTAATTTAATACACATCAATAGCCCAGAAAATCTGGTTCATGATCTAGTGACAAATAAGAAACTGGAAATCTTCCCAAGTAGTGGAGCTGAAGTTGCCAGGGAAAAAAGGACTTGAAACTGGCTTCTCTTATTTTGTTCCATCTACAACTGTCTCTAAGATATTGGTACTTAAAAATTCAAATTGCGGATGAAGTAATCCCGCAGATATACTCGACATTTTTCTTTTCTTGTCTTTTAATAGATCCTGTATGTATGAGTTGTCAATGCCGCTGAAATTGAGAATCTGGCATTAGTTTTTGATAAATAGAATGAGAAATTAGGAATATAATTTCAAACCAACTAGCTTATAGCTAGCATAAATGGAAATAATAGAATTCTTTGACAGTTATTATAATTGTCAATTGTCAAATGTCAGATGCCAGATGCCAAACCGTTGACGGCATAAGGACACCAACTTCTCTTGGCTTGCTAGCTGGATATTATTATTTATTTTTTTATATAATCCTACGGATGAGAAAGTTTGACTTACAAACTTGAGAACAAGCGACATGAATGAAATATGGGATTTTTTTTCTTAACACCCGGCACAATTATCTTCCATTGTTTTTGTATTGGTTTTCTTTTTTATTTTTTTTACTTTTTTAATTTAATACACATCAATACCCAAGAAACTGGGGTTGTTGATTAGAAGAAAAACTCCACTACCAACGCAACTTCGAAACTAAAGAATCTATTATACTCCTACTAATGTTTAAACGAGTCCAAAACCTCACTGGATTTTTGGCATCGTATCCGCACCACCACCTCCTACTATCAACAAAATACTATTAATTTGAAGTGGGATTTCCTAATTTGGAGTAATAGAACTTGTAATTATCTTTTGGGATCTAATATGCCTCTAGGGATGAATTGTCACACCTTGAATTTCAGCCTCTAATAAGTATTTTTTTTTTAAAAACCAAAATAAACTGAATAATCCTGTTGAAACTCGAGGCATGACTTTCATACCTGTTTACCTTAATCCTTACTTTGTTCTCATGCATACTCCTTTATATATTATTATTATTATTATTATTATTATTATTATTATTATTGGGTTAAGAAGTAAATACCGTTATATTTCATGAGCGAGTTAAGGCTTTAATTTCACATATCCAAAACTCATTTCTTTTCCATCAATATGGAAATCTAATATCATGACTGCTCATAATTGATCAACAAAAATCTCAACAACAACATTAGCACCATGGGATGTTTCATATTTAACTATCCATGAACTTAGCATACAAATAATTATGCCTTCATGTCTCTAAAACCATTGCAAGATGTTCTTGATGTTGCTCGTTGGTCTTTGAATAAACAAAAATATCATCAACAAATACCACCAAAAATTTGTCTAGATGCGGCCTGAACACCCTATTCATTAAGTCCACAAATATTGTCAATGCATTAGTAAGTGCAAATGGCGTGACTCTAAATTCAAAGTGCGCATATCGAGTTATAAATGTTATTTTCGATATGTTTGACTTTTTTATGCCGAGTTGGTGAAATCTGAATCTTAAGTCTTGGAAAAATAAGTTGCTCCCTTCGGTTCATCAAACAAATCATTTATTCTTAGTATGGGTACTTGTTCTTGACTGTGACTCGATTCAATTTTCTATAGTCAACACATAGTCTCATTGACCCATCTTTCTTTCTTTGTTTCTTTTTTTTTTTTTTTTTTGAGAAGTTACAATGTTAGTAATTAGTTGTATGACCAGATCATATTCTTAGAAAACTATTAACTTCGTTCCTAACCCATTAATCCCCCTCACCTCCAAGGGCAAGGCAATGGCAAGAGTTGAACCTAGAAACTTGGGGTTTCAAACTCACTTCTTATTTACCAACTGCAACCACTCCATGTTGGTAGCTGGCCCATCTTTCTTCTTAATGAATAAAATTGGTGCTCCACAAGGTGACTGTAATACCCAGAAATTGCTGAAGAATTCCAAAAACTATATATAAATAATAATAATAAAAATGTTGCACAAGAAAGATTAATTCGATGAAAAAAAAAGGGGGATTTCAAACCTGATCCGGAATCTCGGCGACATGTCACCTGGAATCTCGCCGAGATCTCGCCTGGAACCTCGCCGGAAATGTCGCCGAAAATCCTTCGCGTCGCGCTCTCTCTAAAACCAAACGCGCAAGTCCCCTCCTCTCGAAACCCTCTTCTCTTCTCTCTTCCTTTCTTCCAGCGCACACCGCCGCCGCCTCTCTCCTTCTTCTCTTCTCTTCTCATCTTGCCGCTGCAACTCCGCCACGGATCTCGCCGCCGCCGCCTTCCTCTCTTCTTCTCCACCACAGATCCCGCCTTTCTCTCCTCTTTTCCGCCACAGATCTCGCCTCTCTCTCTCTTCTCCGCTACAGATCTCGCCGCCCTTTCTCTCTCTCTCTTCTCTTCACCGATCTCTCGCCACCGATCCCTTTCCTCCGATCTCCCGATCTCTCTTCCCCTCACCCTCACTTTCTTCTTCTTCTTCTTCTTCTCCTTTTCCCTTTTCTCTCTCTCTCTCCCCTGTCTGCCCAGCAACTCAAGTAATTTTACTTTACTTTATTTTATTTCTTTTCTTTTCTTTCAAGCAACAACCATGATATGTTATATAATACATTTATATATATATATATATATCATACACAATACCACATATATACTTCCTTGTTTTCTCCCTTCATTCCTTCATTCCGTCCTGCAACTAGCACATTTTAGTTTAGTTTATTTATTTATTTTTCTTTTTCTTTTAATCAACCAACAGTAATACATTTATGTGTATCATACATAATTTTTGCCAAGTGTTATCATTATTATTTTTTATTGCAACTCCAGTGTTATTATTTTTTTAAGCAATCAAGATGTTATATAATATATTTATATGTATCATACATTTTTTTTTAACCAAGAGTTATTATTTTTTAAACATGACAATTCAATTATTATCATTTTTTTTAGCAACCAAAATGTTATATAATATATTTATATATATGTCATATATACAATACGTTATTATTTTTTTAAACATTGCAATTCAAGTATTATTATTTTTTTAAGCAACCAAAATGTTATGTAATATATTTATATATATATCATACATACAATACGTTATCATTATTTTTTTAACCATTGCAACTCAATTATTTATTTTTTTCAATCAAGATATTAAATAATATATTTATATGTATCATACATATTTTTTTACCAAGTGTTATTATTTTTTAAAACATTACAACTCAAGTGTTATTATTATTTTTAGCAACCAAAATGTCATATAAAATATTTATATATGTATATATATATCACATATTGTAGTATATCATGTTATACCATACACATCATTATATCATATCACAAGGCACTATAATATGTTATTATATATATATATACTTAGTTTAAACATCGAACCACTATATATATACATGTATATGTATATATCTCTACACTCATAATCGAGTAATTATATTAACAAACGTAATATACGTGTACAGGTTGATTACCACGCGTGACGAGGAATTTAAGTAATTTGGAATTTAGCTATTCAGGTGGGGATGATTCTAGGCCTTCATAATATTTTATTTGATATGTAGATAGGAATGTTAAATTAATTAGGTCCATAATATTATTAGATTGCTTATGCATGCCTATTGTACATGATTATATGTATGCAATGTTGTGATTGTTTTACCATGATGATATGTGTGTTAACATGATTTTTATTCTGATCAAATGATAATTGGATGCATGAAATTCATGTGGTAGTGGAATTCATTTATAAATTATAATGCCTGATAATGAAATGTATGATTTGGGATATTGGCATAGTGAATGCGTGAACACTATTATAATTGACTTTGTCACATGATACCATGTGTAGTGGAGTTGACTATGTTTTATGAATGCACTTAATATCGTGCTTATACCGTACGTATGGCGTGACTTCACTAAAGAACACGATTAAGATAAGAATCAAACATATGGGGCAGTTATTCTAAGGAATATCGCCAATGTTCCAATTTTTTTTGGGCTGTGCCACCCTGAGTTTGATTTTCTAACGGTACGTGATTTGGAACGTGATGAAATTATCGAGTCAAACAATCTAATGTTGCAACGATTAATGTGTGAAACTTGTTTGTAATGTTCTTGTGTATGTATCACAATAAAATATTGTGAATTGTTTAGATGACCCACTGGGCTTTCAAGCTCACCCCTATTTTTATATGCAGGTGCTTAGGAGAATAAAATTGCGAGTTCGTGACATAGTGCAGAGTAGTAGGGGTGGGTTAATTAATTAGTATTTTGGGACTGAATATTTTCATTTAATTTTTTTAAAGTTTTATTATTCAAACGAATTGTATTGATAATTGAAATTCAATGAATATTATTTCGGTCAGTAAAGACCCTGTGATTTAATTCACGTGTGAATGCCTTGGAATAGAATTCATTAATTCTATTTGATGATTGTATTTTAATGTTGTGTCCATAATGAATGGACAAGGGTAAGTATCATCGTATAAGGATAACAATTGTATGAAGAATTAGAGGTATTCGTTTATCTTAACCAGTAAGTTGGATGAAAGAATATAAACTCATAGTTTTGCAAATATTATTATTTATAAACTGGTTATGGGTTAAGATAGACGGATACGAGTGACGTCTCGATTTTCAGTGATACTTTATATGAAAAATAAATATTCATTATCTTACAAAAAAAAAAATTTAGTTTGAAAATCGGGGTGTTACAGTTTGGTATCAGAGCTTTAGGCTTCAGATCATGGGAAGTGTTACAGCAAATTTTGAGAAGTTTAGTATCAGTGAGTAAGTATCAAATCGTTATGAAATTAGAGTTCAACTTGAGCTAGATAAATATGCCAATTATAAATTTTATAACCTATTCTCGTGAATGAAAGTACAGTGGGTCTAACAAATTCAAAGCTTTTAGGACATCGGTTAGAGACGAGAACTTGTATGAAAATTGTTTGGTTAGAATCTAAGTTCAGGATGAATCTTTTATTCTTGGTTCCAAAGCGGTATGGGACGTGGAGGAATTTAAGGGTATTTGAGGAGTCTTGATCTTGGAGACTTGCAGGCCATGTTTGGTGAATGACTAACAACTCTGGACGAGCTTGTATCGCTACATTCAACTAGTATGGGACAGCTTGAACATAGTGGATACCTGGGAAGCCTTAGTTGGTAGGACATTTGCGCATTGTTTGGGTGTATTGAAGTTTCTTTATGGAAGCTTATATCACCGGGCTAGAGTGGTATGGGACACTTGAATACGGAGGGTATAAGTGAAAGTTTGGGAATTTTTTTTATACCATTGTTGTGTGGTATGTTGTTTGTTTGTTTGCTTGTCTTGTTTACATGTATCAAAACCAAATCATGTACCGTGTGACAATCATGGATTGTCAAAATTTTATGAAACTTAGAAACTGAATCAATAGGATCATTTTATTTTCGAGAACTTAGAATTCTGAATTTAGAGTCACCCTAAACGAAAATAATTATCTCATGTAGTACTAAAGATGAGTTGAAATTTTATAGATGGCTCCACCTCGAAGAATGAACACCAGGTCTGTGAGTGATCTCATAAGGGACACTGAACCTGCTGAGCAGACACAATCGACATCCGAATCTCAGCCGACGGAGCAAGAACATGCAAATCAAACAGTGAATGTTGACTCTGCTGGAACAGAGAACGTCCAACCTACAACAGTTCCAACCCCTGGAATTGTTTTGGGACCAGAGATGATGGCTGAATTTGTGAGGCAAGTCGTGGAACAGGTGACCAGACAGCTACCTCAACCTCAACTGAATCCAACTATTGTGGTGCAGAATGAAACAGGAACTCGAAACATCAGGAGACCTGAAGAAAAGGAATGGGCCGATCAATTGAAAGACTTCCAACGTATGCATCCTTCGAAATTTGAAGGAAAACCAGATCCAAGGGAAGCTGACAAGTGGTTCCAGGAGGTTCAGGAACACTTGGAAGTTCTGGGAGTAACTGGTCCAAGAATGGTGGCAATTGCGGCTCACCAATTCATAGGTGAAGCCAAACATTGGTGGAGAATGGTTAAAGAAAGTCCTACAGTGGACGTGAACACTATGACCTGGGCGACTTTTGAAGACATATTTTATGATAAATTCTTTCCCAAAACGTACAGAAAAGAACTACAATCTGAATTTGTAAGACTGATACAGAGGAACATGACAGTGACAGAATATGAGGCAAAGTTTATCGAACTTTCCAGATTTGCTCGTGAACTGGTCGCCAATGAACAGATGAAAGCTAGTAGATTTGCAGAAGGTCTCAAATTGGAGATTAGAAAGGTGGTTGTTCCGATGAATCTGGAGACTTACAAAGAGGTAGTTGAACGAGCCCTGTTAGTAGAAAGAGAACTGACCCTACAAGAAACAATACGGAACAGGAACAAAAGGCCGCAAGGACAGAATTCTGATTACCAGAGCAATCACAACAAGATGCAGAATCTGAATAATTTTGGTGGCAATGGTAATATGTGTAACAGAAACTCGTTCAACAATGGGAACCAGTGGAAGAGGGGACAAAATCCCAACAACGGATCAGGAGGGTCTAGGCATAATGGTGGACAACAAATGCAGCAAAATAATATTCGTGCACCCCAACAAAATAGAAATCAAGTAGTAGATACAAGACTTTGCTTCAAATGCAACCGACCGGGTCATCTGGCACGAAACTGCACTGCGCAAGGAGTTCAACAAAATTTTCGTCCGGGCAACTGCCAGAACAACAACAATGTACAAGGACGAAATCAAGCCAATCGTCCAAGTTATAATCAGAACCAAATCCAAAACCAAAACCAAGGCAGAGTCTTTGCAATGACAGAAGGAAATCCTGAACAAGAAGTTGGTACAAACGAAGTGGTGGAAGGTACATTCATTTTATTTCATGTTACAGTTAAAGTCTTGTTTGATTCTGGAGCATCAAGGTCTTTTATTTCTGAAAACTTAGCCAGGAAACTACAACTTTCTACTGTACCTTTATCTGTCGTTATGAAGATTTCAACTTCAGTAGGAGTAAACGTCCCAATAACTAAAAAATGTAGTTGTGACCTTAGAATTAATGATAAGCTGATTTCAACTGAATTGATACTTTTACCCATTAATGATTATGATGTAATCTTGGGTATGGATTGGTTATCTGAGTACCAAGCCCAGATTGATTGCCTTCGAAAGAAGATTACCTTGCGATTACCTTCGGGAGAGCTGTTGAAAATCTATGGGGATAGAAACAAAATCCCGAGGAATATCATGTCCACACTTCTCGAATCTGTGAACCAAAAAGAGGAATTCAAAACCCTAACAGAAGTCGATTCTCTAAAGACCTTGAGGAATTTAGAGGAGTACTTGGTGGTTAGAGACTTCCCTGAAGTGTTTCCCGAAGACTTACCAAGATTACCTCCTAAGCGGGAAGTAGAGTTCAAGATAGAACTATACCCTAGAACAGCCCCCATAGCCATGTCACCCTACAGAATGGCCCCTGGCGAACTAATCGAACTAAGGACCCAACTTGATGATCTTAGTGCGAAGGAATTTATCCAGCCGAGCCAATCACCCTGGGGAGCACCAGTATTTTTTGCCAAAAAGAAAGATGGGTCGATGAGACTGTGTATCGACTATAGAAAATTAAATCAAGTAACAGTCAAGAACAAGTACCCCCTTCCCAGAATAGATGATTTGTTCGATCAACTGAAGGGAGCAACTTGTTTTTCCAAGATCGACCTAAGGTCCGGTTATCACCAACTTAGAATCAAAGAGTCAGACATACCGAAGACAGCATTCAGGACTAGGTATGGACACTTTGAATTCAGAGTCATGCCATTTGGACTCACTAATGCACCAGCAGCATTTATGGACCTCATGAATAGGACGTTTAGGCCTCATCTAGACAAATTTGTAGTGGTATTTGTTGATGATATTTTGGTTTATTCGAAAACCAATGAGGAACATCACGAACACCTTACAGTAGTTTTGGAAACATTGAGGCGAAATGAATTGTATGCCAAATTTGAAAAATGTGAATTTTGGATGAAGTCAGTCAAATTTTTGGGCCATGTAGTGTCATCAGAAGGGATATCCGTAGATCCAACAAAAGTTGAAGCAGTAATGAACTGGGAAAAGCCAAAGTCAGTGACAGAAATTAAAAGCTTTTTGGGACTCTCTGGTTACTATAGAAGATTTATTCTAAATTTTTCAAGACTAGCTGAGCCTATGACGAAGCTAACAAGGAAGGATGCCAAAATTAATTGGGATGAGAAATGTGAGAATTCCTTTCAAGAGTTGAAGAGACGATTAACCACAGCCCCAATATTGATCACTCCTGCAAGCGGAGTCGGTTATCTTATTTACACCGATGCTTCTAAGAATGGTCTTGGCGCTGTTCTGATGCAGGAAGGTAAAGTGGTTGCTTATGCCTCTAGGCATTTGAAGACTCATGAACAGAACTACCCGACTCATGATTTAGAATTGGCTGCTATTGTATTTTCCTTGAAGATATGGAGACATTATCTTTATGGAGAGAAATTTGATCTATACTCTGATCATAAGAGTTTGAAGTACATTTATACACAAAAGGAGTTAAATTTGAGGCAAAGGAGATGGATGGAATTGCTGAATGATTATGACTTTCAGCTGCATTATCACCCAGGGAAAGCCAACGTAGTCGCAGATGCTTTAAGTCGAAAATCGTATAAGAACGATCCAGAAATAGCCCAGATGTACCAATTGATTGAAGATTATAATTTGGGCGTACAAAAATGTGACAATCAGATTTTCTTATATAATATGAGCTGTAAGCCAGACCTACTACATCAAATTAAGAAAGGTCAAGCTCAGGATAGAAAACTGATAAAATGGGTGGCAGATGCAAGAGCCAATAATGGAAATGCAAATTTCAAGATCGATTCAAAAGGGTTATTAAGGTTCAGAGATCGAGTTTGTGTACCTAGAAGAAATAAAAAAGATCTTATTTGATGAGGCACATCAGACTAA
Source organism: Paratinospora sagittata (assembly GCA_035771175.1). Lineage (NCBI taxonomy): Eukaryota > Viridiplantae > Streptophyta > Magnoliopsida > Ranunculales > Menispermaceae > Paratinospora > Paratinospora sagittata. The sequence continues at coordinate 28,182,620 of CM069604.1, read as the reverse complement.
ATACACTTTACATCCTGGTGGAGATAAGATGTACCAAAATTTGAAGAAAAACTACTGGTGGAAAGGTATGAAGAGAGATGTAGCCAAATATGTGTCTAAATGCCTTACATGTCAGCAAGTTAAGGCCGAACATAAAAGACCGTCTGGATTGTTACAACCTTTAGAAATCCCTGAATGGAAATGGGATAACATAGCAATGGATTTCGTCGGAGCTCTTCCTAGAAATCAGAAAGGTGAGGATAAAGTTTGGGTAATTGTGGATCGACTTACTAAAGTGGCACACTTCTTACCTATTAAATCCACAGATCCGATTAGTAAACTGGGTGAGTTGTATGTTAAAGAGATTGTGAAGCTACACGGAGTACCCAAATCGATAGTGTCAGATAAAGATGCCTTATTCACATCTCAGTTCTGGCAGAGCTTACAGCGGGAATTGGGAACCAAATTAACCATGAGTACCGCCTATCATCCTCAGACAGATGGTCAATCCGAAAGGGTTATTCAGATCTTAGAAGACATGTTGAGAGCTTGTGCACTAGATTTCAAGGGAAATTAGAGTAAATACTTACACCTAGCAGAGTTTGCTTATAACAATAGTTACCAGGCAAGCATACAAATGCCTCCATATGAAGCTCTATATGGACGACCAAGTAAGTCACCACTGTGTTGGGCCGATTGGGAAGATAAGGTACTTACAGGACCTGATATGATAATGGAAATGAACGAAAAAGTGAAGTTGATCCAGAAAAGGCTAGTTACTGCACAGAGCAGGCAGAAGAGCTACGCAGATAAGAGGCGCCGACCTCTAGAGTTCCAAAAAGGTGATAAGGTATTTCTGAGAATAAGCCCTCAAAAAGGCATCATGAGGTTTGGTAAGAAAGGGAAGTTATCGCCGCGATTCATCGGTCCGTTCAAGATCAGTGATCGAATTGGTGAGAATGCTTACAAACTAGAGTTACCAACTAGTTTATCCGCCATTCACAACGTATTCCATGTATCGATGTTGCAAAAATATGAACCAGACCCTTCCCACACCATCGATTGGAAAGACGTAAAAGTACAAGCTGATGCCACCTATGAAGAAGGACCCTTACAGATCCTAGATTGGAAAGTTCATAGCTTGAGGAACAAAGACATTCCATTAGTTAAAGTATTGTGGAAGCATCATGGAGTTGAAGAAGCCACTTAGGAACCTGAAGGTGAAATGAAAGCCAAATACGCCGACTTACTCCAAAGAACACTCTAGGTTTCGAGATACAACTGGTCAACAGTGGAAAAGTTGAACGTCAGAAAGTAAGTAAGCTTATACTTTAATTTCGGGACGAAATTTCTTTTAAGACGGGAAGAATGTAATACCCAGAAATTGCTGAAGAATTCCAAAAACTATATATAAATAATAATAATAATAAAAATGTTGCACAAGAAAGATTAATTCGATGAAAACAAAAAAAAGGGGGATTTCAAACCTGATCCGGAATCTCGGCGACATGTCGCCTGGAATCTCGCCGAGATCTCGCCGACATGTCGCCTGGAACCTCGCCGAGATCTCGCCGAAAATCCTTCGCGTCGCGCTCTCTCTAAAACCAAACGCGCAAGTCCCCTCCTCTCGAAACCCTCTTCTCTTCTCTATTCCTTTCTTCCAGCGCACACCGCCGCTGCCTCTCTCCTTCTTCTCTTCTCTTCTCATCTTGCCGCTGCAACTCCGCCACGGATCTCGCCGCCGCCGCCTTCCTCTCTTCTTCTCCATCACAGATCCCGCCTTTTCTCATCTTCTCCGCCACAGATCTCGCCTCTCTCTCTCTTCTCCGCTACAGATCTCGCCGCCCTTTCTCTCTCTCTCTCTTCTCTTCACCGATCTCTCGCCTCCGATCCCTTTCCTCCGATCTCCCGATCTCTCGTCCCCTCACCCTCACTTTCTTCTTCTTCTCCTTTTCCCTTTTCTCTCTCTCTCCCTTGTCTGCCCAGCAACTCAAGTAATTTTACTTTACTTTATTTTATTTCTTTTCTTTTCTTTCAAGCAACAACCATGATATGTTATATAATACATTTATATATATATATATATATAAACTATTAACTTCGTTCCTAACCCATTAATCCCCCTCACCTCCAAGGGCAAGGCAATGGCAAGAGTTGAACCTAGAAACTTGGGGTTTCAAACTCACTTCTTATTTACCAACTGCACCCACTCCATGTTGGTAGTTGGCCCATCTTTCTTCTTAATGAATAAAATTGGTGCTCCACAAGGTGACTGTAATACCCAGAAATTGCTGAAGAATTCCAAAAACTATATATAAATAATAATAATAAAAATGTTGCACAAGAAAGATTAATTCGATGAAAAAAAAAGGGGGATTTCAAACCTGATCCGGAATCTCGGCGACATGTCGCTTGGAATCTCGCCGAGATCTCGGCGACATGTCGCCTGGAACCTTGCCGAAATCTCGCCGGAAATGTCGCCGAAAATCCTTCGTGTCGCGCTCTCTCTAAAACCAAACGCGCAAGTCCCCTCCTCTCGAAACCCTCTTCTCTTCTCTCTTCCTTTCTTCCAACGCACACCGCCGCCGCCTCTCTCCTTCTTCTCTTCTCTTCTCATCTTGCCGCTGCAACTCCGCCACGGATCTCGCCGACGCCGCCTTCCTCTTTTCTTCTCCACCACAGATCCCGCCTTTCTCTCCTCTTTTCCGCCACAGATCTCGCCTCTCTCTCTCTTCTCCGCTACAGATCTCGCCGCCCTTTCTCTCTCTCTCTTCTCTTCACCGATCTCTCGCCACCGATCCCTTTCCTCCGATCTCCCGATCTCTCGTCCCCTCACCCTCACTTTCTTCTTCTTCTTCTTCTTCTTCTTCTCCTTCTCCCTTTTCTCTCTCTCTCTCCCCTGTCTGCCAAGCAACTCAAGTAATTTTACTTTACTTTATTTTATTTCTTTTCTTTTCTTTCAAGCAACAACCATGATATGTTATATAATACATTTATATATATATATATATATCATACACAATACCACATATATACTTCCTTGTTTTCTCCCTTCATTCCTTCATTCCGTCCTGCAACTAGCACATTTTAGTTTAGTTTATTTATTTATTTTTATTTTTTTCTTTTCTTTTAAGCAACCAACAGTAATACATTTATGTGTATCATACATAATTTTTACCAAGTGTTATCATTATTATTTTTTATTGCAACTCCAGTGTTATTATTTTTTTAAGCAATCAAGATGTTATATAATATATTTATATGTATCATACATTTTTTTTTAACCAAGAGTTATTATTTTTTAAACATGACAATTCAATTATTATCATTTTTTTAGCAACCAAAATGTTATATAATATATTTATATATATGTCATATATACAATACATTATTATTTTTTTAAACATTGCAATTCAAGTATTATTATTTTTTTAAGCAACCAAAATGTTATGTAATATATTTATATATATATCATACATACAATACGTTATCATTATTTTTTTAACCATTGCAACTCAATTATTTATTTTTTTCAATCAAGATATTAAATAATATATTTATATGTATCATACATATTTTTTTACCAAGTGTTATTATTTTTTAAAACATTACAACTCAAGTGTTATTATTTTTTTTAGCAACCAAAATGTCATATAAAATATTTATATATGTATATATATATCACATATTGTAGTATATCATGTTATACCATACACATCATTATATCATATCACAAGGCACTACAATATGTTATTATATATATATATATATATATATACTTAGTTTAAACATCGAACCACTATATATATACATGTATATGTATATATCTCTACACTCATAATCGAGTAATTATATTAACAAACGTAATATACGTGTACAGGTTGATTACCACGCGTGACGAGGAATTTAAGTAATTTGGAATTTAGCTATTCAGGTGGGGATGATTCTAGGCCTTCATAATATTTTATTTGATATGTAGATAGGAATGTTAAATTAATTAGGTCCATAATATTATTAGATTGCTTATGCATGCCTATTGTACATGATTATATGTATGCAATGTTGTGATTGTTTTACCATGATGATATGTGTGTTAACATGATTTTTATTCTGATCAAATGATAATTGGATGCATGAAATTCATGTGGTAGTGGAATTCATTTATAAATTATAATGCCTGATAATGAAATGTATGATTTGGGATATTGGCATAGTGAATGCGTGAACACTATTATAATTGACTTTGTAACATGATACCATGTGTAGTGGAGTTGAATATGTTTTATGAATGCACTTAATATCGTGCTTATACCGTACGTATGGCGTGACTTCACTAAAGAACACGATTAAGATAAGAATCAAACATATGGGGCAGTTATTCTAAGGAATATCGCCAATGTTCCAATTTTTTTTGGGCTGTGCCACCCTGAGTTTGATTTTCTAACGGTACGTGATTTGGAACGTGATGAAATTATCGAGTCAAACAATCTAATGTTGCAACGATTAATGTGTGAAACTTGTTTGTAATGTTCTTGTGTATGTATCACAATAAAATATTGTGAATTGTTTAGATGACCCACTGGGCTTTCAAGCTCACCCCTATTTTTATATGCATGTGCTTAGGAGAATAAAATTGCGAGTTCGTGACATAGTGCAGAGTAGTAGGGGTGGGTTAATTAATTAGTATTTTGGGACTGAATATTTTCATTTAATTTTTTTAAAGTTTTATTATTCAAACGAATTGTATTGATAATTGAAATTCAATGAATATTATTACGGTCAGTAAAAACCCTGTGATTTAATTCACGTGTGAATGCCTTGGAATAGAATTCATTAATTCTATTTGATGATTGTATTTTAATGTTGTGTCCATAATGAATGGACAAGGGTAAGTATCATCGTATAAGGATAACAATTGTATGAAGAATTAGAGGTATTCGTTTATCTTAACCAGTAAGTTGGATGAAAGAATATAAACTCATAGTTTTGCAAATATTATTATTTATAAACTGGTTATGGGTTAAGATAGACGGATACGAGTGACGTCTCGATTTTCAGTGATACTTTATATAAAAAAAATATTCATTATCTTACAAAAAAAAAATTTAGTTTTGAAAATCGGGGTGTTACAGTGACTCACTTGGCTGGATAAATTTCTTCGTTGTAAGTTCATCTAGTTGGATCTTCAACTCTATTAGTTTCCCAAGAGCCATTCTGTAGGGTGACATGGCTATGGGATCTGTTCCTGGGTGAAGTTTAATCTTGAACTCTATTTCCCTCGTAGGAGTTAATCTTGGCAATTCCTCCCAGAAACACATCAGGGAAATCTTTAACCACCAAAATTTCTTCCAACTTTTTCAATGTCTTTAGAGGTTCATCTTCTATTAGGGTTTTGAATTTCTCTTTTTGATTTACAGCTTTGAGGAATGCTGACATGAGATTTCTTTAGATTTTGTTCCTCTCCCCTTAAATCTGCAACAATCCTCCATATGGTAGCCTCAAGGTGATTTTCTTTTGAAGACAATCAATTTGGGCTTGATACTAAGATAACCAATCCATACCCAAGATCATCACATCATAATCGTAAATGGTTAGGAGTATCAACTGGGCTGAAATCATGTCACACCCCGATTTTTAACACCTTTTTTTTTAAAGTAATTAAATATATAAAAAATATTTCTATTATATGTAATCAAATAATACATTTGAAAACCGAGGCTCAAGTGGTATCCATTTACCTTAACTAAAATACATTGTACATATAGTATAATTCTCAAAATAGCTTGTATAATTTAAAATCATAAGAATTCACTTATAAGCAAAAATCAAATAATGCTTATCCAAACGAAATACTACATGCTAAGATAAATGAAAACTCTTACTTTCCTTAATTTGCATACCAATGAAAATGCATGTTCATTAGACAGATTTTCAAATTGAATCATGAGGGTCTTTACCCTTGTCCATTCATTGTGAATATTACATCCGAAAGTGTTTATCAAAGTCGTACATTAATGCTAACTTTAACAATTACCGTTCATGGCATACTCACATTAACAATAATGGAATCATAGGAATATTCAAAAAAATTTTAAAAAGGAACTCATGAATACTTTTAATCAAGGTTTGGCGTACCGTACAAAACATAACCTATTACAAATCCATATCTAGTAAATGTATTTTTGAAATTTAACTAAGTTGAAGCCCATCTAATTCATTACTTTACTACCTAACCACCAAACTTCACCCTATCTACTCGACTACATTACATGCTCACAACTTTATTCTCTTACGTACCTACATGTGAAAAACTAGGGTGAGCTTAAAGGCTCACTGGGTCCTCTAGACATATTTACATCATTTTACTCAGTATATACATGAAAACATACATATATACAAGTTGCATACATTATCGTTACACACACTAATTTATTTTTTTAGTAAAAAATAGCCTATAATGGATTTTTCCCAGGAAGTGATACCTACCCAAAAATATATCAATTTTATTACTTTATCGTAAGGGATCCGCAACAGAGTGGTACTCATTCAATCGAACACTAGACGACATTCATAGTCGGAACCCACTCTGTATGAGTGACGTCACGACTGGCACAGGATGCGATATAAGTCATGTAACGACGTATATAATACCCTGTCAGCCTCCTCCCAAAATCACTATTGAATTTTTTTCTCTCTCAAAATTTCGACATAGTTTCCCTTTATTATTTATCATATCACAGCCTAATTATCACAAGTCAAACACAATTACAGTTCATATATAATCATTCTCATTCTATTCATCATATAGATCTCGCATATACACATTGTTTATAACCATACATACTCATTCTCACGTTTCTATATGATATATATATATATATATATATATTTTACTAGTGTTATATATATAGTCATAACAAAATAACAATTCCAAAATTGTCAAACATGTACATACATATAAAAAGGAAAGGGCTCTCTATCCTTCAAGAGCCTTTCCTTTTCCTTTCGGATCCGAACCTGAAATATTGAAAATTAAGTGAACAACCACAACTCAGTAAATATTCCTAACTATGGCATCATATATGCATTTAGTAAAAATCACATGATTTAATCCATTCAAAATCATATTCAAACATGCATGAAACATTTTATAATATATACATGCTCATAAATTAATTTCAAACATGTAAAGTTACAATGAAATTAACAATCTCCCTCCTGTTAGTAATGGAGCGGGTAAACACTTCCTATTATGCACTCATAAGGAGTATACTTTCAGACCTCATATTACCTAATTTTCTGCTATGAACTATTTCAAATTAGGACTAAATCCCAATCTCTTTCAGAAACTATCGATCGGACTATAAGATTAATTAATCATCATGTGGGACCGTCTTCTGGAAATGATTTCATGTCTTGACTTGCTCTATCAAGTCCAGAACATGCTCCAAGTAAAGCATTTTCAAGAATTCAAAACAGTGCAATAACTAAATATATATTCATGATTGGAAACACATCATTTATATTTTACAATGCCATATACAAGAACCAAAGTCAAGAAATACTCATTATTACGGGGATTTTCACTAAGTCCACAGCACACACACTTAGCCAATTTCACCAACTTTAATCACCCAAGTACCTTACTTGTTCATGTCATAACTCAACTCACTGCAAATCAACAATGCACATATTCAATTATACATTCCAACACATGAACTTAAATCAATTATTCATCAAGAAAATCACTAAATTAATCTCAATGCATCAGTGAACAACTTACCAATGCATTTCCAGCACTATAAACTTTTAGCACATGTATTCAACTTGTGTTCATCATCCAACTAGAATTTATCAAATTTAGTATTTCAATCCTCTGTCAATCATCAACACTTGAAAATGGGTTCCAAAACCTCTACCCAGCAAGGTCTGGAACATTCAATTCAACCATGGAAATTCAATAAAATTATCATCAAACTACTCACCAGTTAACAAAGAATCAATCCCCCATGGTTGTATTCTACAATTCAATCAATTTCCAGCTCCAATTTACTCAATTTCAGTCCAGAACCTTCATTTTCCAGATTCAATTCTAATCATAGAAAGTCATTGCATGTTAGGTATGATGTATAAATGGAAGAGAGGAGTTCAAATTGGTAGATTTTGCATCAAAAATCATGGATCTCACCTTTGCTTTTGCTCTTCTTCTTCCTTCTCTTCCTCAACGATTCTCTAGACTCCTCTTGCTCAATTTGGTTTTCTGTTCAAATCAGCAACTCAATTGATCTTGCCAGCAAGTTTATTTAGATCATGCCAGCAAACCAACGAGCTTAAACGTGTTCAATTCACTTTGCTAGCTAGCCATTATGTTTAAGAAAAACAAAGATGAGCATGAGTAAAAATTTTATCCCATGCTCCCAAAGCCACTTAACCAACTTCCCCATCTTATAAATCATATAATTTATTTAACTTTAATTCATTTAACAACTCTTCATTCATTAAATTATTTCATTATCAACTTCATTTAATCATTTACCATTTGATTAAAATCATCACTTACCTTAATAATTCCATTTATTTACGAATACCCCCTTAAATATAGCATATATTTTCACACACACATATATTTGCCTCTTACGTATAAAATACGCATATTATACATCTCGATATAAGTGTAAGTCAACGTATATATGTCATTTAAACTACGGGGTGTTACAATCTCCCTAACTTAAAGAATTTCGTCCTCAAAATTTAAAAGTAAGGTGAAATATACCTCAAGTGGTGAAAAGATCTAGAAACTGTTCTTGCATCTGATCCTCTCGTTCCCAAGTTTGTTCTTCATTATCATGAAATCTCCACTTGATTCTGACCAGAGGAATATGTTTATTTCCGAGCTTTTGAACTCTTCTGGCCATAATTTGAATTGGCTTTTCAGGAAATGCAGTGTCCTCCCCAACTTGTAACTGACTCAATTCTAAAATATGAGTCAAATTTGGATACCGAGTCGGATCTGTATGGTATTTCCTCAGCATAGAAATATGAAATACATTATGGACACCAGCCAACTACGGTGGTAGAGCAATCCTGTAAGCTAGTGGATCTATCCTCTCAAGGATTTTAAATGGTCCAACAAATCGCGGAGTAAGTTTTCCTCTGACCCCAAACCTCATCTGGCCTTTCATGGGAGAGACCTTCAATAGTACCTGGTCTCCCTTTGCAAACTCTAAAGGCCTATGTCGGTTATCATAATAGCTTTTCTGACGATTTTGGGCAGTTTTCAAATTTTGTCTAATCTGTTTAATCTTTTCTGTGTGATCTATAATGACAGCTGGCCCCAATAACTGCGACTCTCCTATTGGTACACCCAAGAGGGGGGTGAATTGGGTGTCATGGCCGTTTTTAATCTTTTCTAATTTCTTATAAGATTCCTTGACTCAATTGGGTTCAATGCATACATAAATCTAGTGAGCATAGAGTAAAATGCGAAAAGTAAAGTACACAAGCATTTATAGTGGTTCGGCTATGCCTACATCAACTATCTAATCTTTCAATTAGGATTTGAAACTTCACTAACCGATCTTTTTACGGGTGAAGATCAAATCGGTACACTTTCTCAACTTACGGGTGTAAGAACTACCGTTTATCTTTTTTCCGGGGTAAGGAAGAACCCATGTTTCTTTTGAGGGCTAAGGAAGAACCGTGTATCCTTTTTTCGGGCTAAGGAAAAACCCATGTTCCTTTTGTGGGCTAAGGAAGAACCCACACAACCTTTTCAAGAGAAAGGATGAAACTAGTCTTGATTCCAACATTGGAATCACAAGTGATATTAAATCACTTTACTTGGTTTGTTTCAAACCATGAAACAATCAAAAAGACTGAAAACAGTGAATCTAATGTTTGTTCTAAGTGAATAGAACAATTACAATGAAGCTCATAAATTCAAATACCAAATACAAGATATGAAAATTTAAGCTCAAGGTGAAGAGAGACCTTACAATGATTTATACCTTTCTTGCAACCATATTTGCTTAAGAGAATGTTAGCTCAGTATGAAAATGTTTTGAATACGTAAAGTCTCAAAGAAAACTACTGTGAAAACAAATCGACTTAAACATTTTCTTCACCAGAAAATTCGACTAACTTTAAAAAAGTTTTTAGCTCAGAGAATTTTCGGTGCTTAACAAATTGTTAAGTGTCTGTATTTATAGACTTGTAGAGATGAAGTTGTTCATTTGAATTTGAATTTCAAATATGAACGTTTACTTACAACAGCTAGAATATACCACGAAAATTGCAACTGCACAACTCATGAATATTTTGTTTTTCTCCAGATACACGAATAAGGAAAGTTTTAGAAGACGTGGTTCATGATTCAGAGAATATCTCTTACAAATGCAGAAAATTGATTTTGTACGAAAAGTTGTTCTGAAAAGGTGGCGAAAAATACGTACATGTCAGAACAGTAAAAATATCCTTTTTGTCGTTTTGTTCCTTTGAGGGCGCTCATAGAATATCAGCGTCCTACTGAACAATGAAGTGAGGGCACTACTAAGTAGTAAGCGTCCTGACTTGATTTGATAATTAAACGACTTAAAGCATGAGGGTGCTACTTCGCAGTAAGCGTCCTGACTCATCAAGTCCAGGAGAGCGCTGCTAAAACATTAGCGTCCTGAAAGACATTATAAAAATGGTTTTTGATTTCTCGATTAAAACACGACAAAACATAATGTTTCTTTTAATCAAATCAAATACTTTAGAAATCAACGATTAAACAATCAAGAAAGATTTTGATTATTTTGAAAAACTTTGTAGAAATATCATTTTAATCAAAACTAATGCAAATATGATTCAAAATAGTTTAAAAACATATGTCAAACATTTTGAATACTTGAAAATCATTTTTAAAGAATACTTAATGCATGAATGAGTTTTATCAAAACTATGCATATGTGAAGTATTAATGCATGAAGTTTAGAAAGATTGAGCAATAGGAAATGCAAGAAGGTTATGTTCTAATTCTAGACACATAAAGATTCTCAACCTTTTTGTCTTCATTCCTTCAAGTTGTCCAAGCTTTAAGTATGGTTGATCCTTTGCTTTGATCCTTTGCTTGACAGACTTCTTGAACTTGAAGACTTAGATCTTGTATTGGCTATTTTCCATCTTTAGGTGCTGAAATATACTAGATTGAAACATTAGCACCATTTGTTATATTGTTTGTGAGCATCAAAACACTTAGGAGAAAAACTAAGTGCAAAACCACTTAGATCAACAATTTCCCCCTTTTTAATGATGACAAACAATATAAACTTGATAAACATAATAACTCTATCATGCAAGATATTATGATCATAAATATGAAGTATGAAGAGCACACATACTATCAACCAATGGTATTTATCAAGATTCAACTATTTTTCTTTCTCCTATTTCTCCTATATTTCTCCCTCTTTGACATTATCAAAAAGGTGGGAAAAATTTTCTAGTTTCCCAATGAAGGTAATTCTAAAGGCCTATGTCGGTTATCATAATAGCTTTTCTGACGATTTTGGGCAGTTTTTAGATTTTGTCTGATCTGTTTAATCTTTTCTATGTGATCTATAATGACAGTTGGCCCCAATAATTGCAATTCTCAAACCTCATACCCACAAGCCGAAGATCTGCAAGGTCGACCATACAAAGCTTCAAAAGGTGCCATACCGATACTAGCATGATAGTTGTTATTGTACGCAAATTCACATAGAGGAAGGTATTCATTTCACCTCCCACCAAACTCTAGAATACAAGATTTGAGCATATCCTCAAGCATCTGTATCACTCTCTCAGACTGACCATCAGTCTGTGGGTGAACTGTCGTACTGAGACGGATATTAGTCCCAAATCGAGTCTGCACTGAATGCCAAAACCTCGATGTAAATCTCGGATCCTGTCCGACACAATGGATGACGGAACCCCATGCAATCTCACAATCTCTCGTATATATAATCTACTCAGTCTGTCCACAGAGTCTTTGGTGATTGTCGGAAGAAAATGAGTAGACTTCGTCAGTCTATCAACTATTACCCAAATGGGGTCATATCTACCCTGAGATTAGGGCAAACCTATAATAAAATTCATGGTGTTGTGCTCCCATTTCCATTCTGGAATGGATAATGGTTGCATCTGTCCTCTAGTCCTCTGATGTTCAACTTTAACCTGCTGACACACCCAACATTTCTGTACATACTCAGCTATATCCTTTTTCATCACATGCCACCAAACTGTTCTTTTCATATCATGATACATTTTGGTTGACCCTAGGGGGATAGTATATTGAGATCTATGTGATGTCTGGAGTAACTCTGCCCTCAGATCACGATTTACAAGAACCCATAATCTTCCCTGAAAACGCAAGACGCCATACAGATCTCTATGCCAATCAATTATGTGTGCTCTATCTGCCCAAGAATTATACATATTAAAATCAAGATCATGCTGTTGCAAATCCTTGACTTTCTGAATATGAGTATCAGTAGCCTGCACATGCATCTGGGCACATATATCAACATGTGGAGCTATAGAAAGTACACTCATCACAATAATTTTCTCTAATAAACGCCAGTCATGAGCCATCTGATAAGCTACCACACTAGTTTCTGTCCGTTTTCTACTCAGTACATCTGCAACTACATTGGCTTTCCTAGGATGATACTCCAGTGTGAAATCATAATCCTTCAGGAATTCAAGTCATTTTCTCTGTCTCATATTCAACTCTTTTTTATCAAAAAAATATTTCAAACTCTTATGGTCTTAATACAGTGTGAACTTTTCACCATACAAGTAATGCCCCCACAATTTCAAAACAAAGACAACTGCAGCCAACTTTAAGTCATGCACAGGGTAATTCTTCTCATGCACCTTTAATTGTCTAGATGCATAAGCTACCACTCTACCATTTTGCATCAATACACAACCCAGACTTGAATGAGACGCATCTGTATAAATCACCAACTTTCTACCAGGCTCTGGAAGTATCATTACTAGTGTAGTAGTCAATTTTCCTTTCAGTTCTATGAAAGCTTCCTCACATGCTATAGTTCACACAAATGGCACGTGTTTCTAAGTTAGTCTAGTAAGTGGAGTTGCCAGTTTAGAAAAACCTTCCACAAATTTTCTGTAATAACCAACTAATCCCAGAAAATTACGTATCTCTTTCACTGTGGTTGGTTTTGGCCAATTTATGATAGCCTCAACCTTAGCAGAATCAACAAATATTCCCTCTGCACTGACCACATGACTAAGAAATTTAACTTCATTTATCCAAAACTCACATTTACTGAGCTTGGCATACAACCTATGCTCTTTAAGTGTCTGTAGAGTAATATGGAGGTGTTGCTCATGTTCTTCCTGAGTCTTGAAATAAATGAGGATATCATCAATGAACACAATCATGAACTGATCAAGATATGGTTTAAATACCCTCTGCATCAAGTCCAAAAACATGGCAGGTGCATTGATTAAACCGAAGGGCATCACTAGAAATTCATAGTGTCCATATCTTGTTCTGAAGGCTGTCTTCGGTATATCCTCTTCTCTGATTCTCAATTGATGGTACCCTGATCGCAGGTGGATCTTTGAAAAGAATTTGACCCCATTTAGTTGATCAAATAGATCATCTATTCGCAGGAGAGGATACTTATTTTTCACTGTCATCTTGTTTAATTGACGGTAGTCTATAGACAGACGTAAACTTCCGTCTTTTTTCTTCACAAACAGTACAAGTGCACCCCAAGGTGACATACTGGGGTAATAAACCCTTTTTCCATCAACTCATCAAGTTGTACCTTGAGTTCTTGTAACTCTTTAGGTGTCATTCTATACGGAGGAATGGAGATAGGTTTTGCACTGGGCATAAGTTCTATAATAAAGTGTAACTCCTGTTTAGGTGGTAATCCTAGTAAATCATCAGGAAACACGTCTGGAAAATTACAAACCACAGGAATCTCAGACAATTGTATACCCTGTTCCTTATGTCCCTGAGGCTTTAAACCAGCCAATATTTTCATCTCTTCATTAGTCACAATCCTACCTCTAGTAGGGGGTTTAGAGGTATCCATACCTCTGTAAGTGAATAATTGCTGACCAGGTATCTGAAATATCACTTTTTTGGGAAAGCAGTCCACTAGGGCATGCTAAGCAGCTAGCCAATCCATACCCAGGATGACATTAAATCCCAAAAAATCTAATACCCTAAGGTCAATTATCATTTCATGTCCCTCATATCTGACAACACAGTTCTGACAAACCATGTTTGGATAGATTCATTCCCCTGTTGTTGTACATAAACTTAATGGTGTACTAGCCCTAACAGGAGTCAAATGTAATCTATCTACCATGTGACCAGCAATAAAAGATAAAATAGATCCAGCATCAATCAAGATATACGCCATCACATCATAGATGCTAATCGTACCTTCAATCAGGGTCTTGTTGGCATCTGAATCTGGTTCAGTCACAACTCTTACATGTTCTCTTATGCCAGAAGGTGTAGTAGTAGCTGGAATAGCCGGAGTCTACGGAGCCGGCTGAAAAGGACACTGAATGACCTTGTGGCCCTTAATGCCACATCTGTAACATATCGGCGATGGACGTGGAGTAGAAGATGCAGTCTAGGACTCTGTGCCCGAAACTGGAAACCGACTCTGTCCTGACCCTTTATGCTGAGGCCATGGCGGTTTCACGGAAGAACTCTGACTCTGAGGTCTCCCTACTACCGGTGCGCCTTTGCCTATCGATGGTGGTGGTACTGCTGCAAATGGTGGGAGTGGTGTCGTAGGTGTCACAAGTGGCTCGCCTCCACTGACTGACTCAATCGTCTTGGCTTTCTTGGCCTCAGTCCATGGCTTTCTACCCTAGCTACCCTTTTTCTTCCCCTAGAGTTGTAAATATAACTCTGGAACAACAGATTGTGTAAGATGTACTGGTTGTGCTGTCGGAACAACTGGCCTACCTACGGCTGCCTCTGCAGTCTCAAAATCTAAGGCATGTTGTATTGCCTGCTTGTTTGTCCGTACACCAGATACTGCCAAGCCCTGACAGATAGGACCTCTATATCCGTCTTTGAGTTGTTTCATCCTGCTCTCTCCATTCTGTACTAGCTCTGGTGCAATCACTGACAGTCGATTAAACTCATGCACGTACTATCTCACAGTCATAGTCCCCTGTTTTAATGTCATAAACTCCATTCTTCTTCTATCACATTCAGCTTTTGGGGCATAAGCTGCCCGAAATACTGCCTTAAACTTTGACCAAGTATCAATAATCCCCTGGATTTTTTTTACTCCCTATTATGCACACATAAGGAGTAAATCCCAATCTCTTTCAGAAACTATTGCTCGGACCATGAGAATAATTAATCATCATGCGAGACCGTCTTCTGAAAATGATTCCATATCTTGGCTTGCTCTATCAAGTCCAGAACATGCTCCAAGTAAAACATTTTCATGAATTAAAAACAATGCAATAACTAAATATATATTCATGATTTGAAATACATCATTTATATTTTACAATGCCATATACAAGAACCAAATTCAAGAAATACTCATTATTACGGGATTTTCACTAAGTCAACAACACACACACTTAGCCAATTTCACCAATTTTAACCAACTTTAATCACCCAAGTACCTTACTTGTTCATGTCATAACTCAACTCATTGCAAATCAACATTGCACATATTCAATTATACATTCCAACACATGAACTTCAATCAGTTATTCATCAAGCAAATCACTAAATTAATCTCAATGCATTAGTGAACAACTTACCAATGCATTTCCAGCACTATAAACTTTCAGCACATGTATTCAACTTGTGTTCATCATCCAACTAGAATTTAACAAATTCAGTATTTCAATTTTCTGTCAATCATCAACACTTGAAAATGGGTTCCAAAACCTCTACCCAACAAGGTCTGGAGCATTCAATTCAACCATGGAAATTTAATAAAATTATCATCAAACTACTTACCAGTTAACAAAAAATCAATCCCCCATGGTTGTATTCTACAATTCAATCAATTTCTAGCTCCAATTCACTCAATTTCAATCTAGAACCTCCATTTTCCATATTCAATTCTAATCATAGAAAGTCATTGCATGTTATATATGACGTATAAATGGAAGAGAGGAGTTCAAATCAGTAGATTTTGCATCAAAAATCATGGATCTCACCTTTGCTTTTGCTCTTCTTCTTCATTCTCTTCCTCAACTATTCTCTGAACTCCTCTTGCTCAATTTGGTTTTCTGTTCAAATCAGCAACTCAATTGATCTTGCCAGCAAGTTTATTTAGATCATGCCAGCAAACCAACAAGCTTAAACGTGTTCAATTCACTTTGCCAGCAAGCCATTATGTTTAAAAAAAACAAAGATGAGCATGAGTAAAAACTTTATCCCATGCTCCCAAAGCCACTTAATAACCAACTTCCCCATCTTATAAATCATATCATTTATTTAACTTTAATTCATTTAACAACTCTTCATTCATTAAATTATTTCATTATCAACTTCATTTAATCATTTACCTATTGATTAAAATCATCACTTACCTTAATAATTCCATTTATTTACGAATACCCCTTAAATATAGCATGTATTTTCATACACACATATATTTGCCTCTTACGTATAAAATATGCATATTATACATCTCAATATAAGCGTAAGTCAACGTATATATGTCATTAAAACTACGGGGTGTTACATTCATCGTGAATAACCGTCCTCAAATGTGTATTTTTAGTCTTAATAGTTTTCTTTATTGACAACATGAGTACTACATCAAATTAAACATTAAGCACCAAATCATATTTTCATCGAGATTAACAATATTTGCATGTCTCACATATAATTACATCATATTGAGTGTAACATACTAGGCATTCCTATTTCGTAAAAATGTAAAATTTAATATTCATGTCATCATGGTATCATCATAACATCATATGGTATGGCATCACATCATTCACATGGCATCATGTTATCATCATGGATATCTCTAGCATGCAATACAATCATCATACAAGTAATTCCTAACTAAATACATACATACATACATATATATATATATATATATATATATATAATTTACTATGTTCCTATGCCCAATACCAAGGAAAATAAGGCAAAACGCGTTTCATGGATTTTTTTGGCGTGGAAGCATTTCGACCAGTGTGAAATGCGTTCCAGCACTACTGAAACGTGTTTTAGTTTTCCAGTTTAATTTTTTTTCCATCTTTTCGCTACACGGTCAATACACATTAGAATTTCGCATCTTTTATGTAAAAACACGTTCGGGACTCATTTTAAATATCCTTCCGCCCATTCGGCCACAACACATGGACCTACAGAATCGAAACACGTACAAATACACACCCATATGAGTATCCGGGTACTCTAGGCTCAAGATGACATCATCCTAAGGTACGGGCGTTACAAGGTTTTTGTCAAATTCTCTCGATTCAGATATATATGATGTAAAACAGTGAATCGAATATGCACAACTATCAAGATATTGATTCTAAACAATGATAAGTTTAAAGCTCGAGAATCAATATATCATGATGATCAAAACTTGATGATTCTAAATGAATATGTGATGAAGATCAAGAATCAAACAACTCAAGTATGATGAAAAACTTTGATTCAATATAATATGATATTAGCACATGAATCGATATCTTAAACTATTTATGAAATCACTAAACAAGGTATTTTGTTATGAAGGTCAAGATAGAGTTTCACAAACACAATCAATACAAATCAGTTTTAAAGATTATAACCTAAGCACAAAAACTAATTTCATAAACCCAAAATTACAAGAATCTAGTTGTAGAAATGTATACCCCACTCGGTAAGGTTGAAGCTCCAAGATTCTTCTTGTGTGAAGTTGGATGCGAGAAATCACGATCAAGACTCAATAGAAGATGTAAAAACACTTAAATCGCCTTGAACACTTGCACAAGAGAAAATTCTCCAAGTTTCTTAAGGTTTTGAAAAATGTGCAGAACTATTTAGAAGATTGGATCAAATGATCACATGTTATTGAACTTTTGTTTTCAAAGAAGGTTTAAATCACTCAAGAACTTTTTTATAGCTTGTATAAAGACTGAGACGAAAAATACACAAGTTCTCAAAGTTTTGCAAAAGTTGTTCTTCAAATGAGAAAGTGTGGTATTTATAGATGAACACCACACCGAGGCACAGGAACGCGTTCCTTAACATAGGAGCACATTTTTGGTTTGAAATCTAAAAAAATTCAAATTTTCCTCTAATTAAGGAGCGCGTTCCCTACTTAAGGAGCGTGTTCGTCAATATGTCCGTTGAGCATAGGAACAGGTTCCTTCAATAAGAACTGCTAACTCTTAAAGTTTTTCCTATTTTACCCTTGGCAAAAAGAGCGCATTCCTTTTTCCTGATCAGAAAAATTCTAAGTCTCGGGAAAAGCAACAAGAACGCCTTCCTCTTACAAGGAGTGCGTTCCTCACTACAAGAGCGCGTTCCTTCTCTGACAAGTGAAAGAAACTCGATTTTTTTATCATTATAGGTTGAGGACATTATCAAAAACATAGACTAACATTTAAAAAAAAAATTAAAATATTTTTGACACGATTAAGGTATAATTAACACAGTTAAACATGAGTGATTCGATCGATTAAACCAATGATTAAAGCAATAAGTATAATACATGTGAAACGGTAAAACCATGCAAAGTTGACAAGTTGAATGCATGTTAAACACTGACCAAAATATGTATGATAGACAATTATGACTAAGTAATAGCATAATTATCAAACTAATATATGTGCATGCATGATTAATCATATAATAATGTATATGCACGAGAATAATAAACTATATGAATAATTTTTTAAAAGACGCAAATCACGTGTGATTGGAACAAGTAACTGTTACTCTACAACACTAAGATTCTAATAAAAAAATACAACCGTGAAGCTCTTGAATCTTCGTGAGGTGTTGTTCTTTCAACATGTTTTGACAATGTAGTTGAATCCATTTGATATATCTAGTTAGCACTGAAAGAACTATGTCAAAGAGATTAGATAACACATGTATGTTGTTTGCAATCACCAAAACAAAATTGGGTGAGAGTAGTTACATCAACACAAACATCTACGCAAAAGAAAATAGTGGCACATATAGCATTTAAAAGAAAATGTTTGAGCAGAGAAAAGTATGGAGAAATAGATGATTTTATTCCTCATGATGATGATGAACAAGTTAAATGAACAATTCTGGATATTTTTGCTTGATGTCACTTTGCGGTTCCCAAGTTGCTTCCTCAACACTGTGGTGTTACCACAGGATCTTCACGAGCGGGATGTTTTTGTTGTGAAGGTTCTGTATTTTGGTATCCAGGATTTGGATGGGTCCTTCCTTGTACTTTTTCCCTTCTTCTATTTCTACTTCAACTAGAGGAATTACATAAGAAAGGTCATGATGGTATTTTTAGAGCATGAAAATGTGGAAGACGTCGTGGATGTGAGACATTGAGAAAGGTAGAGACAACTGGTAGGCAGTTTCTCTGATTATTTTCACAATTGGAAAAAGTCCGATATATCTCGGGGAGTGCTTTCCTTTGACGGTGAAATGTTTCACATCCCGGATGGGTTGGACTTTGAGGAACGCAGAATCTCCTACCTCAAATTCTAAAGGTTTTCGTCGTTTGTCAGCATTGCTCTTATGCCGACTTTGGGCCATTCGAAGTTGTTCCTTGACAAGAGTGATCTTATCAGTTGTTTCCTTGATTAATTTTGGGCCAAGTTGTGGTTGGTTTGCCATATCTAACCAACACACAGGGGATCTGCAAGGCCTGCCATATAAGGCTTCATATGGTGCCATCCCAATACTTGTTTGGAAACTATTGTTGTATGAAAACTCTGCCAAGTGCAGGTACTTTGCCCATCAATCTTGGAAATCCAAGACACAACAGTGTAGCATATCCTCCAAGATCTGAATTAGGTGTTCGGACTGGCAATCTATTTGAGGGTGAAAGGCCGTGCTCATGGTGACCTTCGAACCATGGGAGATTGAAAAATTTGCCAGAACCTTGAGGTCAATTTAGGATCACGATCATAGAAAATGGTGAGGGGAATCCCATGTAGTCAGACAATCTCGTGCTCAAAGATCTCGGCCAATTTTGTTGGGGTATTGGTAGACTTTATAGGGATAAAATGTGCAACCTTTGTCAATCTATCGATGATGACCTAGATGACATCTTGTCCCTTGGAATTTTTGGGCAGTGCGGTGACAAAGTCCATGGCGATGTTATCCCACTTCCATTCACCAATAGGTAGCGGTTGAAGTAGACCGGATGGTAGTCTACGTTCAGCCTTAACCTACTGGCAAGTGAGACACTTTGACACAAAGTCTGCAATTTTCTTTTTCATTCCCGAGAAAAATTGTCTCTTCATGTCTCAATACATCTTGTCTCCTCCCGGTTGCATAGAAAATTTTGATCCGTGACACTCGGACAAAACCTCTTGTCGGAGTTCAGGATCGTTTGGCAGACATAGTTGTTTCCTATAGAATACTACACCATCTGGAAATAAGGACCAATGGTTGGGGGCTTGGTTTTATGATAGGAGGTATTTCTTTTCCATTAATTCGACATTGTTTGCTTGGGCAACCGAATTTTTTTGAATGAGATCGAAATGGATTGTTAGTTGGGCAAGCTTAACGGTGGTTCTGTCTTCCAAAAGCTGTAAATTGAATTACTTGATTTCAGTCATCAACTTACCCATTTTGAATTTGATAGAGCAAGCGAAGATGTACGACTTGCGACTGAGGGTGTCAGCTACCACGTTAGCCTTGTCCGGATGGTAGTGTAGATCGAAGTCGTAGTCTTTAAAGAATTCCAGTCAGCGTCTCTGACAAAGGTTTAAGTCCTTCTGGGTGTATATGTATCGTAGGCTATTGTGGTTGGAGAACACCTCGAATCTTTCACCGTATAGGTAATGTCGCCAGACTTTTAGGGCAAAAACTGTTGACCTAAGTGGATTTCCACTTAGTATTCTCCTAAGTGTAACAAACAATATAATCACGGTCCTAATATCTTTGACTAAGTTGTTTCATTGCTAACTAGCTATATCAGATATATTCAACTATCATGTCAAAGTGTGTGGATGGAACAATAAAGCACGAAGATTCAAGAGGATCAAGTCTATAATCTTTTGTCTAGAATCTCAGTGTTGTAGAGTAATCTTTACTTGTTCCAACCACAATATTAATTTGCACCTTTTCAAAATCATGCACATATCATTATTATACTTGCATATAGGTTATTAGATAATCATGCACGTATTATATCATTTTTATTGATCATGCATGCACGTACATTATCTTGTTTATCATGCATACCCATATTATTGTTTATCATACACTTACGTTACCAACTTTGCATGGATTTCATCCGGTTCAAATGTGTTTTATCGTATGCTTTGATCAGTTTGTTTTATATGTATTTATCGAGTGTTTTACACATGTTTCCTCTTCATTCACTGTGTTTTAAACATGTTCAAAATGTCTTTAAAGTTGACCTAAGTATTTAAACTTGTTTTGAACGGTTCTGGACTTAAAAATCATGTTTCTATCACTTTGAATGTCAAGGAACGGGCTCCTGTATTCAAATGTGAGAAATTCCTTGAACTGTGTCAAGGAACGCGATCCAGTGTGTAGGAACACTCTCCTAGGTTTTTCACCTCGGAGTGGAACAATAAAATAAGAATGCGCTCCTTATTGAAGGAACGCGCTCTTGTGCCTTTGTCCTGAAACCCAGATTTTCATATCAGAGTTTAAGGAACGTGTTCCTCTTACCAGGAACACGCTCCTGAAAAAAAAGGCAAAAGAGAAATTTCCATAGAAATCGAGTTTCGTAATGAAGAACCTTACTCCTATGTCCAACAGACAAATGGAGGATCCTTAAAAAAGGAACGCGCTCCTACATTGGAGGGAAACTTGAAAATTTTCAAGTCTCAAATCAGAAATGCGCTCCTCATTCTAGGAATACATTCTTGTACTCCTAGGAGGTATTTCTCTATAAATACCCCACTTTGCTCATTTGAGAGCAACTTTTGCAAAATTTTTAGAACTTGCGCCGAATCTTTATTCTCTCTATTTCTGAATTTTAAACAAGTTCTTGAGCCATTTTAAACACCTTTTGATTGCAAAAGTTCAATTCATTTGAATCTTCGATTCAACCTTTCAAAAGGTTCTCCTAATCATCTCAAAGCCTTTGAGAAACTATAAATGATTTCTAGAGTGTTTGATCAAGTTGTTCTTGAGGGTTTACAACATATATGTCACGACTCCTTCCGTAGGGTGACGTCATGGCCGACACAGAATACCATATACGTCGTACCTAAACGCATATAATACGTTGTCAGCCTCTTCGTTTAAGAAATACTACAAAAATCCACTAAAAAGTATCACTTTGATTCTAAGTAAAGGGAATCATATCTCATCTTGTATTAAATTTGCAGTCACTGGTTAGTCACTGGGCAAGAGCAAGTGTTGGTCAAAGTTGTAACGGTCATTTCACACCCGAAAGTTGAGAAACGATCTTCTCACACCCAGAAGTTGAGAAACGGTCTTCTCACACCAGAAGCTGAGAAACGGTCTTCTCACACCCGTAAGTTGAGAAATGGTAGTTCTGACACTCGTAAGTTGAGAAAGTGTACCGGTTTGATCTTCACCCGTAAGATGGTCCATAGTGGAATTTGAATAAATCCTAACTGAGGAGGTTAGGTAGTGGATGTAGGCGCAACCGAACCACTATAAATCTTGCTTGCATTGTCTCATTTACATTTGTTGTATTTGATTGCTATACTTCGTTTAATCTGCTTTCATTATTCTGCACAATTTTAAGAAATGTTAAAATCTGCTAAGTGTCCAATTCACCCCCCTCTTGGACATATCTAGGCCAACATTTTCTACCTCTTACTAGGTAGTTGTGCGCAACTTCTCCTCATTATACATCGATGAGAAGTGCACTGTCCACAATTTCATAGTTTCCAAGAACATGAGCACGTCTTCTCCTCATTATTCATGAAGAGTGCACCGTCCTCATCTTTCCATGGACCATAGCTACATCCTATTATTATAGATGTCAATGATCTACTAAATAGATCCATAGACATTTCCATTTTGAAAGAACATTTCATGCATTTAAAATGTATATGCAGAAACATCATCATGCATACATTTCATAAATCAAGTTTATACAAATAATGTCATACATAAGACCATGATAAAAATACTCACAGTGGTATTGCATAGACCTACTCTCTACGACCTCTCTACTATCCATGCCAGATCAACAATTTAGTCCTCTCATATATAACCATTCCCAAATAATTTATAATTAATTTTCAAGTCATTATGTTTATTTCTATAAATTAATCATTTAATTCTAACTCTCCAATTCATGCAATTAATTCGCATAATTCCATGTCGATGTCAAAATCATATGAGAGTGTCCAAAATAATTTATACAATCATATAAAACATTTCTACGACAAAGAACAGTAAAAATGGGTTCTACAGCCATATTTTCATTAATTTTCATATTCAACGTATTCACTGGAACCATTCAACATTTTTCTAAAAATATCAATCGATACCCAAAAATTACAATTTTTGTAACGACCCTTAATTTCATAAAGTGAGACCCCAAAATGTTTATACATCTAATTAAACACCTTCGTTGATTTATACGTATACCAGAGTGTATAATACGTGTATTTGTACACGTAGAGTTGTATGCGTGTATGAGAATACATGCGAAATATTATAAATTAAAGTAGGTGAATTGTTTATTAACCCAGAAAATAGTGTAATTAGATGAAAGTTGAATTATATTAATGTAATTTAAACTATATTAAATTAGATGAGAGTTAGATTGTGTAATACCCTGTATTTCACAAAAAAAAAAAAAAAAAATATATATTTTATTTTTCGAAACTTATTTATTCGAAAAAAAAAAAAAAAAAAAAAAATTTCTAAATAATAATTCATTTGATATATCTAAAACTATATATATATATATATATGACTTCTATATAGTTAAGATTAAAATTAACTATATATGATTTTTAATATAGTCTAAATTTCAAATATATATATATATAGTTTTTTTATGAAAACTATATATATAATTATGATGAGATATGTCTATACATTCATAGGTGAATATGACATATATGCATCAAATAACTAATGAAGAAAAAAATGTCATGATGGCATAAATATCAACAGAAAACTCGAAAATAATGTCTAGAAGACAAGACATAACTCTTAAAAATATTTGGAATATATTTTGTGTCTTTCACACAAATTTATTTTCCTTTCAGCAAAAGAATGACCTCAAGGGAGGGAACAACTTCTACTAGTAGGGAACCAATTTCCACTAGACTAACGGAATTGTCCAAAAGAGAGATTGTGACCATGAGGAGCATCGACAATAGCGATCTCCGCCTCCGTCCAATTCTTCATGACAAACTCGCAACACTGGATTGGTTAAATATAACCAACGTTGAGGGTCAAGTCTCTTACAACTTGGTCAGATCTTTCTATGAAGCCATGACTTACGTGGGACTTCACGGAGATGAGTTCAGCCCTCACTTACAGACAACAATCATGGGAACGACAATTCCTATCAATATCGAGCTTATTGCTCGCCTTTTGGAAATCCCGATTGAGGAACTGATTATTGATCCACATGACCCCCAGACAATTGCAACGATCGCTGAATCTAATGCACAACTGTTCACTTCCCTCGCCAAAGAGCCATACACCCAATCAACATACACCAACCTCCCAAACAATCATCTTAAGCCATCTCTTGTCGGCCTCGGAAAGATTGTATACGGCAACATCTTGCCAGAAAGGGGCACTAGGGGCACTATGTCAAGGGCCCAACTCCTTGTGTTGTATTGCATAGAGAAGAAAATAAAGGTGTCCCTACCACACATCATCATCCAACAAATGTTAAGGGTAATTCAAAACCCTTTAACGAAGGAATTCCTTGGTTACGGAGTCTTGATTATGAGGATACTTTCCGCGGCAAACGTTGACACTTTCGATGGAACGTCAAAGCTGATCACTGAACCAGTTACCGCATCCTCTATCTTCAAGACATATGGCACAAGTGGAGGGGTAACTGACGAAGAGGTATTCGGCACGGCAAACAGAACTGCCGAAAGAATGAGGGACAAGCACGGGCGTTGCCTTCGCAAATGTCGACGCAAGATGCCTGTCACTGACGGCCCAAAAAATGATTCAAATCCCAATCCTACATCAAACCCAGCCCTGAATACTGATCCAATTGATCCACCACTTACTGATGAAGAATTATATGCCACACTAAATTCGCCACTACAAAGTCATGATAGACAAGGTCCACAAGCAAATCCACCAACTTGGAACGTGCCAACTCAAGGCAACACTTCGTACCAAAGATTTCCACCTTCTGCGGTACAGTATCAGCCCGTTCCACAAGTTGCTGTAAACCAACAACAACAGTACTGGGCCTCACCAAATCTTGGAGGGCCAAACATTCCAATGAGCCCATTGTTTCCAACTTTTTCATCTCAAACAAACCAAATTATCCAAGGGGTTCCGGTTAGGGGATCCCCGCACAATCAATACAACTATGTTCCCCCTATGAACCACCCATACAACTAATACTTTCCTCAAATGCCTATGGCCTACCCTTCACCTATGAGACAACCAACCTATCAACCACCAATGGGACAACCGACTAACCTACTTGAACGGTTAGATGAAATGGCATCCAATATTGCTGCACTGAAAGAGAGCCACAATCTTGTATTAACTCGTTTGCCAAACCCCAACGCAGAGCGGACAAACTCTCAACTTTCTGTTAGTAGTCATTCTGTACATAACAGTAGATCTCGGAGAAATGGTGGTAGGCAAGAACGTCAAAATTGATTACTGGCAATGTAAATTTTTCTATTATATATGAATGAAATGTTTTGTTTAAGACTATCTTTGATGGGCCGACTTACAACCATTCTTTCTTTTGTATCACTAACTTTGGAGTGGTATGGGACACAACAAAATTGGATGATACTCAATAAAATGTGGAAGTCAGAAAACCCATGACCTTGTGTGAAAAGAAACATTTGGAGACAGTTGCATTACTAATAATATCACTAAGTTTACACGGTATGGGACGAGTAAATTTGGCCGATACTATTAGTAAACTTCTATTCAGCCAATGTTTTTAGAGACCGTGTTCATACAACTTAACTTGGTTTACACCCTTATTACCAAAATCATGTGGTATGGGACACATGAACTTGGATAATAATCGAACAGACTAAGAGTAAGCGTTTGAATGCATAAGCTTGCGATAGAACGTTAGATTAGGATATTTACCGAGGCACATCTTAGAATTCTTATGACTCGTATGGATTTTCAATGAAATATATGTATGTTCACGAACACCAAAACAAAATCATTTTAAATACTTGCAAAGTTTTCTACTTATTATATAGACATTCTAACCTTGTTTGTTTTTACACCATGGCCACACATACGAGATATATAAGATTCTTTGATTCCTCAACAACAACTTTCCACTCTACTTAGAAAAATAGGTGATTTTAATATTACAGTACTCTCGAAATTGTTGCTGAGCATACTATAACATTATACTTGCCTACAGTTTCTTAATCTTGGTTTTCTTTTCTCCTTGCCAGTGAGAAAATGCAAACCAGGAAGAGAGGAAGACCACGTACTGTTCGTCCCACAGTTGAGGCACCTCCTGAGATTCAGGAACCGCCGCCTCCGACAACAGCACAGGCCACACCCGACACTGCCACTACATCTGGGCAGGCAATACCACCACCACCCGCACCCTTTGCCATGCCTTCAAGCATTGAAACCTTCTTCGCTGGATTTATTGAGGCAATGAAGGTCACTGTTCAAATTGCCGTTCGTGAGACTGCAGCCAGTCAGGTTGCCACGGTCCAAGCACCTATAAAATTTGGGTCGGAAGCTCAAACCGATCAGATTACTAAATACAAGCGACTACAACCTCTTACTTTCGATGGCACCATTGATCCTGATGAGGTGCAAAAGTGGCTAGATGAGTCAAAGAAGGCTCTTGATGCAATGGGAGTTGATGAGACTCTCAAAATTCCACTAGCAACTTACCAACTTGTTGGTGGAGCAAACAAATGGTGGCTCACAGTGAAAGAAGACCCACGGGTCAATATAGCAGATATGACTTGGCAACAGTTTGAGTCAATGTTTATTGATGAGTATTTTCCCAGCGCAGTGACAAAGCAGAAGCGCCAGGAATTTGCTAAGTTATATCAGGGCACCATGACCGTCAGAGAATATGCTGGAAAATTCAAAGAATTATCTGTCTACTCTCTCTCCACCATCTCAACGGAGCGAGATAAGTCCGAGAAATTTTATAATGGCCTTCGCCATGACATTCGGCAAGCCTTATCGATCTTGGACATCAAGATTTACAAGGAGGATGTTGACAAGGCCATGAGCTTTGAACAAGAGAAGCTCTTACAAGAACAGCGAATGAATAAGGGCAAACGGCCTGCCACATTTTCCCAACAAGGCACACAACAGGGCAACAGGAAAAAGCCCTACTACAATCACAACCCAGCCCTCCCAGCCCCGGTTTCGACTAATGAAGCCACAACACCTGCGGCTGAACCTTTTAACTCTAACCACCAGGGTTTCCGAAATCATGGCCGTGGCGGTCGTTATGGACGAGGTGGCCGTAGCAATGGCAATGGCAGAGGTGGTGGCCGACACCACAATCAACAAGGCCAGCACAATAATCAGAATGGCCAGCAAAACCATCAGCCGTACAGGCCGACTTGTTACAACTGCGGCCAGAAGGGCCATGTGAAACATCTTTGTCCGCACCTTCAGCAACCTATTCCTGCTATTCCAGTCCAACAAGCACCACCTGCTGCTAATGCCCAACCCAGGCAGACCCAGCAGAACCAGGGTCCACGGAATCAGGGCAGAGCATATACCATCGCTCACCAACCCCTCCCAGACAATAATGTCGTCGAAGGTACCTTTCCTTTGTTCAATACCATGGTGCATGTTTTGTTTGATTCAGGTGCTACGCATTCTTTTATATCATCAGCATTGGTAAGACATTTGGGCCTGCATCCTGAACCCACAACCATCACACTCCATGTCACATCACCATTCGGATCGGGTACTGACGTGACTTTGCAGTGCTCTCGATGTGAGCTTCGAATGTCTGACCAGATAATATATGCCGATCTTTTTGTAATGGATTTTCAAGACTTCGACATCATCCTCGGCATGGACTGGCTGGCACCACTGAATGCAAAGATCGACTGTATGAACAAGCAAGTTCACTTAACTTTGCCTACAGGAGAGTTTGTTAAGATTCAGGGGACAAGGCAATGGATACACAAATCAACAGTTGCCCTTCTCAAGTCACAACTTCGAGCGTTGTCTCTTGGTAACGACAATGAATCACCAGCTCTGTACCCTCCCGAAGTACGCGATGTTCCAGTCGTCTCTGAATTCCCAACAGTTTTTCTTAATGACCTTCCAGGTCTACCTCCAGTTAGGGAATTCGATTTTGAGATCAACCTCATACCTGGGACAGGACCTATCTCAATTCCACCATACAGAATGTCAAATGTTGAACTGGTCGAATTAGACAAACAACTTAAGGAATTAGAAAGTAATGGCTTCATCCGAAAGAGTTCTTCACCCTGGGGCGCTCCAGTTCTGTTTGTTCGCAAAAAGGATGGTTCGTTACGACTTTGCATCGATTATCGCAAGTTGAATAACGTCACCATCAAGAACAGATATCCGTTGCCCAGGATCGATGACTTGTTCGACCAACTTAGAGATGCCAAATACTTCTCTAAGATTGATTTACGGTCCGGTTATCACCAACTCCGGATCCGAGAATCGGACATCACCAAGACGGCGTTCAGAACTCGGTACGGTCATTACGAATTCTTAGTTATGCCGTTTGGTCTAACAAACGCCCCTGCAGCATTCATGGATTTGATGAATCGCATATTCAGGTTATACTTAGACCGATTTGTGGTGGTTTTTGTGGACGACATCTTGATCTATTCCTCAACCGAAGACGACCATAAACTACATTTGAAGATCGTCCTCCAGACCTTACAAAGACACCAACTGTATGCCAAGTTGAGTAAGTGCAAATTTTGGGCGCAGAGAGTTCAATTCCTCGGCCATGTGGTTTCAGGCAATGGCATTGAGGTCGATCCTTCTAAGGTTGAAGCCGTCTTAAACTGGAAGCAGCCTACCACTGTTACTCAGATTAGGAGTTTTCTTGGTTTGGCTGGCTATTACAGACGCTTCATCAAGGATTTCTCCAAGATTGCTGAACCAATGACCAAACTCACTCGAAAAGACGTGCGCTTTATCTGGAATTCCGCCTGTGAAGCATCATTTCAGGAATTGAAAAAATGCCTCACGACAGCACCTGTACTTATCACTCCACGAAATGCAATTGGATTTTCATTATACACCGACGCCTCTCTCCAAGGCTTAGGTGCCGTGCTAATGCAAGAAGGCCAAGTGGTTGCATATGCGTCCAGACAACTGAAGATTCATGAGGGTAATTACCCAACGCATGACTTGGAACTTGCCGCTGTCGTATTTGCACTAAAGTTATGGCGTCATTACCTATACGGTGAACGCTTTGAGGTCTTCTCGGATCACAAGAGTCTTAAGTACATATACACTCAGCGAGACCTTAACCTCCGCCAACGACGATGGTTGGAATTCTTGAAAGATTATGACTTTCAACTCCAGTACCATCCCGGAAAGGCCAATGTTGTGGCTGATGCCCTGAGTAGAAAATCTTATGTTGCTTGCACTCTTAACTATGAAATGGGAAAGTTGGCTACAGAGATGGACAACTTTAACCTCCAGCTGAACGAAGAGGGACCACGCCCACGACTCTCTCAATTGTCCGCTACCTCTGACCTCGTTCGCAAGATTTCAGCTACTCAAGCCAATGACCCTATGTTAATGGAGAAACGAGAACTTATACTCAGCGGGCAAGACTTTCCTCATTGGTCAGTCTCTGACGACGGAGCCGTTTTCTATAAAAAACGTCTTTGTCTTCCGAACGATCCCGAGGTTCGGAAAGACGTGCTTACTGAGATGCACTGTTCGAGATATGCTATGCATCCTGGGGGTGACAAGATGTACCAGGATGTCAAGCGACAATTCTGGTTTTCTGGAATGAAGAAGGCAATTGCAGACTTCGTTGCTCGATGTCTTGTTTGCCAGAAAGTTAAGGCAGAACGCAGACTTCCCTCTGGCCTTCTCCAGCCATTACCTATTGGAGAATGGAAATGGGAGAACATCGCAATGGATTTTGTTACAGCCTTACCTCGAAATAATAAAGGGCAAGATGCTATCTGGGTTATCATTGACAGACTCACCAAGTCTGCCCACTTCTTGCCAATAAAGTTCACGGATAATCCCGCCAAACTTGCAGAACTCTATGAAAGAGAGATCGTACGCCTTCATGGCATACCACTCACGATCGTCTCTGATCGAGACCCTCGATTCACATCCAACTTTTGGCAAAGTTTCCAAAATAGAATGGGTTCTAAGATCACTATGAGCACAGCCTTCCACCCTCAGACTGATGGGCAGTCAGAGCGGCTTATCCAAATCTTAGAAGACATGTTACGATGCTGCATTTTGGACTTTCATGACGGATGGGCAAAGTATTTGCATCTAGCTGAGTTTGCATACAACAACAGCTACCAAACTAGTATCGGCATGGCCCCATACGAGGCTCTCTATGGTCGGCCTTGCAGATCTCCGATTTGCTGGTTAGATATGGCAGATCGACCACAGTTAGGCCCTGAACTAGTACAAGAGACTTCTGAAAAGATCACACTCGTAAAGGAACGACTTCGTGTTGCACAAAGTCGACAGAAGAGCTATGCTGACAAGCGGCGACAACCTCTAGAATTTGATAAGGGAGACTTTGTTTTTCTGAAAGTCCAGCCCACAAGAGGTGTCAAACGCTTTGGGATCAAAGGCAAGCTCTCCCCGCGATATATCGGTCCATTTCCGATCATTGAACGTATTGGCAAACTTGCTTATCGTCTGTCCCTTCCATCATCCATGCCTAAGGTTCATGACGTTTTTCACGTATCTATGCTTCGCAAGTATCGTCCTGATCCTTCGCATATCATCCCTTTAGTCGAGGTTCGGGTTGAGGAAGGAAATACGTACCAGGAGAAAGCAATCCAGATTTTAGATACAAAAACTCAAGAACTACGACGCCGTAGCATACCACTTGTGAAAGTGCTCTGGGATCACCACGGCGTAGCGGAAGCAACATGGGAACTAGAATCAACAATTAAACAAAAATACCCTGAATTGTTTTCTAGCACCAACTGCTGAAGTGATACGTTGTATTATTTTCCTTTATCAATATCAGGATGAAACATTGTTTACACCTATCTTAATACATTGTTTCCCTTCAAGAACTACCAGATGTCTGAAAATAATATCAATGGATAGAGTATTACACACATGCAGTGGCCTCATTCACAGCCTGCGGCTACTTCTCAAACCGCCAACCCCCATCACTACTTGACTTGATTTCGAGGGCGAAATCCCTTTAAGGGGGGTAGAGTGTAATACCCTGTATTTCACAAAAAAAAAAAAAAAAAAAAAAAAAATTTAAATTTTTACTATTTGGGCAACGCCCGAACGTTCAGGCGCCTGCCAGAACGTTCAGGCGGCATGCCAGAACGTTCAGGCGCCTGCCAGAACGTTCAGGCGCCTGCCAGAACGTTCAGGCGCCTGCCAGAACGTTCAGGCGCCATGCCAGAACGTTCAGGCGCCTGCCAGAACGTTCAGGCGCCTGCCAGAACGTTCAGGCGCCATGCCAGAACGTTCAGGCGCCTGCCAGAACGTTCAGACGCCTGCCAGAACGTTCAGGCGCACAAAATCTCTATATAAGAAACCTCCTCATTTCTCATTTCTCACACCAAATCACCTTCTCTTGTGATTTTTCTTCTCCTTTCTACGCATTCTAAGTTTTTAGTCTTTGAGACTCCCGGTGCGGTGCAACAAATTTCTGTCCGGAGGAGAGCGCCAGATCTGAAAGCGGTGCAACGAAGTTCCGTCCGGAGAAAAGCACCAGATCTGAAGGTGGGGAACGAAACATAGGTTTGCGTGTTTTATAACTTTTATTAAAGTTTACATTCAATTATTATTATGTCTACTATTCATTTACACTGCATTATGTCAATAATGTTATGACCTGAATGTTATAACTTTGCACGTCGTGATACCGACCCTGATAGACTAGACGTTGCTAAAGTCAGTCTAAAGGTCAAGAAAGACCAGACTAGTAGACTAGACCAGTTCATGTATTGGCATCATACATATCACCACCTAGGGACGTATATGGTTTATGACTCATAGAATAGTTAGAAGCATTGCTCACTATTCACTATATTTCTCTGGAGAAGGACGTACATGAGAACCCGGCTACACCCGGGGAGGGACATCAGTACGTGAATTCAGAGCATCGTTCCTGTACATGAATTCAGGCGATGTACGCTCATCAAACCATTAATACGTGACGGTGTCATGCATACATTCATATTGATTGATTATGATGCTCACATGTGTAATTTAAGATATTTGATATTGAAGTATGCTTTATTAATTGTTATACTCATGCACTATTTACCCACTGAGCGCGTTAAGCTCACTCCAATATTATCAAATCTTTCACAGGAAATTAGGGTGGACTGGGTGCAGGTTATGGGGCCCACATTTTGTACCCTTTGTATGATTCATTGGGGACTTTGGGAGTATGTTCCCTAGACCATTTTATGTACAAAAGTATTCTGAATTATATGAAATCAGATTTGTACTGTGTACTGTATTTCCGCTGCGCACTCTGTTATTACCATTATGATTGTTCCAAATGCGCGCCCCGTCCGTGAGTGTACCGCCGGTTTAGGCGCGTCCGGGCGGGGTGTAACAGATTGTTATGGGGAGCATGAGTGTATAGGAACACTTTTTATAAGTTGCTCGCATTTAATCTTTCTCTCTATCCTAAATTGAAGAAAGAAGAGAAAAATATTTTCAATTATATGGGGGGTTGGTTAAGTATACAACACATGGGTGTATGGAAAAAAAACAAATTGTAAAACATGGTCCATTTATCATTCTCCCTAGGGTAAATTGAGGAAAGAGAAAAAAAAAGAAGAAAAAAAAAAAGACGTACCAGAGAAAAAAAAAAGAAAGGGCGAGAAAGAAAATGGCAGTTCCGCGGCTGATTCGTCGTGCCGGTAAGTCATTTTTGCTCTTTTTCGTCATAAAATTGATCTTTAAGTTACGTGTAACAATCCTATCGGTATAATTTTTGTTATAGGATGTGTTTTGTGATGTTTCCAAAAATGGGGTTTTAATCCACTTTGAGTGGAAACATGTAAAAATTATATATTATCACTCCTATAGTCGCGTAGATCCTGAATATGTAGTTTATTTGTGTTCATGTGTAATATTGGCGCTAGTAGAGCTCCCACTAGCCAAATTCGATACTGGGGGCCTTTGGAACCTAGTTAAACCCCAATGAAAATATGGTTTGAGACCATAGAATCGTAGATGGATCAATTCCGGCCGTTTCAATACCAAAATTATGATTTTTGGGTATCGATTGATATTTTTATATGCCTGAACGAATGCGGTAGATACTGTAAACTTGGATATTAATGAAAGCGTAGTTGAAAGGCTTGTTTCTACTATCCATTGCCTTCAGAATAATCTTGAGGGTCGTGTAAAATATTTGGGACGCCCTCGCATGATTTTTAGACAGGAATGAAACTATGGGAATTCGCTGGATGCATTGGAAAGTTAGAAATTAATATAAATGGAAAGAATACCCATTAATATGACTTAATTAAGATGAATATGAAGTAATATGAATGGGTATTGATATGAATTAAATACTATATGCAGGTTCTAGTAGGCGAATCTAATGCAATTGGTGGGGTGGAAAAATATTTTTGGCAATTGTTGTGAGTAGAACTTCAATTATATTACTCATTTGTATCATTCTACTTATATTGATTGCTTGATCATGTATGTTTTATTTGGGAATTTCACGGTGTGATGAAATGGGAAAAAACTCTTTAATTCTTGTTAGTTTGATTTATCGTGGGAGAGTGGATCTTTGGACATCCCCGTGTAGGTTGTGATGAGAATTTCTTACAAGGACATAATCGGGCTACTTATTCCAATAAATTTACTAATCAAGAAATTAAGGAAGGTTTTAGCATATCGTCTGTTGGTTGAATGTAAGTCATCATTTATTGTTCCACTATGAGGTTTTCTGTGATCAACATCGAGTCTATGCCCTTGGGGAGATCGGGCTAGACTTTTAACAAAGTCATGGATAACTTACGTTGGACCATTGAATGGACTCTATTATTCACTGCCACTGACGGAAGCATTCAAGTTAAATTATCAGATGTTACGTGACCTCAGGTTGAGAGATCAACTTGAAAGTATCTTGCAATTGGTTATATGCATAACATGGCCTTGGGACACTTGTCACGTTTGCTTGAATAAGGGGCATAGATTTTGAAACTGCATTTATTATACATTGTTTGTATATGATGTATGTATTATTTTGCATTGTTTCGTCCATAGCATTGAGCATGCATATATGGGATGCTTAGATGAATGAATGATGGTATTCTTGAATTCTATATATTGGGCATCGTTGGCTCATTCTATTCCCAAATTTTTATGTCCTTCAACTGCAGATAAAGGCAAGGGAATAACATTTCAATGAGATTTGAGTGCCTTGCCAGAAGAAGAAGTTGTTTTTAATGTAGGTTTGATAAATTGGTATACATGTATTTTGATATTTGTAAATATATGTATATAATACCCCACATACGAAATTAAGTAGATGGATGTATGGAATAGGAAGTTGTGATAGATGAATATTGTTAAATGTTTTGGTATGGATTTTAAATGGATGTGGATATATATTTGTGTTCAATGGATTATCAAGTGAATTAGAAATGTGTTAGATGTTCTAAATATAGAGGAGACTCTGTCGGAGTCTGGTTGAGGCTTAACAGGGGTCTAGTGGTCCTATTGTGGATAGAATGGTTAGATTTCAGTCCCGGTTAGGATGCCCTGGGAGTTTGGGAAGGAGTCCTGACAATTTTGACATCAAAACGTCCGGAATTCAGTTAACTACAATTCTATTGTCTCAAACTGGAATTTCACCGGGGTTTAATATGGTTTTAAAGCCCTCTAATGTAAAATTTGGCTTCCAGTATTTGTACCGGCACCAATAACATTATTTGATACAAACCAATCACATATCTAGTATCTATACATCTATCATAATATATCATTTCTACTTGTTTCCATTCAAAGTGGGTCCATACCCCATTTTTGAAAACACGGTACATAGCAAAAAATTATATCGTAGAAATGTCACACATAGCTTAAATTGCAATTTTGCAATGAAAGAGAGCGAGAATGGCTTACCAGGGTGTCGATTTGGCCGCAAATCCACGTTTCTTCCCTCCGTTGGATGTTTTGTCTCTTTCTCTGGTTTGTCTTTTTTTTTCTTTTCAAATACATTTGTGTTGAATTTTAAAAGATGAGCACCAACTTGATTTGCTCCCA
This sequence comes from Paratinospora sagittata, assembly GCA_035771175.1. Lineage (NCBI taxonomy): Eukaryota > Viridiplantae > Streptophyta > Magnoliopsida > Ranunculales > Menispermaceae > Paratinospora > Paratinospora sagittata. The sequence continues at coordinate 28,146,856 of CM069604.1, read as the reverse complement.
TGCTACCCATCTTAGTTTAATAACGCCACTCCCCTTTTGTTTTATTCATGCCATTTTTTTTCTTCCATTTAATCAGTTGGTATCCAACCCACACGATACCATTAATTAAATAATTTCAGTCATTTAATTAATCAACTCCTCCATTATTTAATTTCATTTTTCTTATATCATTTCATTATCTAACTCTATTTAATAATACCATTTTGCTCGTATTCTCATATACACATATATTTGACTTCTACGTATGTAATACGCGTACAATATGCCTCGACATATGTACAAATCAACCAAATACATTGACTAAAAGTACGACATGTTACAATCTCCCCAACTTAAGGAATTTCCTCATACCATAAGTGGCGAATAGGTCTGCAAATTACTCTCGCATTTGATCTTCTCACTCCCAAGTTTGCTCTTCATTGTCGTGAAACTTCCATCTAATCCTAACTAGCGGAATCTGCTTGTTCCTGAGTTTCTAAACTCATTTGGTTACAATTTGAATTGGCTCTTCTAGATACGTGGTGTCCTCCATTAATGGCTAACTGGCAGTTACCATATCATTATAAATTTTTAATTCTTTGAATATCAGTATATCAATCAACTGAAAATGCATTTGAGCACAAATATCATAATGAGTAATGAAGAGTATACTCATAATTGTAACTCTCACTCATAAATAACCTCCATTAATGGCTAACTGGCAGTTACCACTCCAGTCTTAGCTCGTTTCCTGCTCAATGCTTCAGTGACAACACTGGCCTTTCCCAGGATAATACTCCCATACGAAGTCATAATCCTTTGGAAATTCTAGCCACATTTATTACTTCATATTCAATTTCTTTATGATCAATAATCATTCTAAACTCATCTAGATCTGAAATTAGTGTGAACCTCTCATTATAGAGATAATGTTTTCACCTTTCTAAACAAACACTACTTTAACCATTTCCAAATCATGTGCAGGATAGCTATTTCCATGCACCATCGCTATCTGGTTGCATAAATAACTACTCTATCCTCCTGTCTCACACATGATCAAAACTTGTACATGATATATATACAATATATCTCTATAAATCAATACTAGATTTCTAGGTTCTAAAATAATAATAATGGTACAGTAGCCAATTCTCCATTTTCAAACTCGTGAAAGCTTTCTCACATATAACTGTTTACATATGTAAAAAATTCTTTTAGATTAGCTTAATAAATAAAGTGAGTGAAGTAGCTAACTTTAAGAATTTAGCCACTTACTTTCTAAATATCTAGCTAATTTAAGAGAATTTCACATTTTCTAATCATTAAAATCAATCTTGATCACTCTATGATCACTTTGACCTTCATAGTATCTTCACAGATACTCTTTAGTCTAACCACATTACCATTTGGTCTAAACCAAAATACTATTTGGTCTAACCATGTGGTCCACAAATTTTATCTCATTTATCAAATCTTGCAGCTTCTGAGCCTAGCACTCAAACTGTGCTCTCTTAGTGTCAGCAATTTAATCATGAGGTGTTATTCTTGTCCATCTCTATTTTTGACATAAATCAGTATATCTTCTTTATATTCTCTTCTTAAATTCTTAACTAATTAGATCACCTGATGACCTCAAAGAAAATTCGGCCCCATTTAGTTAATCGAATTCGACCATCTAATCATGGTAGAATATATTTATTTCTTACTGTCATCTTACTCACCTAGCAATAGTTTACACTTAAACATATTCTACCATATGTCATTTTTACATTATCCCAGATACTCTCCAGGAATATTCAATGGCTTGATACTAGCCATATCTCTATTTCCTCATTATTGTTCACCCTATCTCAGGTTATAGACTTCGAAAAATCAATCCTCGATACCCACAATAAGGATTTTCCCAATTTTTCAAAATATTACTTCTTTTTCTGAAAGACACTCCACTTGGCATGAGAGGTAGGTAGCTACTCATACCCTAAATATCTTAAAAATTTTCATATTCCAAAATCAACAATTATCTCATAATCTTGATAATTATCATACATTGTTTACAAATTATATTCTAATAGATCGTTTCTTCTGTAATTGTATTCAAAATCAACAATATACTGATTGATATAGGAGATACATACAATCTATCAATCACATTTACCAGAGATAAAAACAAGGTATACTCAATGATTAAACATAAAATATATAATGATAAAGTACTTGATCATACCTTTACTAATCTCTGAATCTAACTCAGTGATTTCTTCCACAGTGTAAAGCTTGAAAAAATTATACTGACTAAAGTTACTGGGGCTTTTTACATTGACCAGACCAAACATTGAATTTTCTTGTGTCTTAGTCGACCTCATCGATAACACACAATCGGAGGTTGAGATGCAAATGACCCAATCTACAACTCATTTTCTGACACCGGGAACCAATTCTGGCTTGCAGGTCTCCTTGAGATCTTTGCCCCTTCTCCCATTACTATCGGATCAGGCGCTGCCAAAGCTAGAGTCATTGGTATTGCTAGGGTCGCAACTTCACCTCGTGTCTTACCCATTTTGGTTTTCTTTTAGTCACCCCCATACTTCTTACACCATTTATTTCTTCTCTTACCTTGAGATGGTGCTGACGGCTTTGCTGTAATCAACTGTAAAACCGGTATTACTGGCGCCGCTTGTATTGACAATCTGGCTGAAGCCTCGGCTGATTCAAAATCTAAAGCCCGCTTCACCGCCTGTTCATACGTCTGTACTCCAGTTAACACTAAACCTAGCCGTATAGGATCCACGAATCCCTTACTGATCCTTTTCATTCTCAACGTATCTATTGACACCATTTACGAAGTAAATATAGATAATCTGTTAAATTCATGCTCATATTCTTGAACAGTCTTTGTTCCCTGCTTCAAGTGTATAAATTCCTCATGCCTTTTCTTTTTCTCAACTTCAGGATAAAATCCATCATTAAACAATTCTTGGAATTTCCTCCAAGAATCAATCTTTTTATGTGCTTGAACCGTGGCCTGCCACCATCGTTCATCATCTTCAACTAATTTAAATCTTGCTAATCTAATTTTATCCTTTTCAAAGACTCGCATATCCTCAAAGATAGTCTCCATTCTCATTAGCCAATTCTCAGCCTCTTCTAACACCAAATCGCTTTTTAAATCAGGAGGATCCTGTATTCTGAAAGCTTTCATCATTTTCTTATATCTTTTCTTCTCATCTATATCCTCCCTAGCACTTTGTGCTGGTGCTTTTATTTCCACAGTATTCCTCTCTGTGGGTATACCTACATCAGGAACTACTAGGTTCTCAGGCCTCTGCCTATCTTAATGCAATTTAATTATCAGCTTCATAAGCTGAGCATCTCGTTACTGTTGGGTAGCTACTAGTTTCATAATTTCAGCATGTTGATGTTGTTGTGTTTTTACCAACTCTTCCAGCCCTCTGATTTTTTCCTGATTACTACGTTCCATTGCTATTCTTGACTATTCTTACCCCCAAAATCTGAAATATATAGATACAGATAATTATCAGACAAGATAACATCATGGACTAGGCTCATACTTAACGATACTACCCATACATTTATACCCATACAAACAAATATAATATCATAAATTTTTTATCTTCTTAAGGATTTTAAACCTAGCACTCTGATACCAAACTTGTCACGACCCCCTCCGTAGGGTAAAGTCATGACCGGCACAGAATACCATATATATTTTACCTAGACGCATATAATACCCTGTCAGCCTCTTTCTTTAAGAAATAATACCAAAATCCACTAAAAATTTTCGCCAGAATCTCCCCATAAATATGAGGTTCCACATACACCTAATAATTCACAAAACAAATCAAATCTGACTTATCACAATAACATATTCACATCACATATTCCCTTTCTATCATTTTTCTCATTCTATCTATCTACATTCAAAACTGATTCATTCATATCCACATACATGTTCACACTCATCTAAATTATAAATACTATAGATAGTGTCATACATGTACATATATCAAAAACACTACCAAACTCCACATATACCTACATCAAGCAACGCAACAATCACTCATCTGCGCCATATCCTTGATGTCTTATCTTGAAAAGATTAGGAGTTGGGGTGAGCAACAAGTAGCTCAGTGAATACTCTATCTATGGCATTATATATACATCAATAAAAAAACATGGCATTTAAAACAGTATAAACATTTCGACGTAAAAAAAATAATCAAATATACATACATGATCAATATATGTTCCATCATCTCCATGCATATCCAAACAATGCACAATCAATAATTTATATCATACAATTTTCAACTTGTTTCACAACATGTTTTACGCTAAACCTTTTGAATCAGCCAACCACACTGGTGGCAATCCATGTGGTCATGTCAGGATATCCCCTAATCATGATACTGAATTAGCCCTCTAGATGTGTAACGTCTGTACCTTAGAATGACATCATTTTGACCCGTATACGTGTATGTATTCGTATTTGATGCTCGATGCGTGTTGGTTCGAGTGTCTTTGCATTCTTTTAAGTTGTTTAATGTGTACGTAAAGTTTCGGAATGATCGGAGACCCGTTCGACCTCGAAACATGTCGAAAATGATGTTTTGGATCAGTGGAGCTCGCTCCATGGAGAAAGAAATTTCTGTCACCGATTACATCAATAGATTGATCTCCTTGATCCGTGGTCCGATTGAGCTAAAATTCTATCAGATTCCAAACACTGTTTCTCGAATTTGCGGATTTTTCTTTTGCAGTTTTGATTAAACGGTTGGATCCCGCAATCCCAGCGTTGGATTGGGCTGAAATATTACCAGAATGTTTATAATTGACTCATAAAAGTTTGGAACGGTTAAGATGTTACATTAGAGAGTATTTTGCAAGAAATTTATAATCTAAGTGCAACTAATTGCAGCAGGAAAACTGTTTCTTTTATTTAACTGTTTTCTAAATGTGGGCCCAAATTTTGCAACTTAACTTCTATAAAATCACTTGGACGTGTTTTTTCTCATTTCTATACTTCCAAAAGGGGCAAAAGAGCTTGGAGAAGAGGAAAAGAAGGGGAGAAGAGAAGAGGAGGAGAAAGGCTAGGGTTTTGGAGCATTTTGGCTCGAGAATCCTCTAAGGTATCATGTTTTTCCTCATTTTCTTCCTTTAATCTCTTTGGCTTGTGCATTCAAGCTTTCTTTTGACCTAGGCATTGGTATGAATTCCGGATTTGAAGGGTTCTTGACCTAGAGTTTGCTTGTTTATGCTATTTTAAGCTTGCTTGTGGTATTAATGGCCTTCCATGACCTAGAACAACACCTAAGAAGTGTTTTCCACACATGAATCCCGGTTTTGAAGGTGGTGGTGGAAGAACACATGTAAGAGTTAGGTCTTTCATGTCATATATGTTTTATTAGAGGCTATTGGGAACCTATTGATAGTAAAAACCCCCAATTTCCAGCAAGAAATTGGAAGGGTTATGTGTATTTGACCTAAACCTACATTATGGACTTAAGGTTTTCCATTCAAGTTGCATGTAATCTATGTTGATTAGATGGGTAAATGTGGATGTTTGGTAGTCCAATTTTCTGATTTTGAATGGTAGAAAACCTAGGTGTAGTGTAATTTTGGCCTAAGCCATGAAATTAGGGGATTTGCCCAAATTTGGGGATTTTGACCTATACTAAGTCAATTGATGAAATTGACATGGGGATTAGTCTAATTGAACCTAATTATGATTGAATGCCTAATATTATGTTTGTTGGATCATGGGGATCAACCTATTGCATTCAATTGGATTAAGTATGGTTTAATTAGATATTAAATGGGTTGATTGAGCAACATGGATTAGCTCATGAGTACAACCATTTTAGAGTCTTAAATTGGCTATTGAATTGGGGTTAGACATGGTTGAATAACATGCTTGTGGACTGATTTTTAGTGATGAATGAACCATGCATTATGCAAGGATTTTGATTGATCTAAGTAATCCAATTAAGCCAATTGGAGGTTGAGGTGCATAGGAGTGTTTTGGTGACCTCCTAGTACTTCATTGGTTTGATTTGGATTGGCTAAGTTTAGCCAATCGATTTGTGAGTGTCTCTTTACTTGTTGGTTTCTATTATTGTAGTATGCATGATTTAATGATTCATGAAATATATTTGAGCATAGACCAGTTGGGTTAGTAATTTGGGTTGGATCTCCTAGTTGAGATTTTCTTCAGAAAATCTCGTAAGTCTAGCAGTGATCCCCAGTTGTGGACCTTTCAGAGGATTTTATGGCTTGTGTAGATAAGATCGCCTAGACATGGTATTTGTCTTGGTGGGCTGATCCTATTAGCAACACAACCCCATGAATCCTATTAGAATACGAGTATTGTTTGGTCAGATCAGGCGCTGAGTGTAGCGAACTCAGGCCCTTGATCGCCCTTGCTCAGGAGGTGTTAGAATTGCATGTGCATGTTTAGAAAATGATATGCATTGGCTTGGTTATGACATGATGCATTATATTTGGCATGTATGTAATCTTGTATATATCCATGTTGTTTAAATGATTTTAATGATCTTGCATTGTTTTACCTAAATGTATATATATGTTGCCACTTGTAGAAAACACTCACTGAGCTTGTTGTAGCTCACTCCTCATTCTTATCATTTCAGGTTCGGATAGGAAGGGGAAGGAAAAGGCTTAGTTGCGGAGCATTTCTCTATATTTTGAGATGTAGGTGTTTAAGTACTTTTCCGCATTTTGATAAATTGTACTATAGAGCACCTAATGTTTATACTTAACACATAGATGGGTTGTATTTTATGGTTAAGTATGATTTTGTGTATTTTGAACATTATGGACTTAAGAAATTTTATGGTTGTCATTTTGGGAATGTAATTTATATTGATGATCTAATTATGTCCATGTGTTTTGATGTTGTATGTTGGGATTATGGTGTGTTATTATATGAGGCTGATGGGATGTCGGGGATGTCGAGGGAGGATATACCCGAGGTTCTGTGCTGGTCATGACGTCACTGATCATGGGTCATGACAAGATGACATGCTCTGACATTTTTCTACCTCTTACTAGGTAGTTGTGTGCGACTTCTCCTCACTATACATCGATGAGAAGTGCACCGTCCACAATTTCATAGTTTTCAGGAATATGAGCACGTCTTCTCCTCATTAATCAGGAAGAGTGCACCGTCCTCATCTTCCCATGAACTATAGCTACATCCTATTATCATAGGAGGCTTTCCATGTCAATGATCTACTAAATAGATCCATAGACATTTTCATTTTAAAAACCTATTTCATGCATTTAAAACACATATGCAGAAACATTATCATGCATACATTTCATACATGATGTTTATACATATAAAGTCATACATAAGACCACAATAAAAATATTCACGGTGGTACCGCGTAGACCTACACTCTATGACCATTCTACTATCCGTGTCAAATCAACAATATAGTCCTCTCATATATAACCATTCCCAAATACTTTATAATTAATTTTCAAGTCATTATATTTATTTATATAAACTAATTATTTAATTCTAACTCTCCAATTCACGCAATTAATTCACATAATTCCATGTCGATGTCAAAATCATATGAGAGTGTCCCAAATAATTTATACAATCATATAAAACATTTCTACGACGAAGAACAGTAAAAATGGGTTCTACTACCATATTTTCATTAATTTCCATATTCAACGTATTCACCGGAACCATTCAACATTTTTCTAAAAATATCAATCAATACCCAAAAATTACAATTTTGGTATCAAAACGTCCGAAATTCAGTCAACTGCAATTTTACCATCTCGAACTAGAATTTCATCGGAGTTTAATATGGTTCCAAAGCCCTCCAATGTAAAATTTGGCTTCCAGTGGTTGTACCGACACCAATAACACTATTTGATACAAACCAATCACATATCTAGTATCTACACATTTATAGGAGTCATAATATATCATTTCTACGTGTTTTCACTCAAAGTGGGTCCAAACCTCATTTTTGAAAATACGATAAAACACCTCATATAGCAAAAATTATATTGGTAGAAATGCCACATAGCTTAAATTGAAATTTTGCAACAAAAGAGAGCGAGAATGGCTTACCAGGGTGTCGATTTGGCCGCAAAACCACGTTTCTTCCCTCCTTCGGATGTTCTGTTTCTTTCTTTCTTTCTCTGGTTCGTCTTTTTTTTTTCTTTTCAAATACGTTGTGTTGAATTTTAAAAGATGAGCACCAACTTGATTTGCTCCCATGCTACCCATCTTAGTTTAATAACGCCACTCTCCTTTTGTTTTATTCATACCATTTTTTTTTCTTCCATTTAATCAGTTGTTATCCAACCCACATGATACCATTAATTAAATAATTTTGGTCATTTAATTAACCAACTCCTCCATTATTTAATTGCATTTTTTTTATATCATTTCATTATCTAACTCTATTTAATAATACTATCAATTTTACATATTTCGCACATATTCTCATATACACATATATTTGACTCCTACGTACTTAATACGCATACAATGGGCTCGACATACGTACAAATCAACCAAATACATTGACTAAAAGTATGGGGTGTGACAATATACTTGTTGATCTTGATCATTCTTGGAGGAGAAATCTCTCGACCACATTCACTTCGGAGAATCTACGAGCTTCATCTTACCTAAGTTGGGTAAAATCTCTTTTATGATTCTTGTGTTTGTGTTTGAGTATAAACGGTTTTGTTGTTTGATTTACTATCTTATTAAAACTGTTTTTCTCTCTATTATGTGAAACCATTTTGATCTTACAACTTATATCATCTTGGTTTATGGTTTCACGTGTTGTGTTTGATATCAATTCTTGTGCTTAACATATATTATTTGAATCGATTGTTCCTTGATCAGTACGAATGCATATTGATTTACACACTTGAATATTTATCTATATCTTTGAATCAATAAGTTTTGATCAATAACTTGCATATTGATTCTTGTGCTTCATTCATCAAACTTAGAATCAATATTTAGAAATACATGTATTTATAAGATTCTTGAACTTGCATAAACATATTTTTAATTGTTTGTATGTATTTTTGAAAGACTATTTCAACTTGAACTTCACTTAACATATTGTGATTAGAATAGTTTGGATTACTCATTACAAGGTTTTATGCTAGAATTGTGAGAGAGTTCCTAGAACTTCTCTTAATATCACTGTTGTTTCATGAAACCCCATGATGTGAACGTTTGGATGATTTCAAACCACTCACTTCTGTATCTAATAATCTTGTTAAGTGTTCCAATCAGATCAAAATCAAGACATGAATCAGAACTGAGACAATGCACTTCAAGTCATCAAGATCAAGATCCAAATGGAATTTGTTCGTCTAGGCTGTAAAACATTCACTCAAACAAATTCTCAGCAAGTCATGCATATTTTCACTTTTGCATCGTTTTCAAATGTTTTTATTTTGAAAATTTAATCAAGTTTCAAAAAGTTTGAAAATTTATTTTGAAAGTTAGTTAAGTGTTCTTTCAGGACGCTGACTAAACGTTTGGACGCTGACTAAACGTTTGGACGCTGACAATACTTAATTACTACTTCCATCAGGACAATTCCTGTCTAGGAGCGCCCTCGTGTATCAGCCCAATGGTTATGTCAGGACACTGATCGCTCGTCATTGCGCTCAACGAGTTCTGAGTGTAAACATGACGCTAACAATGCATTAGCACCCTTATAAAAGTTTGTGTTTTAAAAGTGTTTTTTAGGCCTCTAACACCGTTATAAGCACCTTCATAAAACCTCGTGCTTAAAATAGTTTTTAAAACGGCAGGACGCTACTCGTTGATTAGCGCGCCCTCATTGATCTCTAGTTTTAAATGTTCGTTTGAGCCTCAAGAAGCTAATGTTTCATCAGTACGCTCAAAGAACAAAGTCAGTTGAACTTAAGTTTTTGACTCAGTGTGTACCAGGACGCTAATGGTCCAATCTGTACGCTATTACATTTCAGTCAAAGATTTGAAAAGCAATCTGGCAAATCCAGCTGCTGACATTTCAGATACATGAATCGTGTCTTCCTAAACTTTTTTTATTCATGTATTCTGAATCAAACCAGACTTTTTCTTATAAACCTGAACATATTATATTCATGAAAGATTAAGGCTATTGTGAGCTAACGTTCATTTTGAAATTCAAATTCAAATGACCAATAACTTTATCCCTTCTAATCTATATATACCAGCACTTAGAGTCCAACCAAAAACACACAAAACTCACAAAGCCAATAATATTGAAAGTTAGTCGAATTTTCAAATTGATTTCAAAGTTCAAAACTGTTTTGACTTTCAGAGTGTTATCTCTGAAACATGTTTTTATTCAAAAAGTTTTCATATTGAGTTTATCTTACATCTTTCATTGAAAATCTGTTTGAAGTTTATTGAACTGTTTTAACTCAAATTTTTAGCACGATTTTAATCTCATATCATTCTTGCTGAAGGAGACATTTGAGAGATAGTTCATAAGATAAAGTTGTACTTCATTTCATATCTTGTATACTATATCGAGTTAAAATAGTAGTTATACAAACTGTTGAATGCTTATCTTTGTTTATTCAACAAAGTGGTATTTCTCAAGCCTGTAAGTTGAGAAGGTTTTAGGTTAGTCTCACACCCGGAAGTTGAGATAGGTAGTTCTCTAGCCTGTAAGTCGAGAGGTGTAGGTGGGTCTCAAGCCTATAAGTTGAGTAGTGTAACGATGGTTCTCACATCCGAAAGTTGAGAAAATTTGTAACGGTTTGGTTCTCACGCGTAAGAGAATCCCTTAGTGGAAGAGATTTGAAAATCCTAACTGAGGAGGTTAGGTAGTGGAGGTAAGGCAAGTAGTCGAACCACTATAAATCGATTATGTCAATGGATTTACTTTTCCGCACTTAATTATTTTCCATTGGATTAATTTTAATTATCTAAGTGTCCAATTCACCCCCCGTCTTGGACATACCTGGGCCAACAAGTGATGTTAGAGCAGAGTTGTTCATTAAAGAAATTTAACAATTTCTTTGATATCAATGGCAGAGTCTAGATGTTCTATCATGAAAGTAGGTCAATCCCTAGCAGACCACCTATGTTCAATAGAGACTTTTGAAGATTGGATGAAAATGATGAAAACCTTTCTTCAATCTAAGGACACAAGTCTATGGGTAATGGTTGTAAATGATTACACTATGGCCAACAAACCTATTGAGTTATGGACAGATGAAGAGAGACTCAATGATCGATACAACTCTCAAGTTGTCTATGCACCGTACTGCAGTCTACCGGAAGAAGAGGTAGAAAGGATTGTTCATCTTGAAAGTGCTAAAGAGATTTGGGAAACTCTCAAATCACTTCATGGAGAAAAGGTGATGAGCCAAGATGAAAAATACATGGAGTATGTTAGGCTATTTGATAATTTTCAAATTAATGAAGATGAATCCTTAGACATAACACGTGAAAGATATCAGTCCATCCTTGATGGAATGAAGAAACTCGGTAAAGAGTTACCTATAGGAATAGGCATAGAATGTTTCAGTGACAAGCTTCCAAAGAAATTGAATGAAAAACTAATTACATTAGCTGATATTGTTGAACCATGGGAAATGAACCTAAAAAAGTATTGTGATCTATTGAAAACCATGGAAGGAAGAGATGGGACTAGGAATAAAGTTAGAGTGTTAGAAGAATCACTCATCCACTTTAAAATCCTAGAAAATGAGTCAGTTCATGATAATCTCCAACGATTTAAACATTTGGTTAATGAACTAGAACAATTTGGAAAACCCATCTCTCATTCTACTTTAGAGCAATACTTTCTAAACAGTTTCCCTGAAAAATGGAAATACAAAGTAGAATTTTTAAAAGAGTTTTAAAATCCATTTGAAATCAGTTTTGAACAAATTAATTATGTTTTGAGTGGATTAGAAACGTCATCAGAGAGCGAGGATATGCTCGAAAATCTGCCAAGCAGAGACAGAATTGAGCTTGCTGATGAAGAAGTTCAAATGATGACTCGTCAACAATCTTCTACAAGCATAGCAAGAACATTGGTACAAGGTGAAAGATTACTTAAGGATGTACCAAAGACGAAGTCAGCTTGGAGAATCAATATCAAGAAGTATTTCAATTGCTTCAACAAGCAAAGTGCACAAATCGAGGATTTTGCAGTGCCTTGAAAGGTAAATGAGCAAGGTATATTTTATCCCTTAATTATTGTCATGATTGTTTCAGTACATACTTCTGAGTGATTATTAAAGTTCTTGATCATGTTGGATTAATGTGATGAAACATTTCCAATTACATGATTAACTTGTTAATGAATGATTTATGAAATTTAATTGATTATTCATCCATAAGATCATATATGGATGATCAATTGCATCTGATTAAAAATATCAGTGCCAAGACGCTACTGTTGCTTTCGAGCAGGACGCTCATTGCAGAGGAAGGATGCTATCGTATTAAGAAGTAGGACATTCGTCAAAAAATAGGACGTTGAATCTACAACGCACGTGAGCAAGAACGCTTAACATTAGGGTAGAGGTATATATAGGATGACTTAGTCATCTTCCTCATTCACTCGATGCCCTAGGATGCTTAGTCGGTAGAGAAGAGATACTTTTGTTCCAGTGCTCTACAAACTTTTCCTTTATCTGCATTTTTCCCTCGCCTTTTACTCGATCTCCTTGGTAAAATCTTAATCTTTGTTTGATTTTGAACCTTTTGATCCCTAGAAATCAATATTGTACCTTAGAATCTCGTAAAATCCATCTACATAAGTTTTTCTAATATAACACCCCAAAAACTACAAACTTTTTCTGCTTGTAAGCGAGTTGCTTCTCCATCGTCACCTCAATCTAGGAGTGTGAGAACAAGAGCTGAGGAATCTCAAGTTGAACCCACAGATCAGCCTCTAAGGCACCCATCGCCTCTAAACAAGCTGAGTTAATCTTGCTAGACATTCCAACTGATGTTCAAGCTTCTGAGCCTTCAACCCAGAAATCCAAAAAGGAAAAATATAAAGCTAAAAAATTAGCTAAGAGGGCAGTCTTAAAGGGATGCTTTGTAGACTTCAATTTTTTTGTTAGTGCACAAATCGATGTGCTATCTTTATTTGATTTCCAAGGTTGGACCCAATTACTTACCCACCAATCCAAATGGTTTCCAAGCCTTGTCAGTTCATTCTTTCATAACCTGAAAGAATTGCTTAACTCTGTAAGGCAATCAGTGGTTAAAGGAAAGATCATAGAGATTTCTCCCAAAATTCTATCCGAAGCTTTATTTTTATCCATTGATGACAGTACTCAAGTTCCTGTCTTTGACAAGCACAAAGTCCAGTTCCCAGGCTATGACAGCCTATCTGCTCTTAATCTCATTTGCAATGTGAAGAACTATCAGTCTATTGATAAGAAGCTTACCAACAAGTCTTTCGAGCTTATTCCAAGATTGATTCACAACATCATCACTCACAGCATTTAGCCTCGCGTGAATTTTGTTATCTTTTTGAAGCGCGGGTTTCTTTCCTAGCTGACTCGTCGTAGCCAGGCGGGTGTCTTTTGAGACTGAGAAAGCCACTTTCCTTCTCGATCTCGATCTGTTCTTGATTTGGAGCATTCTACAGGAGAAGAATATCAGTTTGCTTCATATTCTTATCCATGTAATTGATACAATGATAGAGAAGGAGGTCTTCCGTTAGGCATGTACCTTACTACTTCGTTCAAGAGAAGTGGCATTGATTTAAGTAGAGAGGAAATAGAGGATATCACCAGATATCATTGCATTGGTCAAACCACGGTCAAGCTGATGAAGTATGTGTATGTTCCTGTTCTAAAGAGTTGGATCCATAAGGAAAATGTTCCGAAAGGAATGGAAGCAGGGCCTTTTAACGTCAAAGAAAAAGGTCAGACACGAAAACTAGTTGATCTTGTTGATGAAGACAATCAGAATGTTCAGGTTGAAGAAGCTGCACAACCTCAAGAAGAAAGAGTTAGGGAAGACTCTAAAAGAATAGTCTTTGAGCCATGAATTCATGAAGATGTTTCTATGGGAAAGGAACCCTATAATCTTGAAGATGCTGAGATGCATCCAGAAGATGAAGCAAGAGAAGCTGGTCATAAAGCTTTCTTTGATGCACAAGAAGCAATGAACTTGGATGTTCATGTGCCTACAGAAGAAGAAAGAGAAGTTACTGAAGTGATTTCAGAAGAAGCAGGAGAGGATTCACATGAAGTCACTATTGTGCTTTATACAGAAGAAAAGAAAGATAATGAAGAAATTTCTGCTCACAATGCAGATATCCATCCCACTCAAGTCATCATTCTCAAGCCTTCTCCATCTCATTCAAGCCATCATTCGATGATGAAAGAAAATCAAGATGAAAGTTTTGGTACTGATCAGGATGATCAACCTTCATCATCTCATCCTTTCTCAAGTCAACCAGTGATTCCATTTTTTGATGAAGAAGATTTTCTAAGGAAGATCAGAGAGGATGAATCCTATTTGAATTCACTAATGCTACAAAAGATAATAGAAGAACAAGAAAAAAAAATAATCTGATATGATGGACACTTTTAAGAATTTGTTGCAACAACAACAGAATAAAAAAAGAAAAGCCTACATTGAAGCCTCTGACAAGTTGCACCAGTCAATAGAGTTGATGAACAAGCAGATTGAAGCTTTGCAAGCACTTCAGTTATCAACTTTATCATCTACTGCCAATTAAATTCTGATGAAGGAAATCTGAAGGAAATTAAAGCTTTCATGAAGGCATTTGTCAGCTCTGTCAAGCCAACACAAGCTAGACCACCGCTACAGATTCATTTAGGCCAGCAAACACAAGTTGCTGAACAGATGAGGCCACCCAGCTCTGCCCAAGCCAATCCTATGGTAGATGCTCTGAAGAAACTTTCTGAGGAAATCAAGAGTTTAAAAGGAGAAATTGTTGAATCATCGAAGAATACAACTAGTTCCGATGTTCTACAGGCTGTACTGGATGCAGTAATGAAAGTTCAACCAGTAGTTTAAGCATCAAACTCTGTTAAACTTCAACCTGTTTTGGATGCTAATTTAGATCTGAAGCAAACAGTTGAAGCAAGCAAGAAAGTCCCCTCTGAGGAAAGCAAGTTGAATCAAATTCTCTCCATGGCCAAGAAAGCTTTTGAAAAGATGGGATCAATTGAGAAGAAGATGTCATTCATCGCCTCCACCACAATGGATCTCTCCTACACTGTCTTGATTACAGTTGACAAGATTGAAGGTGTCGTAAGTTATTTTAAAGATCTCTTTAAAACAATGAACAACAGACTACACTCCATAATGTGGTACATATCAATGAGCATGAAAATATTTGGAATGTTATTTAACATTCTAAGGCGAATAGAAGTTGAAGTTCCTCCTGGCCCCAGAGCACCAGCCTTTACAAGACCTCAAGGGCCAAGGGAATCTGACAGACTTCAAGGAATTCATGAAGATGAAAAAGAAAAGGAATCAGATGAAGAACCCCTCCACAGAATATCCAAGGAAGTCAGCCTTCCTAAAGTTGAACATCTTGCATAGAGATTTCCCAGTCCCAATAGAAAACACCCTGTCAAACCTGAATTTGGAAGACATAGGTTTTCTCAAGAGTTTGCTCAAGGTCTTAATGCAAGACATGCAGTAGGCTTCAAGCCATTCAAACCTTCTTCAAATCCATTCAAAACTTCTATTCCAAAGGATGTCCTTGCTCATTTTATCAAGAGTATCAACACGACAGGACAAGCCAAAGAGAAGGGAACAAGCACCAGTGGCTCCAAGAAGAAAGATGCTGACACGAAAAGAAAGGGGAAGGAGAAGAAGGACTAAGCCAACCTTTTTGATGTTCTCAAAAGGGAGAGAACGACATGGAACATATTTTGCTTAGTTAGTGCATCAGAAGCGAAGTTTTTCAACTCAGGGGAGAGTTTATTTGATCATGTTTATTTTTGTATATGTTGTTGTACATGTGTGACTTAAACCTTTAATCTCTTATGTTAACTTGATCTGATTTAAAATTGTTATATTAATCTAATCATGTTTGCATTGATATACTAATCACTATGTTTGCTTTGAGTTTTAATTGTTTATCAATCTTAATCGTATGCAAACTGTGATGTACCATGCTAATGTGATTTCTATGAAAACTGCGTATATCTTTACGTCACTTAGCCAAAGGTATTTTTGAGTGTTTGAAATCATAAAAAATGGGGAGATTGTTGTTGCATGAAACCCAATGATGTGGAGGTTTTGATGATTCCAAACCATTCACTTGTGTATCTATTGATCTTGTTAAGTGTTTCAATCAGATCAAAATCAAGACATGAATCAGAACTGAGACAATGCGCTTCAAGTCATCAAGATCAAGACCCAAGTGGAATTTGTTCGTTTATGATGTAAAACCTGTTGGTGCACCCAAGAGGGGGGGTGATGGTCAAATTAAAAGCATTTCCAATGACTTAGTGATATACTTTGATACATTGAAAATAAATGCACATACTAACCATAAAGTAAAATGCATAATGTAAAGCACATTAGGATTTATAGTGGTTCGGCCAAGCCTACGTCCACTACTTAATCTCCCGATTAAGATTTTCTCAATCCACTAACTGATTCCCTTACGGATGAGAACCAAACCGTTACAACTTGCCCTTTTACAGGCTCAAGGGAAACCTATCCTTTTGCGGGCTAAGGATGAACCGCATTTCCTTTTTTCGGGATAAGAAAAAACCCATGTTCCTATTATGGGATAAGGAAGAACCATTTTCCTTTTACGGGATAAGGAAGAAGCGTTTCACTTTTACAGGTTCAGAGATAACCTATCCTTTTCAAGGTTGAGGATTATCCTTTTACTGGCTAAGGAACAACCTTGATTCTTTTGCGGGATTAGGAACAACCAATTTCCTTCTTCCGGGTTAAGGAATAACCTCTGTTCCTTTTACGGGATGAGGAAGAATCGCTATCCTACTTGCAGGTGAGGATGAACCTTCACATGATTTCAACCGTGAATTCATCAAGTGAACTACATTCACTTGTCCTGGTTGTTTCATTCCCAAAACACACCAGCATACAACAATATGAAAATAATATTGGTTCTAACATAGGAGAACACTTTACAATTAAGCTCATTAACATAGCATTACAAAGATATGTAAATTTGAATATGTAATGCTAAGAGAAAATACACTTACTGTCCTTTACCTTTCAATGTTCGGTATTGCTCAAGTGTAGTTTCGAAAAGCGTGAATCAATGAAATGCTTCTTCGAAAACTTTTGATACCATTAAGACATTGAGCTTGAAAATGCAGGACTAGTGTAAAAACGCAAACACAGAAGGTTTTCAAAATAGATAAAATGTATAAGCGTAAAAACTTCTGGTTTAGTATTTAGGAGTTAACACAACTACTAATATAGTTCGATACAATACTAGAATATGAAATCAAGTATAACTGTATCTCATGAACTATTTCTCAAATTCTTTGATCAACAAGATTGATATTAAGTATAGATCTGTGCAACTGTATCTCATGAACTATTTATCAAATTTTTTGATCAGCAAGATTGATATTAAGTGTAGATCTGTGCTGAGAATTTGAGTAGAAATCAGTTCTACATAATTAAAATAGATTTTCAGAGATAGAATATAATTTAGGCTCAGTATCAAAATCTTTTGAATAAGTAGAGTATCAGTGAAAGATAGTTTGAAAAACTTGAACTGTTGAAAACATTTTGAAAACGACTAACATTCAAAAAGTTTTTGGCACAATAAAAATTATCGGCAAGTTGTTTGATTCAAAGTGTTGGTATTTATAGATTTAGTAGATAATAGAGGTTAGATATTTGCAATTCAAATACAATGTGAACATTTACACACAACGGCTAGAATGTTATAGAGAAATGACAACTGAAATTTTTACTAACATTCTGGTTCTTTTCAGATTGCATGATTAAGAAAAGTTTCAAGAAACTTGATTCATGCATCAGAGAAAATCTCTGATAAATTTGAAAAAAATTATGTGCAAAGATTTGTTCTGAAAAAGTAGACTAATATAGTGTACCTGTCAGGATAGTGACAATTGTTGAATCAGCGTCTTAACCCATAATATCAACTTTGTCGTTTTGTTCCTTGAGGTTGCTCATTATGTATAAGTGTCCTCCTGAACAATGAAGTGAGGGCGCTACTAACTCGTAAGCGTCCCGGCTTACGTTGACAATTAAACGACTTAAATCATGAGGGAACTACTTGACAGTTAGCGTCCTACTTTGTTTTAAAAACACTTAAAGGCACGAGGGTGCTACTCGAGAGTAAGCGTACTGATATTATTAAAACAATTGAAGAACAGTACTAAGTACACTGAAGGACAATCAGCGTCCTGAAAGTTATTTAGTTGGTTCTTAGAGATGAAGGCGCTCCTATCCAGGTAGCGTCCTGATAGTTTATCCAAATTATAACTATCAACGTCCTCAAAGATAACATCTTTGAAGAACTTAGACTCTCAGAGATCTTTCAGCAAGCTGATTCACAATCAGCGTCCTAACAACTTCAAAGCTTGATTCTAAGTAAGGCCACTACTTGCAAGTGAGCGTCTTGATGAATCAGTTCAATTCAACCTTGAACGTTATCAGCGTCCTAACTTATCAAGTTCAGGAGAGCGCTACTAAGTCCTTAGCGTCTTGAAATACTCTAAAAATATTTTTTTTACATTTGATTAAAAATACGATAAATGCAAATAAACTCAATAATTTTCTAATCAAACATAGAAAATTAAATCATTTGATATACTGCAAAGCGTATGATCAAAACATGCAAATTTGAAAAACATATGCAAGTGATTTGTGCATGATTTTGAAAAATGTTTGAGCAATATCGATTAGAGAAAGATATACCTTAAATACTGTGTATTTCTCATCTTTTCTCATAATCTTTAAATTCAACTCTTCATTATGAGATCTTCTATATGAACTTCGTGTTTGAGTTGAATTTCGTAAACGTTGATCAAATGATGTAGTCTTGCAGCTTTTGATTGAATCGTTCGTGAATGTGTGGATTGATCTTGAAGTTGTTGATTGACACGATCTTGAACGTATGACATGACCTTGAGTTCCTTGATCGAATCATTCTTTGACCTTTTTCTTTCCTGAGGTGCTGAGATAGGTTCTTGATTAACGCTCGTTAGCACCGAAGGAGATTTTGTTTGTGATCATCAAAATATACTTCATCAAGTATATTTAGGGACGTGCTAAGTGATGAAGCGCTTAGGTCAACAATCTCCCCCTTTTTGATGATGACAAAAAAATCAAAAAATTAAGCTCTTAAACAAAAAGATCAATGTTTTTCTTTTCCCGCGTCTAATTCTCTTATTTTTCTTCTCCCCCTTTGTCATGATAAAAAAGTTGAAGAAAAGAAACATAGATCTCCCCCTTTGTCGTGACGTAGTAGAGTAGCGAAACTCCCTCTTTACATAGAGACTCCCTGTTAGTGTGTACATTCACCCTCAAGATGACTTATGACGTCGTGTCATAGTTAGGTGCATGAGAATGCGTAAGGTCTACTGTACTATTAGTCACGTGAGAAGCAGATCTTATCTTTAAGCATAGTGAGAAATAGTTTGATATATTCATAGGCTATAGGATTTTGAAATAATATCGTAGCCTAGAGTCGAAAGTTCGTGTATGACATATAGTCATAAAGGACGAGAAAGAGTTGCCGAAAGATGAATTCATAAAGAATTTTGAACATGGGCAATCATTCTCATAGTGTTTGGCATAGACAGAATTTTGATAATTACTCCGAGCCTAACACAGAATATGCTTTAAAATTTGTAAGCAATCAAGCACAAGCAAACTTATAGCATAGGCAAAATATTTCAAAATGAACCATAGCCTAGCTATCATGATTCTAATAAGATGCAAAGTATATAATTTGAAGTGTATGACATCTATTAGATATCAAAAACACAAGCAATTGATGCACACGGGATTTAAGATTTAAAGCAGCATCAATGTTATGTGAGAATGAAAGTCGTGGACTTTCCATAGTTTAGGCATATGGAGATATATAAGATGAAGAACAAAGTCTAAAGATACTGAATATATGCTAGATTTTGTAGATATTATTCAAGCAATAGCATACATTGATTCTCATATACTAGGTAAATGATTTCTATTGAAGCATAGCCTAGATTGTTTGATTCTAATGAAAAATGATTTTGAAGAGTATGCAATCTTTAGAAATCAAACATCCAAGAATTTGTTGCTAATATGATTTAAGATGAAGAGAATGCATCAAAGTCAATAAAGCATAAAAAGAGAATGCCAAAAGATGATAATCATGAGTATAGGCAATTTTCTCTTCAAGAGATAGGCGTATGATATGAAGTTGTGAACATGGCTTATCGATTTGCATATTCATGAGTCATGCATAGATATGATTCTATAAGTTTAAAGCAAACATGATCATGATATGAACTAGCATAGGCAGAAATAAATTGTTAAGCACAACCTAGCTATTAAGGATACCTAATCAGATACCACAAACATACTGCTGTCATAAAGTTGTTGAAAATAGTCATTATAAGACTTTCAAAATGTTTATGAGAGCAAAGTAGTTATGCATCAGAAATAGTCAAAAGAAATTTTGGCAGTCACAGAATCAGGCACAATAGCGAAGCATAAACAAACAAGTTAAAAGCAATGACTAAGCAGTGAAGTGTGTAAAACTAAGTATGTACATGAAATAGAGATCTAATTAGGACATAACATATTCATGAAAAACAAACTATAAACTTCTTTGTATTAAAGTTTTGGAAGGGCTGCAGGACCTGTTTAACATACACAAAAAAAAAATTAAAACAAACAAAAAAGATTTTATAATAGACAAACAAACAAACAGATGGATTTGGCAGACACAGTCAGAAAGGCAGACAACATCAAGCTTAATGTGGAGTGCCCAGAGCATCGCGGGATCGGGCTTGTCTAACCAAGGCCTTGGGTCCAACAGATCTCGGCAGATGAGGCAGATCAACTATGCTTGCACCCTTCCCCTTAATATAGGGAAGCACAGGACCAATCCTTTTCATCTGGCTCATTGTTTAAGCAGAACTCCCTCTAATCTCCTGGTGAAGCTCGACTTGAGTTTTGTCCAATTTCTTGAAAAGTATCATTATCAGATCCTTCTGATGTCTAGTAACCTTCTCAAGTTCCTTCATTCTGCGCTCTTGATCACAGAGAAACTCTACTACTAACTAGAAGCTCAAGGAGTTAGACTCGGACAGCTTGGCGAGGAGAGTCTCAACCGAAGATTCTCTATGGACGACACTAGGTGGTATTGGTTCAACGGGAGGTGGAGACGATGCTTTACAGCAACTTGGAAGAGGTGTAGATTCATCTTTGGGAGACATGAAACACCCTATTTCTTCGACAAAATCATTGGTCGAAAAAGACAAAGAGAATCCACTCAAGGAAAAAGATGGTTCTTCCCTGGTTCTTTTCTGGAATATTAGAGATCTAGAGGCCGTAAGGGTTAAATGAAAGATGAAAAGACAAGGGTTTTCACTATGGATGGTGTAGTGAAAAAGAAACGTAAAAGCTTTATTTATACATCTCAAAGGGCGGTCATGCATTAAATGCAAGGTGGCGTGATCGTACGTGCTGATGATAAAGAGATGAGTATATAAGGAATAAAATATTCAAGAGAAAGTGGAAGGATAAACATGTAATAAATTAATCAACTTAAGTGGACACAAATAAAAGTTACTTATTCTAAACAGTGGTGAATAATGATTACTGAGGCGGTTGGGAAGGAGTGGCGGTGTGGCTTCTTGGATTTTCTATCCTATAACTAGAAAAAGAGCAACTAAGACTAGTCCTATAAGATTTGACTAAAGGATCTTAACTCTAGGTTGTTAGACCAAATAATCAGAGAACCCTCTCTGATACCAATTGTTGGTGCACTCAAGAGGGGGGTGAATTGGGTGATGGTCAAATTAAAAACATTTCCAATGACTTAGTGATATATTTTGATACAATGGAAATAAATGCACATACTAACCATAAAGTAAAATGCAAAACGTAAAGCACAGTAGGATTTATAGTGGTTCGGCCAAGCCTACGTCCACTACCTAATTTCCCTATTAAGATTTTCTCAATCCACTAACTGATTCTCTTATGGGTGAGAACCAAACCGTTACAACTTTCCCTTTTACAAGTTCAGGGCAAACCTATCCTTTTGCAAGCTACGGATGAACCGCATTTCCCTTTTACGGGATAAGGAAGAACCGTTTTCCTTTTACGAAATAAGGAAAAACCTTTTTCCTTTTACAGGATAAGGAAGAACCATTTCTCTTTTACAGGTTCAGAGATAACCTATCATTTTCTAGGTTGAGGACGAACCTTCCCTTTTACAAGCTGAGGAAGAACCATGATCCTTTTACAGGCTAAGGAAGAACCTTGATCCTTTTACAAGCTAAGGAACAACCATGGTCTTTTTACAGGCTAAGGAACATCCTTGATACTTTTGCGGGGTTAGGAACAACCGATTTCTTTTTTTCGGGATGAGGAAAAACCGATTAGGAACAACCCATGTTCCTTTTACGAAATGAGGAAGAACCATTATCCTCTACTTGCAGGTGAGAATGAACCTCAACATGATTTCAACCATGAAACCATCAAGTGAACTGCATTCACTTGCCCTGGTTGTTTCATTCCCAAAACACACCAGCATACCACAATATGAAAATAATATTGGTTCTAACATAGTATAACATTTTACAATTAAGCTCATCAACATAACATTACAAAGATATGTAAATTTGAATATGTAATGCTAAGAGAAAATACACTTACTGTCCTTTATCTCTCAATGTTCGGTATTGCTCAAGTGCAGTTTTGAAAAGTGTGAATGGTTATGTAAATCAATGAAATGCTTCATCAAAAAAATTTGATACCATTAAGACATTGAACTTGAAAATGCTGGGCCAGTGTAAAAACACAAACACATAAGGTTTTCAAAATAGATAAAATGTATAAGCGTGAAAACTTCTGGTTTAGTACTCAGTAGTTAACACAACTACTGATATAGTTCGATACAATACTAGAATATGAAATCAAGTATAGTTGTATCGCATAAACTCTCTCAAATTCTTTGATCAGCAAGATTGAAATTAAGTATAGATCCGTGCTGAGAATTTGAGTAGAGACCAGTTTTATATAATTCAAATAGATTTTCAGGGATAGAATATAATTTAGGCTCAGTATGAAAATCTTTTGAATAAGTAGTGTATCAGTGAAAGATACTTTGAAAAACTTGAACTGCTGAAAACATTTTGAAAATGACTAACATTCAAAAAGTTTTTGGCACAATAAAAATTATCGGCAAGTTGTTTGATTCAAAGTGTTGGTACTTATAGACTTAGTAGATAATAGTCATTAGATATTTGAAGTTCAAATACAATGTGAATGTTTATACACAACGGCTAGAATGTTATGAGAAAATGGCAACTGAAATTTTCACTAACATTCTGGTTCTTTTCAAATTACATGATTAAGGAAAGTTTCGGGAAACTTGATTCATGCATCAGAGAAAATCTTCGATAAATCTAAAAAGGATTATGTGCAAAGATCCGTTCTGAAAAAGTAAACTGATATAGTGTACCAGTCAGAATAGTGAAAATTGTTGAATTAGCGTCCTGACACATAATATCAACTTTGTCGTTTTGTTCCTTGAGGGCGCTCATTATGTATAAGCGTCCTGCGGAACAATGAAGTGAGGGCGCTATTAACTCGTAAGCGTCCTGACTTTTTTTGACAATTAAACGACTTAAATCATGAGGGCGCTACTTGAGAGTTAGCGTCCTACTTTGTTTTAAAAACACTTAAACGCACGAGGGCGCTACTCGAGAGTAAGCGTCATAATATTCTTAAAACAATTGAAGAATAGTACTAAGTATGTTGAAGAACAATTACCTTCCTGAACGTTATTTAGTTGATTCCTAGAGATGAGGGTGCTCCTATCCAGGTAGAGTCCTGATAGTTTATCCAACGTATAACTATCAACGTCCTCAAAGATAACATCTTTGAAAAAGTTAGACTTTTAGAGATCTATCAGCAAGCTGATTCACAATCAGAGTTTTGACAACTTCAAAGGTTGATTCTAAGTGAGGGCGCTACTTATAAGTAAGCGTCCTGATGAATCTGTTCAGTTCAACCTTGAATGTTATCAGTGTCCTAATGAGTTATCAGCGTCCTGCCTTATCAAGTTCAGAAGAGCGCTGCTAAGTCATTAGCGTCCTCAAAGACTCTAAAAACAATTTTTTACATTTGATTAAAAATATGATAAATAAGAATAAATTCGGTAATTTTCAAATCAAACATAGAAAATTAAATCGTTTGAAATACTGTAAAGC
This sequence comes from Paratinospora sagittata, assembly GCA_035771175.1. Lineage (NCBI taxonomy): Eukaryota > Viridiplantae > Streptophyta > Magnoliopsida > Ranunculales > Menispermaceae > Paratinospora > Paratinospora sagittata. The sequence continues at coordinate 28,122,415 of CM069604.1, read as the reverse complement.
ATATGATCAAAACACGCAAATTTGAAAAACATATGCAAGTGATTTGGGCATGATTTTGAAAAACGTTTGAGCAATATCGATTAGAGAAAGGTATACCTTAAATATTGTGTATTTCTCATTTTTTTTCTCATAATCTTTAAATCAGACTCTTCATTATGAGATCTTCAATATGAACTTCATGCTTGAGTTGAATTTCGTGAACGTTGATCGAATGATGTAGTCTTGAAGCTTTTAATCGAATCGTTCTTGAATGTGTTGATTGATCTTGAAGTCCTTGATTGAGACGATCTTGAACGTATGACATGACCTTGAGTTCCTTGATCGAATCATTCTTTGTCCTTTTGCTTTCCTGGGGTGCTAAGATAGGTTCTTGATTAAAGCTCGTTAGCACCGAAGGTGTCACACCCCGCGGATGTGATGGGTACCTCATCGAGCGTACCCCAGCCACTATGATCCCATAATATTGTCCCATCCCGTGTACAGCCCTGCCACACAAGGACGTCTCGTACCCCCGAGATCATTTGTCAACACTATTCATGAATAGTGTAGGGCCTCCCCCGGATTCGAACCTCAAACCTCATATAGGTTGATTTCTCAATTGGTTCAGTGGCTACTTGGATTGCGAAATCAACCTATATGAGGTTTGAGGTTTGAATCCGGGGGAGGCCCTGCACTATTCATGAATAGTATGGACAAATGATCCCGGGGGTACGAGACGTCCTTGTGTGGCAGGGTTGTACACGGGATGGGACAATATTAAGGGATCATAGTGGGACAATATTATGGGATCATAGTGGTTGGGGTATGCTAGATGAGGTACCCATCACATCCGCGGGGTGTGACAAAAAGGCTTTATGTATGGCAGTTATTCATGACGAATATCGCCAACAAGTTTTTAATTTTTGGGTCGTGCCACCCTGGGTTTGATTCCCTAAAGGTACGTGATTTGGAACGTGATAGAATTCTCGACTCAATCAATCAAATGTTGCAACGATTAATGTGTGAAACTTGTTTGTAATGTTCTTGTGTATATATCATGATAAAATGTTGTGAATTGTTTACATGACCCACTGGGCTTTCAAGCTCACCCTTATTTTTCACATGCAGGTACATGAATGAATAGAGTCACAAGTTCGTGACATGTCTCACAATAGTAGGGGTAGGTTAGTGGTCTGAGTAGCGTTATGGTAGTAAGACTGAGTAATTATTTAATAATTGATTATATCAATTATATAAACAAAGTGGTGGCACTTCTCCGCTATACAAATTATATACATATATATTATAGTCGTATATATATACATATATATATATTTCATGTGATATATGCATGTTGGTGGTGTGTGATGGTAGTAGATAACTCACTATCATGCATTTGTTGGCCATGGTCACAACAGTTGTTGTTGTCTCCCTTAATGCCGTAAAAATATGAAAGAAGAGAAATAATCTCAAAAATAGAGACGATGAGGTGAAGAAGCACGCATGGCACTCATAGGCAACCCATGCCCACGAGAATGCTGAGAAGAACATGTGGTGCATCACTACACCAACGTTGTTGGTACAACATTCGATTAAAACACGAAAAAGAGATGCAACAAGTAGAGGAGGAAAGAAAAGGAAGTGTAAAACTTACTTTTGTAGTTGCAGGATTTCCAGTTGCAAGGGCTACGGATCTCCAAAGAGGAAGAATGAGCTTAGGTGGGATAGTATATGAGGAGAAAAGTGGTGTTAGATTGCATATGAAGGTTTTATATGCTTAGGGCTTTATGAATGTCTTTAGTGTATATTGGCAATAGCTTAAAAGAAGGCAAATTAAAAAATATATGAAAAAGATTTGAGTTGCTTTTATGGGGTTGTTTAAGAAAACATGTCAATCTTTAAATTATGGAATTGAAGGAATTATATATGATAAGAATAATATTCATCCCATAAAGTGGGTGAAGCTTTAATAAAAGAAAGTATTTTTTTATATGATAAGAATAATCATCCCGTTATTGCTAAAATAATATAAAAGAAAGTATCTTTTATATCATCTCGTTATGGCAGGAATAATATAAAAGAAAATATCTTTTATATGATAAGAATAATCATCCCGTTATGGCAAGAATAATATATGATAAGAATAATCATCCCGTTATGGAAAGAATAATATAAAAGAAAGTATCTTTTATATGATAAGGATAATCATCCCGTTATGGCAAGAATAATATAAAAGAAAGTATCTTTTATAATTACGTAAATACCCTTGAAATTTTTGAGGTATTACAGAAGGAGATTTTGTTTGTTATCATCAAAATATACTTCATCAAGTATATTTAGGGACGTGCTAAGTGATGAACCGCTTAGGTCAACAAAACCTTCACTCAAACAAATTCTTAGGAGGTCGTGCATCTTCTCACTTTTGCATCTTTTTCAAATGTTTTTATTTTGAAAAATTAATCAAGTTTCAAAAGTTTGAAAATTTATTTTAAAAATCAGTTAAGTGTTCTTTCAGGACGCTGACTAAACGTTTGGACACTAATGGTACTTAATTACTACTTCTATCAGGACGCTTACTATCTAGGAGCACCCTCGTATATCAGCCCAACGGTTATGTCAGGACGCTGATCGTGCGTCAGTGCGCTCAACGAGTTCTGAGCGTTTTTAAAGTATTTAAAATATGATGCTAACGATGCGTTAGCACCCTTATAAAAGTTTGAGTTTTAAAAATGTTTTTTTAGGCTGCTAACTTCGTTATAAGCGCCTTCATAAAACCTCGTGCTTAAAATAGTTTTTAAAACAACAGGACGCTACTATTTGATTAGCACCCTCATCGATCTCTAGTTCTAAATGTTCGTTTGAGCCTCAAAACGCTGATGTTTCATTAGTACGCTCAAAGAACAATGTCAGCTGAACTTAAGTTTTTGACTCAATGTGTACCAGAACGCTAATGGTCCAATTTGTACACTAATACACATCAGTCAAAGATCTGAAAAGCAATATGGCAAATCCACCTACTGACATTTCATATACATGAATCGTGTCTTTTTAAACTTTCCTTATTCATGTAGTTTGAATCAAACAAGACTTTTTCTTATAAACCTAAACATACTATATTCATGAAAGATTAAGGTTATTGTGAGCTAACTATTTCAAAATTCAAATTCAAATGAAGAACAACTTTATCCCTTCTAAGTCTATATATACCAGCACTTAGAGTCCAAACAAAAGCATAGAAAATCCACAAAGCCAATACTATTGAAAGTTAGTCGAATTTTCAAATTGATTTCAAAGTTCAAGATTGTTTTAGTTTTTAGAGTGTTATCTCTGTAACAAGTTTTTATTCAAAGGATTTTCATATTGAGCTTATCTTACATCTTTCACTGAAAATCTGTTTGAAGTTTACTGAACTATTTTTACTCAAATTTTCAGCTCGATTTTAATCTCATATCATTCTTGCTGAAGGAGAAATTTGAGAGATAGTTCATAAGATACAGTTGTACTTCATTTCATATCTTGTATGCTGTATCGAGTTGAAACAGTAGTTATACGAATTGCTAAATACTTATCTTTGTTTGTTCAACAAAGTGGTCTTTCTCATTCCTTTAAGTTGAGGAGGTTTTAGGTTAGTCTCACACTCGAAAGTTGACATAGTTAGTTCTCTAGCCTGTAAGTCGAGAGGTGTAGGTTGGTCTCAAGCCTGTAAGTTGAATAGTGTAACGGTGGATCTCACACCCAAAAGTTGAGAAAAAGTTGTAACAGTTTGGTTCTCACCCGTAAGAGAATCCCTTAGTGAAGAGGTTTGAAAATCCTAACTGAAGAGGTTAGGTAGTGGATGTAGGCAAGTAGCGAAACCACTATAAATCGATTGTGTCAATTGGTTTACTTTTCTGCACTTTATTATTTGCCATTGGATTAATTTTAATTATCAAAGTGTCCAATTCACCCCCCTCTTCGACATACATGGGCCCACAATCATTTGTAACCTTGAATGTAAAGTTGACGTGTTTGTCAACTAGTGGATGATACCATATATGTACGGCTTCTAACCATGCTCGTAAGTTGATTAGTTTACGGCTTCTAGCCACGCCCGCTAGTTGGTTAGGTTTACGACTTCTAGTCACGCCCGTAAGTTGACTAGATTGTACGGCTTCAAGCCACACCCGTAAGTTGGTTAGGTTTATAGGTTCTAGTCACGCCCGTAAGTTGACTAGATTGTACTTCTTTTAGCTAAGCTCGCTTGTTAGATAGACTTAGTGGATTTGGGAAATCCTGATCATGGGTGTTCAAGTAGTGGAGTAGAATCGAGGGGAACCGAACCACTATAAATCACCGTGTCCATTTGTTTTCTTTTCTTGCACTTTATCATTTTGTTTATTACCTACTGCACACTTAAATTGATTAATTAAATTAATCGAAAGGTAAAGCAAAAATTCGCAACATCCAATTCACTACCCCCCTCTTTGACAGAATTACTAGGCCAATAAGTGGTATCAGAGAGGGTGCTCATGATTTAAGGCATAACATCCTTCAGCCAAAGATCAAAATGGCCAATACCATAGAATTTGACTTAAGGAAATAACTTATGACTCCACCTATGGTTAATGACCAAAATTTCATATATCGGACGAGTAAAATGAATGCATTACTTAAGGCCCAATCATGTGATATGTAGAATATTATTGTAAATGGACCATATGTGCCTATAAGGGTCATAAATGGGGTTAAAATCTCCAAACCAAAGAGGAAATGGGATAAGAAGGAAAAACAGTTAGCTAGACTTGATGATTTAGTTAGAAATATACTTATGTATAGTCTATCCCAAAATGACATAGATAGAATTTCTTCATGTGTCTCATCTAAGGACATTTGGAACAAATTAGAAGAAATTCATGATGATTCATATGATTCCTTATGTTCATGTGAAGACAAGGAGAATGTAGAACATATATCCTTTATTTCTAATGTTGATGAATGTTCTATTAGTGTCATTGATTTCTCTTTTAATGATTTGTCTATAGCTCATGAAAAGCTTCAAATTGAATTTGAAAAACTCATCCAAAAGAAGTAGAAGCTCATGAACATGATATCCAATGTTATGAATGAGTTGGAAACTCTCCAAAATAATTATGAAAGTGTTCTTGAGGATAATGAGAGCATTCTTGAAAAAAAGATGACAGAAAATGAAAATACCATTCTTAAAGAAAAATTAGAAGAGTGGACTCAATTAGTAGATAATGTTACTAATAAGAAAGAGGACTTAGAGCTTAAATTGAGATTAAAGAAAGAAAAGACCTCTACATTAGAAAGTCAATTAGGTAAACCTAAGGTTAGACATTTTAAGCCCAAAACATGCCATAGGAACACTAAAAATCCTTTTTAGGATAAATATAATAAAATGGCATGGGTACCTAAAGAATTACTCCTAGATGCTAGAATTACAAAATCTAAAGGAGTATGGGTACTAAAAGCTATGGTTCACCGGATCACATAGATTCACATTTTTGAATCATATGCTTAGTTTCTTGGCCTTAGACAATTGGGCCATAATCAGTTTAGGCATCTTCCATATTTTTATGTCACAGATACTGATTTACATCTTATTTGTGACACTTGGAAGTATTTTAGGCTCAATCAAATAATTTTGATCTATCATGCCTATGCTTGCCTAAAGGTGTTGATCACATTGAACTTGTTTAATGCCTAATTATAATGTTCAATGATTGATTAATGCAAAGCATAATAGTTATGCAACATGGAAGTATGAACTTGCAAAATTCATATTTGTTACATCCATTCTTTTATGTGAACATGTTCATATTATACATATATCTTGTTCACTGTTATTGTAGCATACCATGTGCATTAACTATCTCATGTAAATTGAATGCTTATACTAAATGGAATGTGCTTCGTGCCTTCATTTAATGAAATTTCATCCATTTAGTAAGTTATGAGTTTCTATGAATATAGTCAAAGAATTTGATTATGAAATGAGCTTGTTTAAAACTAAATTTTAATTGCTCATATATGTTCATATGCCCATAATCTTGGAGTTGGACTAGAACTAATGCCTATCACTTTAAGTCTGCCTATCTTGTATTTTAGGATTTAAATGATATATATCATTTGAAAATACAAGACATTGAATAGTTGGAGTGACATATACTTCAAATATTATCCAATCATTGTCATTCATTATCTCATTCACTTCCTTAGAGATGATCAAACTGAGTCTAAGAATTTGGAATTCTTAGCAACTATGAGAAGACCTCAAAAAGGTTATGTCTCAATCTCAACCAAGGAAACCCCACTTATATAACCCTAGGCTTTGTAATGATTTTAAGTTATATCATAGAAAATGGGTTATTAAGGGTAAGATAAATTGATCCTTTCTTTATGTTAAATTAAATATATCTTAAGGATCAAACAAAGTAAAATTAAAAATGATCTTCTTGGAGACCTTGAATTAAAATCAAATCCTTTGTCTCTAGAAATCATTAGTTATTCTTTAAGAATAAAACTTGTTCTAAAATGTCTTATTCTCTTAAGAATAACTCACTCACATAAGCCTTCACATAATTCATATAACTTTGTAAGGCTTAGATCTCATTTGCTCTATTTGAATGAATATCATATGCTTAATTTCATACCTCATTATATTCATTCCTTTAAAGATAATCAAGTACAAACTACTTTGTCATGTCATGACTTGTACTTACCATCTTTATCCTCTTGTCATGATTATGTGTATGGGTTCACTACATACATGCTCCTATGCTAAAAGTTTGATTCTTCAATACTCTGAGCTTGCATATATAGCTTCATGATTCATTATGAGCTTTGATATATGATTGATGTGCTTATCTTAAATCTTAGACAATCATGAAAGCATATTTGATCATGACTAGTATCCTTCTAGGGTGATTGAGTGAAATTGATGCACATCTTAATTTATATTTATTGACTCCATCTTGAAGGAAACTAATATGGGATGACTATCTTGACTTAAATCTTTAATTTTATGAAATTTTAGTCATTTCCATAGATTATATTTGAATTTGTTTCTTGCTATCAAATATGAATTTTTCAAGACAAATTCAATCTAAGAAGACCTAGTTGACCATGAGCCTCAATGACTATTACACTAATAGATTTAGTCAACTAGAATGAATAAGGACTTGAATGACCATGTTATTCATATCTTATATCTAAGTCATTTATTCATTTTCCATATATTGTATCTTCATTGATCTTTTGAAAACATGGTAAACATTATTGATAAGTGTGCTCGTTGATCTTCGTATATGTCTTATCCCTTCTCATCAAAGATTTTCCTCTAAAATATTTTTTCTTTACACTTCATCAAAAATATTTTTAGGAAAATACATTTTAAAGATGCACGTGCCTAGAGTTATGATTGTATACCTTTTATGACACGTACTTCTTGAGGTTGTTAACTTTGTACTTAAACTTAATTACTAGTTGTAAACCTAGCTGATTAACATGTCTACTTTAGTTAACATAATCATGTCTTAGGCATTCTTGTGCTTATAGAAGATTATTCATATGCCTAGGTAAATGTGTGATAAGTATGCTATATTTAAACTAGTATATCTATCATGCTTATCATCAACTAATAAAACTCATATCTATGATGCCAAGTATAGTCACTTGATGCCATGCCATGCTCATATGGAAAATCAGTTTCAAGATTGATTGATTGCACTAAACCATGCTTGTAACACACTTACATCAATCTTTCTTGTTTATATGAATTTTTATTGGTTTTAAACTTTACACTAATACAAACCAATTGAAAATCCTTGCTTTCATGGATGTCTATAATTTTTTATTTATCCACAACATCCGTATGATTAATTGATAGCTAAGCCTCACTTAGATAAAATATTTTCTCGCTTATGCTATCTTCCTTGAATTGTGATCATGCATGTGTCTATTTAAATGTCACTCTTTTGTATGCATGATTCACATATACATAATGCAAGTATTCATGATACATGATTAAAACCTTATAAATGAATCACTTTGAATCCATGACTTAGGCTATGTTCATATTAATACTCTTACATGCCTAATTTATTGGAAAGAAATTTTCCTTACACATATTTATACATTTTCGGCATGCGTTTCCATTTATGCAACATTTGAATTTCTAATTCTATATGCATCAAATGTTTTTGAGCATTGATCTTTAATTGATGCCTTATGTTTTTCAAATCATCTTTTGCATCTAATTAGAATCAAAATAGCTAGGTCATGCTTTAATCTTGAAATTTTTGCCTATGCAATATTTTTGGTATATGCCCATGCTTATGCTTGTTTGATATAAATGATAAAGCATACATCATCTTAGGCCCTGTGTATAATTGATCATGCTTATGCCTATCATCTTGAGATGAATTTGCCAATGCTCAAACTCCTTGTGAATCAAATTTATTTTGGCAAATCTCATTCTCATTCTTACATGTCTAGATGCTTCTTATAAATTTTATCTTGTATATGCATCTACATGTACATCTCATTGGCTATGTTATGCATTTGTTCTAAATCTTATCTAGCTAGCCCATGTATGTTTTTTAGCTCAATTTTTCAATACTTATCATGTTTACATTTCTCCATGCCCTTTAAATTCTTGATTCTCATGACTTGTCTTGTCATATGGAATCATCTATGTGTTCATGTGTGTTTCATCTTGATTATGTATCATGAATTCTCTTGAATATTGAATGTATAGACTTAGGGGGAGTCTCCATCTTTTTGAGAAAATGGGAGCTTTTGTGTTTTGATGCTATGTCCTAGGTGTTTCTTCATGAGAATTTAGAAAATTCTTAGATCCTTTTTGATGATATCAAAAGGGGGTGAATTATTGGAATCTTGATAAACAATCCGGATTTGTCTTAAAACATGTCATAGTATGTGCGCTTTTCATATCTTAAGAATCATGCTATATATGATTACTATTTGATTGTTTGTTTATCAAGTTTACATTGTTTGTCATCATCAAAAAGGGGGAGATTGTTGACCTAAGTGGTTTTTCACTTAGTATTCTCCAAAGTAGTTTGATGCTAACAAACAATATAATCACGATACTAATATCTTTGACTGAGTTGTTTCAATGCTAACTAGCTATATCAGATGGATTCAACTATCATGTCAAAGCATGTGGATGAAACAATAAAGCGTGAAGATTCAAGAGGATCAAGTTTGTAATCTTTTGTCTAGAATCTTAGTGTTGTAGAGTAATCTTTACTTGTTCCAACCACAGTATTAATTTGCGTCTTTTCAAAATCATGTACACATCATTATTATACTTGCATATAGGTTATTAGATAATCATGCACATATTATATCATTTATATTGAACATGCATGCACGTACATTATCTTGTTTATCATGCAATCATATAGATTAGGTTGTTATTCATGCATATCTACATTATTGTTTATCATGTACTTATGTTACCAACTTTGCATGGATTTCATCCGTTTCACATGTGTTTTATCGTATTTATCGAGTGTTTTACACATGGTGCCTCTTCATTCACTGTGTTTTAAACATGTTCAAAATGTCTTTAAAGTTGGTTTAAATGTTTAAACTTGTTTTGAACTGTCCTGGACTTAAAAATCATGTTTCTATCGCTTTTAATGTCAAGGAACGCACTCCTGTTGACAAGAAACGCGCTTTTGTATTCAATTGTGAGAAATTCCTTGAACTGTGTCAAAGAACGTGCTCCTGTGTCTTTGTCCTAAAACCAAAATTTTCAGATCATGATTTAAGGAACGCGCTCCTCTTACCAAGAACACGCTCCTACAAAAAAGGGCAAAAGAAGAATTTTCATAGAAACTGAGTTTTTTAATGAAAAACCTTGCTCCTATGTCCAATGGACAAATGGAGAAACTCGCTCCTTAAATAAGGAACGCTCTCCTGCATTGGAGGGAAACTTGAAATATTTCAAGTTTTAAATCAGAAACACCCTCCTCATTCTAAGAATGCATTCCTCTACCCAATCACCACAATCAGGATTTCCCAATACACTATTGGCTAGTTAACTAATGGGCGTGACTAGAAGTAGTATACACTAACTAACATAAGGGCTTGGTTAGAAAGCCACATACTGTAAATCTAATTGCCCTCATGACCCAGATTACAAAAAATATTTTGATGATTACAGACCACATTCTAATTATGATAATATTATATGCATTTCACATCTAATTTTACATGGAGATTCACAAAGACTCGATAATGAATGGTGAAAATGCTTTCAAGATCAAATTGAAGACCATGATCATTCGAAGACATATCTTTGTGTTATTAAACTATGTTTAGGTTGTATAATCTCTGTCAACATACGATTCAACGAATGTGCATGATTCCATAGTTTAGTCAATTCGATTTTAAAATATCTTTCGTTGATTTTATCGATTACTCAATGAATTTTCATTGTTTGATTTGATTCAAAATACCGAGTGTTTATTCCTATTTAATCGAGCTTTAAAATGTTGAAAATGTCAAAAGTATTTTTTAAGTGTCTGTCAGGACCTTGATGCATCAATTAGGACGCTAATGACTCAGCAGCGCCCTTCTATACTTGGTAAGTTAGGACGCTGATGACGCATTAGAACGTTGATAACGTTCTAGGTTGAAAATGCACTTATCCATCAGAACGCTTACGTCTTAAGTATAACCCTCATTGATTCAACCAAATGAGCTTATCAGGACGCTGATTGAATATCCGCACGATGATTGAACTTAAGCATTTCAAGTATCACGATGCTTACAGTTCAGTAGCGCCCTTATGTTATTTTGCTTTAAAATGAGTCAGCACGTTGATTGTTAAACACTTAAGAACGTTGATAATGCATATGTTGGAATCACTTATCTATCAGGACGCTTACGTTCCAGTAACGCCCTCACTAGAACCAACTATGTAACTCATCAGGACATTGATTGAGCAGTTGCGTACTAATCATTTTTATAGTTTTGAAAATCTTAAGAAAGTCGGGACGCTTACATTCTTGTGGCGCCCTCCCTTCACAATTCAGTAAGACGTTCACATCGTATGAGCGCCCTCAAGGAACAAAATGACAATAGTTGGTTTTACGTTTTAGGGCGTTGATTGACTAATCAGGGCGTTAATCCAGCACTATCATAAAGTTGTCAACTGTACATTTCTTTTTCAGATTACTTTTTTAGAACTTTTCGAACCTTTTCAGAACAGTTTAAAACTTTATCATAACATTCTATTCTCATGAATTATCAGAAGATTTAGTTGTTGTTGTCGTAATTGCACAAACTGAATCATTCCTTTTTGAGAAAGACTGTATTCATTGATTTGAAATAACTTTGTGCGCCAAAACATTCTTGAAAAATGTTTAAGTCCAAAACGTCATTGTTATCTTTATATACAGATGTTGCCTTAGAGCATTTGAACATAGAACACAGAAACGAGAAAACTGATAACTTATTCTTTAAATCTTTGAATAACTTTCACTTGTGTAAATACTCTTGAAAGTTATACTTCTATTCGCTGCATAAACTCTTGAAACCGTTGATATCTTAAAATCTTTTGGATTTGACGTTCTTCATTCAATATATTTTCAAAATCCATTGAAGAAGAAATAAGCTTTTCAAACCTTTCATTTAAGCTTGCACTCCATCTTATACACTTTGCTGAATCTGTGTTTACAAAAGGTTCAATCCAAAAGCTTTGTTAGTATTCCTTTGATTCTGAGTAAAGGGAACCATATCTCAATCTTGTATCTCAGTTATTGGTGACTGGTTAGTCACTGGAATTGAGCAATTGTTGCTCGATTTGTAAAGGTTGTTTCCAACCTTTGTGAAGTTGAGAAACTATCAAGGTTGTTCTCAAACCTGTAAAATTGAGAAGGTGTAACGGTTTGATTTTCACCCGTAAGAAGATTCGTTACTAGAGTTTGGACAAATCCTAACTGAGGAGCTTAGGTAGTGGATGTTGTTGGTGAACCCAAGAAGGGGTGAATTGGGTGAGATGGTCAATTTTAAATATATTCCAATGACTTAGTGATATACATTGGTACATTAAAATTAAATGCACATACTAACCGTAAAGTAAAATGCATAACTTAAAGCACACTAGAATTTATAATGGTTCAGCCAAACCTACGCCCGCTACCTAATCTCCCGATGAGGATTTTCTCAATCCACTAACTGATTCTCTTACGGGTGAGAACCAAACTGTTATACATGCCCTTTTACAAGTTCAAGGCAAACCTATCCTTTTGTAGGCTAAGGATGAACCGCATTTCCTTTTTTCGGGATGAAGAAAATCCATATTCCTTTTACAGGATAAGGAAGAACCATTTTCCTTTTACGGGATAAGGAAGAACCGTTTCTCTTTTACAGGTTCAGAGATAACCTATCATTTTACATGTTAAAGGCGAACCTATCCTTTTACAAGTTAAGGACGAACCTATCCTTTTATGGGATGAGGATGAACCGATTTCCTACTTACAGGTGAGGATGAACCTTAACGTGATTTCACCTTGAAATCATCAAGTAAACGACATTCACTAGTCCTGGTTGTTTCAATCCAGAAACACACCAGCATTACAACACAATAATAATGTTGGTTCTAACTGAGTAGAACACTTTATAATTAAGCTCATGTGCATAGCATTACAAAGATGTATAAATTTGAATATGTAATGCTAAGAGACATACACTTACAGTCATTTACCTTTTAATGTTCGTTATTGCTCAAGTGCAATTTCAAAAAATGTGAATGATATGTAAATCAACTAAGTACTTCTTCGAAAACATTATGATACCATTGAAACATTGAAGTTAGAAATCACAGGACTAGCGTAAATCATAAACACATATAATTTTTAAAATAGATATAGTATATAAGCATGAAAACTTCTAGTTCAGTATTCAGTAGTTAACACAACTACTGATATAGTTCAATACAATATTTAAAATATAAAATCAAGTACAACTGTATCTCTCATGAACTATTTCTTAAATTCTTTCATCAACATGATTGATGTTAAGTATAATTCTAGGCTGAGAATTTGAGTAGAAACCAGTTCAAAATAGATTTTCAAAGATAGAGTATAATTGAAGCTTAATATGAAAATCTTTTGACTAAGTAAAGTATCAGTGAAGAATACTTTAAAAACTTAGAACATTTGAAAACTTTTGAAAGATTGAACAACGATTAACATTCAAAAAGTTTTGGGTACAATAAAAATTATCGGCGAGTTGTTTGATTCAAAGTGTTGATATTTATAGACCTAGTAGATAATAGTCGTTAGACATTTGAAATTCAAATACAATGTGAATGTTTACACACAACGGCCAGAATGTTATATGAAAATGGCAACTGCAATTTTCACTAACATTCTGATTCTTTTCAGATTACATGAATAAGGATAGTTTTAGAAAAACTTGATTCATGTATCAGAGAAAATCTCTGATAAATCTAAAAAGGATTTTGTGCAAAGATTTGTTCTGATAAAGTATACTGATATAGTGTACTTATGAGAACAGTGATGGTTGTTGAATTAGCATCCTAATTCCATAATCAGCGTCCTGACGCATAATATCAACTTTGTCATTTTGTTCCTTGAGTGCGCTCATTATGTATAAGCCTCCTGCTGAACAATGAAGTGAAGGCGCTACTAAGTCGTAAGCGTCCTGACTTTCTTTGCGACATAAGTGGCTTAACCCTGAGGGCGCTAATGCATAGTTAGCGTCCTGCTTTGTTTTAAAACAATTAAAGTACATGAAGGCGCTACTTTTTCGAGCAAGCATCCTACCTTTTAAAACATAAAACACAATGGCGCTACAACTATGTATGCATCCTGCCATTTCAAAACATTTGAAAACAAAACCAAGTGCGCTGAAGGATAATCAGCATCCTGAAAGTTATTAAGTTGGTTCCCAAAGATGAGGGCGCTCCTATCCAGGTAGCGTCCTGATAGTTTATCCAACTTATAACTATTTGCGTCCTCAAAAATAAATTCTTTGAAGAACTTAGAAATCTTTTAGTAAGCTAATGCTGAATCAGCATTCTCACAACTTTAGAGGTTGACTAAAGGGAGGCAGCTACTTAAAAGTAAGCGTCCTGATGAATCAGTTCAATTCAACCTTAAATGTTATCAGCGTCCTAATGAATTATCAACGTCCTGACTTATCAAGTTTAGGAGAGCGCTGCTAAATCATTAGTGTCCTGAAAGACTCTTGAAAAGTAGTTTTGACTCGCGATTAAAAATACGATGAATGCGAATAAAAACTCGATAAATTTCAAATTAAACATAGAAAATTAAATCATTTGAAATATCGTAAAACGTATGATCAAAATATGCCAATATGCAAGTGATTTGTGCATGGTTTTGAAAAACGTTTGGGCAATATCGATTAGAGAAAGGTATACCTTAAATATTGTGTATTTCTCATAATCTTTAAATCCAACTCTTCATTATGAAATCTTTGATGTGAACTTCGCATTATAGTTGAATGTCTTGAACGTTGATCGAAAGATGTAGCCTTGAAGCTTGATCGAATCGTTCATGAGGTGCGATCTTGAAATCAGGATATAATCTTTGAGGTCCTTTGATTGAAACGATCTTGAACGTCTGACATGACCTTGAGTTCCTTGATTGAATCATTCTTTTACTTTTTACTTTCTTGAGGTGCTTAGATAGGTTCTTGATTTAAGCTTGTTAGCACCGAAAGAGATTTTGTTTGTGATCATCAAAATATACTTTATCAAGTATACTTAGGGACGTGCTAAGTGATGAACCGCTTAGGTTAACAAAAGTAGGCGCGACTGAACTACTTTAAATTTTGTGTGCATTGTTAGCTAGTTGTTTTCATTATTATCTTTGAGCTATCTTTGTCATATCTTGCTTAACCTGTTTTCATATTATTACCGTTTTTTTTTAAAAAAAAAGGTATTAATCTGCTAAGTGTCAAATTCACCCCTCCACTCGGACACATATGGGCCAACAATTGGTATCATAGCAAGTTAGCCATCAATGTATCTAACAATCTTTGATTAAGTATGGCAGGACAATGTGCTAGAGATGCTCATCTTTTAGGAAAAGGGAACTCCACCAACCGGCCACCCTTGTTCGAGGAAGATAACTATTTACATTGGAAAACCAAGATTAGATTCTACCTTAAATCCCAAGACTTAGAAATGTGGGACGTTGTGACAAACGGTTGTCCAACACCTACCAAGATAGTTGATGGTATAGTTGTCCCTAAGGAGTTAGATGAATGGACTGCTAAGGAAAATAAGGAGTTGTTAAACAACCAAGCTGTAAACATTTTGTTTTACAGTTTATCGATTGAAGAGTTCAATAGAGTTAGCGCGTGTGAAACAGCTAAGGAAATTTAGAAAATATTAGAGGTAACCCACGAAGGGACTTTGCAAGTTAAAAAGGCAAAGCTCCAAATGCTAGTTGAAAAATATGAGACCTATAGGATGGATGAAACTGAATCTATAGTTGAGGCAATTGCTCGGTTTACATAAAACATCAATGAGATGAAAACCTTAGGCAGAAGTTATGACCAAGAAGAAATTGTTAGGAAGTTTTTAAGAGGTCTACCTAGAGTTTGGGAACCCTAGGCCACAGCTATTGAAGAAGCCAAAAATCTGGTCGATATACCTTCAATGAACTGTGTGGTTCATTAATGGTTCATGAGATGAAATTAAAAGATAAGAAATGCCCAACTAAGGTTGAGGAAAATAAGAAGAAATCTATTTCCCTCAATGTTGAAACTGAATCTGAAAATGACTTTGATTTAGAAGAAGACATTTCTATGTTATCTAGGAAGTTTAATAGATTAATTAGGAGAAAGGGAAATAGTGGCTCAAGCTCAAAATTCCACAAAGGAAAGGAGTTTGAAGCAAAACCTGTAGAATTAATTTTGTTACGACTGTAACAAACTAGGTCATGTTAGGAGTGAGTGCCCAAATAAGTCTAAGAAGAATAACTCAAGAAAGAAGAACAAAAAGGTTCTCAAAACTACTTGGGATGAATCAAGTTTCAGCGAGGATGGTTCAAATTCTGATCATAAGGCTATTATTTGCTTAATGGAAAATACTGAGGTAAAATCTGAACAAATAAATGAAATTGTTATTCTTGATACTCATGTGCATGATCTTAAATTTAGAATCGGTAAAGAGGTCAAGAAAAATGAGAAACTCAAAAAAATTTAGAGGAAGCTCTTGAGGAGATGGAGTCTCATTAAGAAGAATTAGATGAACTATCCTTAGATAATGTTCAGCTTAAGAAAATAATAGAAAAACTGAAAAGTGAAAATGAATCCCTTAGAAAGAAAAAAGAAGACCTCAACAACACAGTAATCAAGTTCGCAAACGGTTAAAAGTTGGTTGATATGATGCTTGAATCACAACAATGTGCTTTTGACAAAGCAGGTCTAGGATAATCACATAAGTCAAAACAAAAAGAGTATAACACTTTACTGACCAAGAGACCGAAATGCCATAAGTGTCACAAGGAAGGTCATACCATGTTAAGATGCAATGTCACCAATGTAAGAAAGAAGAAATATGCATGGATTAAAGAGAATGTTCTTATTGATGCTAACATGCATGGACCAAAAGCAACATAGGTACCAAAATCAAAAGTATTTTATGTTGTGTAGATGAACAAAAATGGTGATATGTGGTATCTGGATAGTGGATGCTAAAGACACATGATTGGAGATGAGTCAAAGTTCTTGTGCATTGAAAGAAAAGAAGGCGGGAATGTCACCTTCAGAGACAACAGCAAAGGAGAGATTGCAGGCATCGAAACTATTGGTAACGATTCCTTATCCATTTCTGATGTACTTTATGTAAAAGGGTTGAAGCATAATCTCTTGAGCATAAGTCAATTATGTGACAAGGGTTATGATATTTCATTTGAAGCAAATAGGTGCATTATTAATCAAGAAGACAATATTATTGCATTCATAGCATTTAGGCATAAAAATGTTTACTCCACAAATTTTGATGATATGAAAAAGCAAAATGTTACATGTTTAAGTGCTATATCTTGTGATGATGCATGGCTTTGGCATAGGAGACTAGCTCATGTTAATATGGATAACATATCTAGATTAGTCAAGAATGATCTTGCCAAGGGAATTCCAAAAGGAATTTACTCAAAAGACAAGGTATGCGAACCATGTTAATTAGGCAAGCATACCAAATCATCATTTAAGAGTAAGAGGTATCAATCTACCACTAGAGCTCTCGAATTGATTCACATGGATTTTTACTATCCAACCAAGACTCAAAGCTTAGGAGGTAAATCATATGGATTTGTGATTGTTGATGATTTCTCTAGATTTACATGGGTATTCTTTTTAGCTCATAAGTCGGAGGTATGTGAATTGTTTGTCAAATTTTGTAAAAGAGTTGAAAATGAAAAAGGCTACAAAATAAACATAATTAGAAGTGATAGAGGAGGTGAATTTGTCAATAAAATTCTCAAAAAATTTTGTAATAATCAAGGTTATACTCACCATCTATCAGCTCCTAGAACACCACAGCAAAATGGTGTAGTTAAGAGAAAAAATAAAACTTTGAAGGAAATGTGTTGAACAATGTTCAATGAGTATAACACTGCAAACTATTTTTGGGCAAAAGCAATAAATAATGCATGTTATGTAATGAATAGAATATTGATTAGGAAAAACTTGAACAAAACACCATATGAATTATGGAAAGGGAGAACACCCAACATCAATTACTTTCGAGTATTCGGATGTAAGTGTTTTATCCTAAATGATAAAGATAACTTGGATAAGTTTGAATCTAAATCAGATATCGAGATATTCTTAGGATATTCCTCATACAGTAAAGCATATAGAGTTTACAACAAATCTTCTAAAACTATCGAAGAATCACTTCATGTAGACTTTGATGAAAATGAACACAAGAAATATGTTGAGGAAGGGATTAGGTAGATAACCATTGAAGATGATGAAATTCCCAAGAAAACCCAAAACATAGAAACTGAGAATGAACAATCTTTAGAAACATCAAGAAACTCAAGATTGCTTCAAGGTCACCCTAAAGAACAAATATTAAGAGATCCACAGAAGGGTACATCCACTCGAGTTTCAATCCAAAGAGATCTAGAGCTTGTTGCTTTCGTATCTCAAATTGAACCAACCAAACTGGAAGAAGCACTAAAGGATGAGAATTGGATTCTTGTTATGCAAGAAGAGTTAGGACACTTTGTCCTAGACCACATCATCAATCAGTCATAGGAACCAAATGGGTTCTTAGAAACAAAAAGAATGAACAAGGAATTATCTTCCGAAATAAGACTAGATTGGTTGCACAAGGGTACAACCAAGAAGAAGGCATAGACTTTGAAGAAGTCTTTGCCCCAGTAGCAAGATTAGAGGCAATAAGGATGTTGCGTGCCTATACTTGTTACAAAATTTTTCCCTTATATCAAATGGATGTAAAGAGTGCATTTCTAAATGGTTATATCAATGAAAAGGTATATGTGGGACAGCCTCCAGGGTTTGAGGATGCTCAAGACCTAAAATATGTGTTCAAACTCCACAAAGCCTTACATGGATTAAGACAGGCTCCAAGAGCTTAGTATGATAGACTAAGTTCATTTCTTTTAGATCATAAATTTCAAAAGGGAAAACTTGATCCAACTTTGTTTATTAAACACCACAATGATGATATGCATATTGTTCAAATATATGTGGATGGTATCATATTTGGTGCATCTAACAAAGAGTTGCGTAATGAGTTTTCAAAGATAATGCAAAAAGAATTTGAAATGAGTATGATGGAAGAACTTACATACTTTCTTGGTTTGCAGATTAAGCAATTGCAAAAGATACTTTTATAAGCCAATCGAAGTATGCTAAGGAAATGGTTAAAAAGTTTCAAATGAATAATTTGAAATCAATTGATACTCCCTGTAACTTTGGAATTAAATTAGATAAAGATGGAAAAGGAAAAAAAATTGATCCTAAACTTTATAGAAGTGTGATTGGAAATCTATTGTACCTCACTGCAAGTAAACCTGACATCATGTTCAATGTTTGTCTTTGTGCAAGATTTCAATCAGAACCCAAAGAATCTCACTTAAAATGTGTCAAACGAATCTTCATATACATAAATGACACAACTGACTTAGGAATTTGGTATTCCAAAGGTACTTCATTTGAAATGAAAAGTTATGTAGACTCCGACTATGCTGGTAGTCTAACTGATCGAAAAAGTACCTCCGAATTTTGTCAATTTCTTCAAAATTCTTTAATTTCTTGATTTTGCAAGAAGCAACACTCAATGGCACTATCCACAGTTGAAGCAGAATATGTTGCAGCTGGAAGTTGTTGTTCTCAGGTTTTGTACATGAAACAACAACTTCAAGATTATCAAATTGTTGTAGAATGTGCTGAAATATTTTGTGACAACACTAGTGCTATTAACATATCAAAGAATCTTGTATTGCACTCCCGAACTAAACATATTCAAATAAGACATCACTTTTTGCGAGATCATGTACGAAATGGAGAAGTTAAATTATCTCACATTGGTACCAAAAAATAACTGGTTTATATTTTTACTAAAACTTTACCTAAAAACCAATTTGTTCACATTAGAAGAGAGTTACGGATGTTCCCTGAATCCGACCTATGATATTTTGATGCTTACCTTATTACACGGAGGAGTAATTCATGCTACGTTACTCTTTTTTTGATGTTTTCAAAAGGGGAAGAAGTAATATCTGTTGAAACATCATAATTATCCATGAAGTCAGGGAGAGAATATGAAGTTAGGGGAAGAATACATGAAACATTGCATTCCTTGGTGTTAAACTTGTATCATTAGCCTGGCATTCATATCATTGTTTAGCCTGCTTCAAAACCCATGGCAATGCATTTGAAATCATAAAAAATGAGGAGATTGTTAATCTAATTGCCCTCATGACCCAAATGAGAAAAGATATTTTGATGATTACAAACCACATTCTGATTATGATAATATTATATGCATTGCACATCTAATTTCACATGGAGATTCACAAAGACTCGATAATGCATGGTGAAAAAACTTTCAAGATCAAATTCAAGACCATGATCATTCGAAGACATATCTTTATGTTATTAGACTATGTTTAGGTTGTAGAATATCTGTCATCATACGATTTAACAAATGTGCATAATTGTATGGTTTAGTCGATTCAATTTTAAAATATCTTTCGTTAATTTTATCGATTACTCAATGAATTTTCAATGTTTGATTTGATTCAAAATACCAAGTGTTTATTCTTGTTTAATCAAGCTTTAAAAAATGTTGAAAAATGTCAAAACTATTTTTAAGTGTTCATCAGGACGTTGATGCATCAATCAGGATGCTAATGACTCAGCAGCGCCTTCCTATACTTGGTAAGTCAGGACGCTAATGACGCTAAAAAGGTTCTTGGTTGAAAATGCACTTATCCATCAGGACGCTTGCGTCTTAAGTTGCGCCCTCATTGATTCAACTAAATGAACTTATGAGGACGTGATTGAATATCAACACGATGATTGAACTTAAGTATTTCAAGTATTAGGATGCTTACGGTTTAATATCGCCCTTATGCTATTTTGTTGTAAAACGAGTCAGCACGCTGATTGTTAAACAATTAAGGACGTTGATAGAGCGTATGTTGGAATC